>JAKZAP010000008.1:25224008-25449356 GCA_023053575.1 Branchinecta lynchi | reverse complement strand
CTCTCATTGAAAAAAAAACAAAGATTTAATTTCACAGGGAAGGCGCCCTTGAAATGAACAAATTATCTTAATAGGCAACTGAAAGACTTCTCCTCGGCCGAGATTTGAACCCAGGACCTTAAAGAACCCCTAGTACTCTTTACTCTTCAACTCTAAGTATTTTAAAATAGTTGAGTACTTTAAAACTAGGCTCTGCTTGCAACAAATTACCCACGGCTTTGGCTGTTTTAAGCCTTTTCTGAGACCTGATGACTTATAGCGAAAATAGGTAGTCCCGAACCCACTTATGTCGTTGGTGATTTTTATTATGGCACTTGCCCTTCGGCTAAGTGCCATATAGCGATCGCAATTTCTGTCCGCCCGTCGGTCTGTCCAGGTTTTTCTAGTTGGGGCACTTCCACATAAGCTAGGACGATGAAACTTGGCAGGCATATCAGAGACCCCAAGAGATTAAGTTGGAAATAGTCACTTCCCCGATCCGAGCATCGTGGGGGAGTAGGGGGAGGGAAAATTCGGAATACAGAGGTATTTATAACTTTTGAACGGGTAATCGGATCTTGTGAAACTTGATATTTGGAAGGATTCCGTGTATCAGACGACCCAATTTAAATCCAAACCGGATTCGGTGACTTTAGGGGGAGCTGGAAGGGAGGAACCGGAAATCTTGGGAAACGCACAGAGTGGAGGGATCGGGGTGAAACTTGGTGGGAAGAAAAAGTACAAGTCCTAGACGCGTCGTTGACATAACCGGACCAGATTCATCAGGTGATCCTGCTAGTTCGGTACTTCCGGATGAGCTAAGACGACAAAACTTGGAAGACATGACAGGGACCCGAACAGATTGACTTGATCATAGTCGTTTCCTGGATTTAACCACCGCGGGGGGAGTGGAGGGATGGGGGAGCCTGGAATCTGGTGGCCTGCGTAACTTTTGAACGGGTGATGGGAATTGAATGAAACTTGGCAAGTGGAAAGAGCTATCGTCTCAGATGTTTCATGTCAAGTCCTGGTCCAATCAGATACTTGTGGGGGGGGGGGACCGGAAATCTCCTGAAACGCTTAGAGTTTAGGGATTGGTATGGAACTTGGTGAGAAGAACAAGCATTAGCCTTAGATACGTAATTGACAGAACCAGATCGTATCGGGGTCTGTCGGGGGAGTTGGAGGGTGTTTCCCGGAATTCCGGTGATCACCAGTTAGGATAGTTCCAGCTATTCTAAGAACGATGAAACTTTGCAGGCCTATTAATGACTTAGGGACCCGACATAATGCCCTACGAAAACTTGTGTTCCTGGATCCGACCATCTTTGGGGAGTTGAGGGAAGGAGAATCCGGAAATCACTGGCCTCCGTAAGTTGCGAACGGGTGGTCCGATTCGAGTGAAATTTTATGGGTGATAAGAACTGATGACCTAGACAAACAAAACATGCGTCCGAACCACATGCGGGCACGTTTAGGAGAGTTGGACGAGGGGGGGGGGGGGGTACAGAATGGGATGCAAGTTGGGCAGTTCCGAGTTAATGCGGCTTTGATTTGTTGTTTGGTGTCTGGATCGAATCCGGTCACGGTAGGTCAGGGGGGTGAAGTGGGACCCGAAATTTGCGGATAGGGTATGGTCTGATTCCAGTCTATATTGATTAGGACATGTCAGAGACGCGACGTTTATGTTTCCTATTCGTATTCAGCGACAGCGTGGGGAGCTGGAAGGGGATTCCCGGAAACGTTTTGGCTCGCTTAGGGGTCAAACAAGTAGAGCGATTTTAGTGAACTTGGAATGTAGAGAGCTCACATGCCTTAGATGACATATTTTATGGTCTGAACTGGATCCGACCACTCTAGGGGAGGGGTAGGGGGAGAATTACGGGAAGTTAAAAAAACGCTCAGATTTGAGTGAAACTTGATAGGTCGTAAGAGAGAATACCTCATATGATCCATTTTCTAGACGAGTCCGAACCAGATTCGGACTCGGTAGGGGACGTTGGAGGGGGGGGGGGAGGTACCGGAAACCGTGTGGCATGTGTAGGGACCAAACGAGTGGATCTTTAGGGTTAAAACTTGGAAGGTAGATAAGTCATTTCCCCTAGGTGATCTGAGGTGACGGAAATGTTCAGACTTGAGTGAAACTAGATATCGTATATGTCCGAACCGAATTTTTACAAGGCTGGGTATTTTGGTTTCTTGTCTACTTTTAGGTACCACCTACTCGTATCAGTGCCATATGAGCTCTTAGCTCTTGTTTAGGTAGTTTAAGATTAGCTCTACCATGTCGAATAATAATTTCCGTGATTGATACAAAAGTATGAGAGTTACAAATTTATTTCTGTGAAAACAGCACCAGGGGCAAGTCCGGAGAAAAACACTTGAGGCAGGTTCGGACAGCAAAGCTGAATGGAAAAAAAATAAAAAAAATAGTGAAAGAATAAAATCGGAAAAGGGAAGGAAAAAAGTCAGCAAAAAGGCTCACAAAGCCTTTAAGACCGATTCTGGAAGGAAACAAGTCATATTCAGACCCAGCGGTAGGATTATATCCGGATGATAATAACAGATGTTGATAAAGTGACGGTATACTTGTGCAGTTTTGCCAGAACGAAACTGAATTGAGGCAACGAAAGCAAATGAAAAATCTGTATACAGCTTTGTTGAAAGTCCTTCCTGGGTTAAACAAAAGTGATGTCCAAAACTGCCCCAGCCATTTCCGAACCTGCCCCCGGTCTGGGGGCTGGTCCGGACGAAACTAGCTAATAGGAAAATAAGATTTGCAAAGAAAATGTTAGAGGTAACAAGACTCTACAAAGAAATAATAGCAGCTAAGACGTGATTCTAAACAGTCAAACAAAAAAAGGAATCAACAGACAGAATCTTGGTATGCAAAAAAGCAAAAACGCAACGAACCTGCCCCCCTCTCCCCTAAGACAGGTCCTTTAAGCTAAAGCCTTTTTGTCTGTGTCTGCCTTGTCTTCAGCTTTCTACTTAAATCATTGATGGTGAACACTGATAGTATCGTGTGAGAAACGTTCCAGGCTCGTCTCTGCCAAGCGTCGTTTCATAAGATACGAGGGTACAAATATGTAAACAATCTACAATCATGATTAAATAGTAACGGTGTAATACTCAGTAGGCCTAAACATTAAATGAAATACAGTAGCACAATAGAGAACGGAGGGGACGAGGGAGGGGAGTCAATTATCAGTATTCTGGGGAAAAATCTCTTACTTACTTGGACTTAGGTTTTCCCGCGCCTGGTGGCGCATAACGCGATTTCTTCTGACCTCCATTTGACCCTATCTTGGGCAGCATTCTACAGTCCAGTCATCGCGGTCCGACCTGACTTGAGCTTCCCTCTCGAGGTTTCTGCCAAGTGTGAAGCGCCTACCCTTTCCATTCAAGCCAGAAGATTTGCAGCACCAAGCGTCGTTGGGAAGTCTGACCTCAGCCATCCGTCATATGCAAGCCCACTATGCGGTCCTGCAGCACTGCGTACTGTATACCTCAGTCAAGAACTTGGTGAAGCGCTTGTTAAACTCGACCTCCCCACGTTGGCCCAAAAATACGATCAGATTATCCTGAGGTTTAGGAAGTTTCTTCTCTCTAAACCCCAGCATCGAGACATCTTACCACCCACTGCACCGCCCAACAACCTTACCCGTCACCAAAATTAACTGGTTCCAGTAGCTTCTCGAACGAACTACCACGCAAATTTGTTTGTACCTTTTTGTTCGGATTTGCTAAATAAAGCCGAGTGATATTTTCCCTTTTTTTTGGCAGTTTGCTATTTAGCATAGTGAAGCAACGCAAATTAGCTGTTGTAGAAATAAACCTATCCCTCTCTCTCTCTCATCCGCACCATGTGACCCCAGAATCTCCATCTTCACTCCATCAGAACATCTGTCACCAACCGTTGCTCAGTTATGGCACGAACCTCAAGACTGGGCCAATGAATCTTGAGGCTACACCTGAGACAGATCTTCTCAAAGCCCAAGATTCGTTTATGAACTGCTGATGTTAGGTTCCAAGTTTCGGCTCCAGAAAGTAAGGTGGAGATAAAATTACTGTTGAAGAGGCGTAGTGTAAATCTCAACGTGAATCCACTGCTCTTTCAAATCTTTAAAGAGTTTATACTCTTGATGGCTAACTCTTTCTTGCCGATGCAGATTCGCCCTGTACCTAGCGGAAGATAAGGAAGCGGCATCACTGCTGCTCCCTAACATCGCCGTGATTGGTTAACACAGGATTGAGTTTTTGAGTTTCAGTCGTTAGTGCTACGTTTTCTCATTCTTCCCGAGGATCACTGGCGTATTTGGACTTAGTCATATAGAGTATTGAACGTCAATCCAGCAATGTGGTGTGGATTTCAAGCTTTGCGCTACCATCTCCACATATAATGCTCACAAGGTATTTAAAGTTGTCGACTTGCTCCACCGTATCATTCCCAAGAGACATGTTGGCCGTCTGTAATGCGTTTATAGAGTTGTTGCAACTTAGTTTTCTCCACATTAATTCTTAGTCCTTTTCCTTCCGCTGTTACCACAAGCTCAGCTACATGGTGTTCGATCTCTTCTTTAGTGTGGCACAGCTGACAACATCATCAGCAAAGATCATCATCCAACCACGACTATTTATTACATGTAGGATTATTATCGAACCTCCATGACGGTGTTGGTTCGTAGACTGTACTTTTAACAGTCTGTCGATTTTTTATTCATGTTTCAGTTAGCGGTGCGTGATGTAGAGTCTGTACCCCTTTGGTTATCGCCTGACACTCTTTCCTACGATCCCGCAACGCCAGAATTCCTAAACTCCTTCCATGAGCTTAATGAATGAAGAAGTACCGATTCGCGAAAATTCATGTCGACCTGTAAGCAATATTGATTCTTGCAAATATGCTCTGTCCTGTCTTCTTTCATTTTTATTTTATTTTTTGCTTGAGATGTGTTTGTAGTTGGTAGTGTTGGCACGATCATGATTGACGCCTTAAATTGTTGTTTGTTTTGTGTTGTTTATTGGAGCTTCCAGAATTTCTTCTCTATGCTCCAGAATCCTTATTCTTGACCTTGTCTCCAACCTTAAAATGACAAATTCTTGATTAGTTTACCCTGACCCCCTGACCCCCTCACCATCACACAACCATGCTTCGTCACAATAACTAATCTACTACATATAAACAGTCTACTATACATAAGCAGTCAATTAATACCCTGTTATAATTTCAATTCAATATCATTATAAAACTAAAACAACACTATTAATAGTCAAAAAATTTCAAAAAGTGTATAAAAACAAACAAACCAACAAAAACATACATCGCTCTTCCTACGAAGTGAAGGACGTCCTACCGTCGTTAGGAAATCCTTCATCGTAGTGGCAAACTTTACTTTCAAACAGTTTACAAAAAACTACTATACACTTTTGAATGAAGAAGTACCGATTGAAGAAGGATTGAATGAAGAAGTACCGATTCGCGAAAATTCATGTCGACCTGTAAGCAATATTGATTCTTGCAAATATGCTCTGTCCTGTCTTCTTTCATTTTTATTTTATTTTTTGCTTGAGATGTGTTTGTAGTTGGTAGTGTTGGCACGATCATGATTGACGCCTTAAATTGTTGTTTGTTTTGTGTTGTTTATTGGAGCTTCCAGAATTTCTTCTCTATGCTCCAGAATCCTTATTCTTGACCTTGTCTCCAACCTTAAAATGACAAATTCTTGATTAGTTTACCCTGACCCCCTGACCCCCTCACCATCACACAACCATGCTTCGTCACAATAACTAATCTACTACATATAAACAGTCTACTATACATAAGCAGTCAATTAATACCCTGTTATAATTTCAATTCAATATCATTATAAAACTAAAACAACACTATTAATAGTCAAAAAATTTCAAAAAGTGTATAAAAACAAACAAACCAACAAAAACATACATCGCTCTTCCTACGAAGTGAAGGACGTCCTACCGTCGTTAGGAAATCCTTCATCGTAGTGGCAAACTTTACTTTCAAACAGTTTACAAAAAACTACTATACACTTTTATCTTATATATAACAAAACAAAACAAAAAAAAACATCTTTAACATAACTTCTTTCCTCAACAAAATTATTACGACTTGTTTTCATTCACAAACATATATGAGAACATGTCGTAACACACCCAAAATACAAAAAATATAATATCTAAAAACCTCCCTCGAAATCTTAAATTTGTTCTTGTCTTGAGAGTAAAGGGTGTAAGTAAAAACAATTAAAGATTCTTCCTTAAATATCTGCTCTTGAGAACTTCTTCTCTGAAAGTTGGTTGGAGTTAAAGCTGGTGCTGTGATTTCATTCTGGACTCGGCTACTGTTTTTGTTGTTCAACTGTGTCGTCGAAAGGGTAGAGATTCTTCTGCATTTCGGTTTTAAAGTCACCTGTCTCTTCTTCTTCTTTCCAGCTACGATGGATACTTGTTGGCGGCATGTATGGGCGATTAGTTCCGTACTTCAGTGATAGAGTTCCTACGGCCCAAGCTGACTGCGAATCATATTTGACGGTGCAAAACGGATAAGTCAGCTACATTTTATTCGAGCTATATTTCGGCCCTTCTTGGCAAGGGTCCTCTTCAGGCTCAAGCCACTCAAGCTTGAAAATAAACTTGTGGAAAAACAATTTAAGATTCTTCCTTAAATATCTGCTCTTGAGAACTTCTTCTCAGAAAGTTGGTTGGAGTTAAAGCTGGTGCTGTGATTTCATTCTGGACTCGGCTACTGTTTTTGTTGTTCAGTTGGGCCGTCGAAAGGGTATAGATTCTTCTACATTTTGGTTTTAGAGTCACCTGTCTCTTCTTCTTCTTTCCAGCTAAGATGGATATAGCTCGTATAAAATGTGGCTGACTTGTCCGTTTTGAACCGTCAAATATGATTCGCAGTCAGGTTTGGCCGTAGGAACATCTATGTAAAAAAAACTTTTTTAAAAAATAGTTCACATTATATTCCCGGTTCCTCTCCGTACATTTTACAGTTAAATGTTTTAGAAAACTTTATAAAATCACAAACTTTATTCAGAAATGTTTAATTCAGTATTTCTTCATATTTATTTCCTTTTTAACACGCACCCTGAACCCTTTTTGCGTCATTTTATGATGGTGATAAGATGTCCAGGAAAGTGTTACTTCAAAGCTTCTCAGTGATGCTCCGGGGGGGTGGGGCTTTGACTGTACATTTGTTTGTATGAAGGGGCTGACAATATTTTATTCTTTAATTTAGTCCCTAATATCTGTTTTTTACACGGAGACAACATTGGGACATGTCAATGCAGTATTCATATGACCATTTTTAATTCAAATCGTCACAAGTCTGAAGGCCGGTTATGCAAGTTTCGCCAAGATTGTCATCCAAAGCAAAAGACATGAGAACATATTCAAATAATGTACACAATTGATACGCAAACCTGAAATAAAAAATTACAGCTTTGTTTCCTTTTCCCCGACGTTGACCCAGAAGATTGATAGCCTGACGAGGACCCTTGCGAAGAATGGCCCAAAAAGTTTTAAAGTGTTCAGCTGTCTCGGAACATCTTAGCAGAAACACTAGGTGCCCTTTAAAATAGCTATAGTTTTCCTACTGGGTCTGATTTTCTTGGTGAGCTGCGTGCCATCTAACAATCACTTGCGGAAATTGTAGTTCATCATTAGTTTGTTCCTAGATGACGCGTGTGCCGTCAAGAATTTTTGGTTGGTCCATTCAACGAATCTTACGGCAGTTGCTACGCCTACGCACAAATTCATGAATTCTGGCTTTTTGGCGTGAAGGCTGGAACGTATTTTTCTATTTTCAGCAAAATATCGTGTCCCGGGGCTAACCCGGTCAATCACATAGATTGACCCAAACAGAGATTGGTAGTTACGATGCTTACTAGGCTCCCGAGGGTGGTAAGCAAATAATTAATATTAAGTTACTATTTCGACAAGGCTGGAACGGTCAGCGTAGTACCTTTTCACGAGGTTGGAACGAAAATAAAATTTCCGTGCAGGACTAACAAGGTGCTAACTTTTAAGCAAGAAATCCTGAATGATCTAGGACCTGTTTTTGACTGCACATAAGTTTTCTTGTAAGGTTTTCAGGCCAAGTTCGCGGTTATATAAATTCGAGGTTGGATACCTCTCCTGCACAATAATAAATTATTTCTAACCCGCTTTCGAAAAAATATAGTTGTGGACAATTAAAAAACCATTAAATTAAACAATACGCGTTTTTTCAAGGTACTTTTATCTGTAAACCGGAAACACAATTGTAGGTATTCAAATGCATAAACGGATACGTCAGCTACGATGCTAGGCTGCTAAAGCATCGTAGCTGACGTACCCGCTTTATGCATTATTTGAATATATATTTCAAAGTCAGCTTGAGCTCAAGGAATATTTAAAATTGTGTGCCACACACGTGACCCACAAGGAGCGTGTTCCACCCTTCTAACAATAGTTACTATTAGTTACTATTTCCGTTCCATCCTCACGAAAAGTTACTACGCTGACCTTTCCTACCTTGTCGGAATAGTAACTAATAGTTACTATTTGCTTACCATGCTCGGGAGCGTAGTAACCAAGCATCTCTGTAACGTGATTGGTCGGATTCACCCCTGGCGTGAGATCCTGCTGGAAAATAGAAAAATCGCTCCAGCCTTGACGGCAAAAAACCAGGATTCGTGACGTCATGCGTAGTAACTACGGTAAGTAGGATGGAACACGCTCAAGATAAACCTTGCGGAAATGCCGTTTTGTCTGTTTTTTGGCGGTAGTTTTAAATGTCTCAGCCTCTAGAACTTCAGGCTTACGTCATTAGTTTACTATAATAGAAGGATCAAGCTGTTTCTGTCTATTTACTGCATGAAGCAGCTAATGTTATTGTTTGGACATGAATTTCTCACAGAATTTGAATTTTGTTGTTTGTCCAAATTCGAGCAACAAAACCTTTGTTTGTTGTGGAAACAAACTTTTCGACCACACGAACAACCGAGGAAACGCTCTTTTCGAGCCACAGCCGAGCAACAAACACTTCGCGGAAATCGCATAGAACTGCTAAAATTTTGAGCCCCTTTTGAGTAGATTTTTCGCAGCACAATGTTTGGAGATGACGCACAATGGTCGTTTTGGGAAAATAAATCAGAAAAAACAACTGAGCTAACCCCAAAACTCAACACATTCATCTTTATCATCTTCATCTTCGAATATCCAGGACTGTATTCCTTATTCTTTTGCTTCAATTAGAGGCTTCCATTCCTGTTTTCCCTAAAAATACGTCTTATTGTGTTGGAGAGCTCTCTATGCCAGGAAGAGTGATATGAAAAAGAGTTGCGAAAATACCCGCTGGCCGGCGCTAAAATCAACTAGCGATGCAGTTTTCTATATGTTGAAGATGAAAATTCGTTAATTCCTGTTTATGTTACATTCAGGAAGGTCTGCTTGAGTTTTTGTATTTTTGACTATATTGTGTGAGACGTCGACTAACATTTCGCTGAACATTTTTTGGCAGTAGAGATATGATTCTTTCGGTGTTATTGATTCAGAGAGTGTCATATTTGTCTAAATAATACTATGTTTTCAAAAAATTTTATTTCTTCAGAGAGTCATATTTGTCTTAATAATAATCAGTCTTCATCGAATTTTGTTTATTCAGAGAGTGTCATATTTGCTAAACAATACTCTGAGCGTGTTCCACCCTACGTACTGTAGTTACTACGACTGGCGTCACAAATTCTAGCTTTTTGGCGTCTAGGCTGGAACGTATTTGTCTATTTTCAGCAAAAAGTCGTACCATGGGCTCATCCGGCCAATCACACCACTGAGATTCGTAGTTACCACGCGTACTACGCTCCCGAGCGTGGTAAGCAAATAGTTACCAGTTACTATTTCGACAAGGTTGGAACGGTCAGAGTAATAACTTTTCAAGAGGTTGGGACGAAAATAGTAACTAATACACTGTAAAAAGTTTCTTCGAATGAGGATTCAGTATTTGCTACTGGAATTAATCTTATCTCTATTGGGATAAGATTAATCCGAACTAGGGGTACCGTAATCTTATCTCAATAAAGAAAAGATTAATCCCAGTAGCAAATACTTCAAGATTTTTTTTTACAGTGTCGTTACTATTGCTAGAAGTGTGGAACACGCTCTTTGTCTTCAACGAATTTCTGAGGAGCTTTTGAATTCTGAGGAAGAAGATGTTCTCCTCGACTCACTAATAGCTGAGTTCGTTGTCCGGCGACTGCTGCCCCATCTTATAACCCGTTTACGGACTACACTGTAAAACGTTTCTCCGTATAAAGATTAAATTTAACTGCAGTATTTGCTACTCAGATTCATCTTATCTGTTTGGTATTAATTTTATCTGCGTAGAGATAGGAATAATCCGAGTAGCAAATACTGCAGTTAACTTTAATCT
Source organism: Branchinecta lynchi (assembly GCA_023053575.1). NCBI lineage: Eukaryota > Metazoa > Arthropoda > Branchiopoda > Anostraca > Branchinectidae > Branchinecta > Branchinecta lynchi. The sequence goes on along the minus strand of JAKZAP010000008.1, from coordinate 25,438,942 downwards.
TTATGGAAATACTTTTTACAGTGTAACTAGTATCACCGGTGCGGACTAGAGATGAAAGAATCCGATAAAAGGATCCGAATCTGAATCAGGGCTATAGGTACGAATCCGATTCCGAATAATCCACCATTTCATGTTGAGGATTCGAATATAGATTCCAATACAACCTTAACAAAAATCAAGACTTGTACAAAGGTTATAGTTTCAGATCTGAAGTGACAAAAAGCACTGCTATCTAAGGTAATCAGACAACGTGATAGGTACTGAGGATGGTTGATGGTGGAGACCGAAAAGTTGAATCACCTAAGCACACTGTGTAAAAATTTGTAAAACGGAAACTGGAAGGATGTAGACTAGAAATTTGAGCGGATTCGAAGATTGAGGGTTTGGAGTTTGGAATCCGAGTGCGAGTCCGAATCCTGCCTGACAAGCAGAAGATCCGAATCGGGATTCGCTCATCTCTGGTGTGGACTAACCCGAACCTGACCGGCAGGCAGGTTCTAGTGATGTCTAGTGATGAGGAACTAGGTTGTGAAGGTATGGAATCATCTTCCGGAGAGAATCAGGGAGTCGGAGAACCACTTTTGTTTAAAACTAATTAAAAAAAATACGTTTTAGATAGTTAGATAAATGTGGAATATTTATTTGGAATTTTATTTAAGTGAATATTTCATTATTATTATTAGTGAATGAGGGTTGGTTTGGGGGGGGGGGGGTAAAGAAAAAGAAATGAGTAGGTTAAGACGAGAAATGCGTGTCATCGTTTGTAATAGGTGATTAAAATGTTGTGCACTCCCGCACAGGAGTTTTTTGTTTAACAAATGTTTATATTAAAATGAATTGAAATTTTAATTGAAAAAAAAAAATAATTTTAATTGAATTGAAAATTGTCACTTGCGAGGCCAGAAGAGCACACTAGGACAAGAACCGATCACAGGGGCGGAAAAACCGGAGAAAGCCCGGAGTGCAGCGAACTCAGCTAATGTGAACATCGTTTCAGTTCTAGCAATTTCTTTCTCAGTATTTCGTCAACGCTTCTACTCATGATATTTATTACACATATCTCAATTAATTTTCACCTCCTGGAATTCTACAGACGTCATCAAATCATGATTTTCCGACATCTTCAGCATCAAATAGTGTATAGTCTCACCAAAGAAGGCATACTTCAAGAGGGGTATTATCAATAAGACATTCAGAAGTAGCGTTATGGAATGAAATACCTCTGTGTATTAGGAATGCAACAACCCTTCAGTCTTTCAGAACAACTAAAAGAGTAATTTTTAAGTAATAGTAGTTGAGAGTTTGTATTTGTTATTTAAACAGTAGTTCTTTTTATTATTATTATTATTATTATTATTGTTTATTTCAATCCTTCAAAACTGAAGAATAATGTATAAAAAGAAACAACAAGATGTCAACCAAACTCACGCACACTTACATACAAATAAATAACTGATCGTTAAAAACATATAAGCCTACTAAATCTACCGTAAAAAAAACAAGGGAAAAATCAGAAATAAAAATAAACAAACTAATCAGGGCGCTTTTTGTGAAAAAAGGAAAAAGGTTGTGATGAAGAAGAATGTTGTCAGCCTTTTTATGAAAGTTTTGGATTTTACTATTTAAGGTTTCCAAGGGACTCTTCACTTTAAAAATTCGAAGTTAAGAAAGAGTTACTCGCAGAAATAGGGAAACCAAGAAGGAATTTAGAGAATTTATAATAAATAACTTTTTAACGTAGGAAGTTCAGAAGGACGGAAAGAAGAAAAGAAAGCAGACCGAAAAGAATGTGAGGAAGTGCAGCAGCCGTATAAATAGAACCAAGAACATCTCTGCGATACATCCCTCGTAAATGAATAAAATCAACCAATGCTCTTCTGATTTTATCTTGCACATGTTGAATAAGGATAAGTTTCCAATCTCTGGTATTAGATGAGTAAGGAATTTCAAGATACATAACTTTCTGAATAGCGCTGAAAACAATCCCCCCCACCACATTCCGTGTTGTCGTGTTTATTTACATATTTTGTATGTTTTAATATGTATATTTTACTTTTGTATTTTATTCATACTCCGCTGTTACGCAAAAAGCGGGTCATAAATAAATAAATAAAAAAAAATTCCAGAGGGGAATTCAGTGTCGGCGAACAACTAATCACAAAATAATTACACTTTGTTCTAAAAAGGAGTATTAATAAATGAGCTCCTTCTTTGTATGTTCGTTCCCATAGGCCGCATTGTCTTCTTTTAGGCGGACATGCAGTTTGTTCCAGGAAGTATATTATTTTTTTTGTGTTAATAAATAATCTGAAAATCTGAATCTGACCATTTTCCCGCTATTTTTATTGTTGTTCTTCAAAGAACTTTTACCGCATTCTTAGAAGATCGTTGCTCCTTTTGCCCTTTTCTTCATTATACTGAAGGGTAGCCCACTCCCCGGCACCTGTACACCCTTTCCTGGCACCGACCGGCACCGACTGAAATCAGCAGTGCGGGCACTGTCACCAGAAATAAATAAGATGATTTATCTTTCAAACGCTTTTAAACACGCTTATTTTAATGTTCTAACACGTGGTAACCGGTGCCAGCAACGGCCGGGCACCTGCTGTAGGCCTACACTCAAATCGAGAGTGGGCAACCCCTCGCGTTATACTGCATATCTCCTCCGCCATCCAGGGGCGTCACAACCGAGGGGGGGGGGGGGGCGCCCCCCCCCCCCCCCAATGTTGTCGGCCAGTCGGTAAAAAAAGAACCAAGTCGGCACGAAGTTTCGGAAAACAGTCGATTTTTCTGAAAATCAGTCGTTTTTTCGTCAAAACAGTCGTTTTTCTGAAAATCAGTCGATTTTCCCGAAACTGTCGTTTTTTTCTTGAAAACAGTCAGTTTTTCTGAAAAAACAGTCGATAAAATTTAACAGCCAGTCGGTAAATTCCTGCCCCCCCCCCCCCCCAAACAGTTTGGATAGTAACGCCTAGTAACGCACGATAGTAATGAAGTTGTATTAATTCATGCACAATGCAGCTCTTGCTTGTGAAGAAAAACGTTGAAGCTTCTACTTCCAAAATGCCCCATACCTTTTTCAGTGAGATGACATGAATTTGTTTGTAGCTCGTCATCATCCTTTTGTGGTTTCGTCGGGGCTTGCACCCGGAACCTCTGACCCAGGCAATCCGGTTCCAATTATCTTGTCCCTATTTCGGCAACTCTACCAATGTAATCATAAGTTCAAAGGTGAGATTTAAAGAATTGTTCTCACTATTCATACCTGGTTCACCAAACCGCAAATAATTCAAAATCTGTCATTGTAATTTAAACTGCGGTCGGTTTTAGCAGGTTTGTCGGGATCGAAAAACTTGAACAGCCTCAAGCTTCGGATACGGACTTGATTCCTGTCAGCATTTCGCAAGATTCACAACAAAGTAACAATAATGTTAATATTTCATTATGCCAAAAAGCCTGAGGCCATTGCAGTGATCATACATGTGTAATAATCCGTAAAGACAGCGCAGCATTTGCTCCTGACTTCAATACTTTCCGCAGTTTCCCTGCTGCAGTGTGTGTGTATTAGAGTTATTATGAATAAATTTATTTTTGGTCACTCATGTCTTTTCTTTTATTAATGTTTTGTACTCTATTTAGACAACAATATGTCATACAAATGTTTGAGAGTGCAAAATGGATACGTCAGCTGAATTAAAGCTCTATTTCGGCCCTTCTTTGCAACGGTCTTCAGGCTCAAACTGGAAAATGAGCTTGTGACCTGAAGAGGACCTTTTCCAAGAAGTGCTGAAATGTATTCTAAAGTTCAGCGGAGGTATTCATTTTCCCTTGTCAAACATGATTGGCAGTCAGCTTCGTCTGAAGGAATATTTATTCATAGAAATGGGTATTCAACTAGGTATGCTTTAAAACAATGATCCGTACAAAAGGCTCCCGTTCGTAACGTAAAAGCGATAATAAATATCCGTAGGTCATGGCAAATATCCTACATGGAAAATAAAAACAAACAAACAAAAATAATGCACCCTCCTATGAGCACCTATTCTTGTGGGCAAGTCAATTGGGACGATTAGCATGAGCAGTTCTTCTTTTCTTTCTCCAAAATCCTGACGTCAGGAAATGTCTGAACAAATTATTGAAAGTTGGATACTGCCAAATGTTTGGCTTTTTTGCTTTTGGGGTCCCAAAACGTAAGTGGAGGGATACCTTTGACATCACAAAAGAATGAAACTGCGTAAAAATGGGCAGAAGAATTTGCAAGATATGGAGAAAACTGATTGCCCATATTCCTCTCGGACCGACGCACGGAAGAAGGGAGGAGTGGGGGAATAGACGGGAGGAGTGGGGGAAAATGTTGTCCCCAGAGTCTGGGGACAACACATCATCTTTGCTCCAAATTTTGTGAAAGAGTATTTCTGCGGTCAGTTGATTTAGGAACGTTTATTTCCTTCAGCCAGCTTTTAAGATTTTACGAAACAGCAAAAGCAAGATGGGACTTGACAGACCTGTACCCCTAATTCGTATATCATGGCTGCAACGGGTACTAATTCATTCATTTGAAGTTAATCATTGACAGACCACCATTGATAAAATTTTATTCCATTTGTTTAGTTGATTGTTTGATTTTGGTGTGACGGCATGGTTTTCCGCTTATTGCTTTTTTTTCTTTCCTTTCTTCCTTCATTTCTTTTTGTTCTTCCTCTTCAGTTTAAAAATAATGTGAAGTGAAGTTTTTCTTTTTTACTGCCCCCACAGTCCCATTCCGGCTTTCCTGCAGTCAGAAGTATCAGCTACATATATAAAGGATGTTAAGAGGGTTACAAAAGCTGTGTTCATGTAGTGTAGCATGTAAAAGTTGGTTTGTATAATAAAGAGTTAAAAACTAAAAACTAAACAGCAAACCTTTGCATTCTGTTCTCCAGCTTTCAACCAACTGTCTTCTTTTCTGGTGAGTCATCCTTTTCATCTTGCAGGAACTCGAGCGCTGAAATGACGTCACCACAAAAGTAATCGATCCCATTATGAAGGAAAAGACAGGAGTCTACGAGATTCGGAGGGCTAAGGTCAAGGACTCAGTCTTTGGGACCGGCCTGGTTGTGACCAAGACCCGTTTGGACCCACAGAAGAAAAATGGGGATAGTAGAACCTCTCTATCAAGGTGAGATTTATACTGGTTGACCCTATAGTTATTAACATTGATAGTTAGGGGATAGGCAGAGTACAAGACGTCAAAATATGTCCGGCGATATTCTTATCTGTCCGAGTGGATAGCGAGGTGGATAGCTGAAGTGGTGAAGATCGAGATGGTAAATCCGTGGATTCAAAGCCCTTGTCGCTGTCTCTTTGGGATAATCATCCAAAATATCCCAAAACATCCCAAAGTAGAATATCCCCGAAAAGATGTCCCCACGAAAAAACGCCCTCAACGAAAAAGTCCCGAAAATATCCTCTGTCTAAGACGTCCCCAGCCCTGTCAAAGCTAAACATCATTCGGTAACCGAAAAGTCTAAGAATATCCTGTTTTCAGATTTCAATTAGCTGTTCATCAGACCCCACATTCCTTCAAACCAGAATAGTATGAAGACCACGCCGTGCGAATAAGATATCTCTTGTGCTGCAATTGGTTCATTTTTGCGATAAATCTGATTGGTCTCATTAAACGACACACAGCAATGTTCAGAAATCGGCTATCAAAGTTACCCAAATAAGGACTTCGGAAATGCTGCACTTTTTGGGATCTCAAAACGTAAGGGGAGGGATAGGCCTACCTATGACATCGCAAAAATGTCCGTCTGTCTGTCAGCACGATAACTCTGGAAGGGAATGAGATTATATTGATGAAACTTGGTGTGAGGGTTCTTTGGGTCAAGAGTAAGGTCGAGTTCGTAGATGGGCACTGTAACCCTATATGTAGGGGTGGGGGTTCAAATTATTGGGCAAACAAAATATTTATAAACAGCTAATGTGATAGTCGATTATGGGATAAGAAGACATGCTGAACACGATGATGAAAACCATTTCCTCGCCGGACAAGTAGTTCGTCCAGATTCCGGAGAAAACCGGGAAGTTTGTTAAAAGCAAAAGTTTTATTTGAATTTGATTAGATGTTCGATTTAGGGATAAGAAGACATGCTGAAGACATAAGCGAAAATCATTTTCTAACTGAATCCGATCAGAACCGGAAAAAGTGTTAAAGCAAAGTTTTATTTTAAGTTGATTAGATGACAGATTTAGGGGTAAGAAGAAAGGCTGAATCCGCATAATTATGACAGTCATTTTTTTTTACCCAGACATGTAGTTCGTCCGGAATCCGGTTGAAACCGGAAAATTTGTTATAAGTTAAACTTTTATTTGACTTTGATTAGATGTGGTGAAGTTGATTGACTGACTTCATTTCTGAAACTTTTTTTCGCTGGACAAAAAGTTCGCTCAGAGTTTGGACGAGACCGGAAATTTGGAAGAAGTAAAGCAGGAAAAATCGATCATTGTCGTCAAAATAGATATCTGAACTTGGTTTTCTCAGATGACTAGCTATTTGCTAATTAATCTGTTTCAAAATTTCAGTAGCAAATATGTTCAAGGATTCTGGCGAAGACAAGACCCAATTGTCTGGATCAAATGTTAAATTTTTAGGATCCCATCGAAACCTTTTGTCTTATTTTCATGGAGCCTTTTTCGGGTATGTTCTTCTGGGGACGTCTTACAGCTATGCCTTTTATTACTGCAAAATAGGCTTAAGCCTCTCTACAAGGAGCCTATCAATTAACTTGTATTATCTTGGCAATTTATTTAAATCAAGAGACGCCCATGACGTTGTGAAAGTGTTAAAAGTTAAAATACAGTTAAAATTTGTCAAATTCACCTGAACTTGATGATTTTTAGGGAATCTACCGGATTATTGCTCAGGGAACCTACCGGATTTTGCTCATGGAATATACGCTAAATCTTTCACAAGGAATCTACCGGAATTTGTCTCAGGGAATCAACCGGAATTTACCGCTCGGAATCTACGAAATTCGGCTCAGGGAATCTACCGCATTTTGCTCATGCAGGATCACTCCAGTACCGGACGGAGAGAACCCCCTTTGTGTTATTTAGCAAAAACAAACTTTACTTTAATTTTTAATAGTTTAACGAATTTAGAAAATAGACAAGTGAAGTGGGTGTCCCAACGACTGAACGACTAGAGCTTTGAAGCTTAAAAGTATAGGGACGTAAAATTTAATGATAATGGGGATTTATCCGTTGTTAATATCGCTGTAGATGGTATTACAGTCAAACCGAGTGATAAACTAATGTGCCTTGGTGTTCCAATTGGCAGGACTCTGAAACAAACTAAAGCATTGATTGTTGAGAACATGGAAAGCAAAGTTCGTTAGTCTTATGGTCAAACTGTTTCATCCCAGTTTTGTCTAAACCGAAGTCTATTAGCAAAATTATAGAAACAATGTTGCGCTTCCCCATGTTCTTTATAAGTATGAGGGCTCATGGTTTGCCGCTCGGTGCAAGAAGAAAGTATATGGGGAAAAAAGAGGAAAGATCGGGTACTTACTACTTCTATCCTATGTGTGGAGAAATGAACGAGGATATATGCCACCTTTTGTGTGATTGTAGAGAGTTACGGGGGCTTAGGGAGGAGATTTTCGGGGTGGGGAAACTGATAAGAAATGGATTATTAAAATGATGGGAAGCAAAGATTTTAAAGAAATTAGAATTATTGGGAAGTTCCTCAGGTTAGCTTTTAAACACTGGAAAGATTTTTTCTGATGGGGAAATTGTGTTTTTAGTGCTAATAAAGTATTCAATGTAAATTAAAAATATTAAGAGTGTGTTAGTTCGTATATGCGCATGTAAGATTGTTCACTTTTTGTTTCGTTTTGTTGCATGATGGCCGGATGGCTTTAATATGCAAATAAATCATTTATTCATTCATTCATATACATAGCTCCATTTTTTAAACATTAAATGATACGGACCAACTAAAAATCAAATGGATTTATTTCAAATTCGCAAAATACATTCTTCGTCTTACTCCTTGGGCGCGCAGTACCTACAGGACCCAGAAATATGGTATCGTTGACCTGATACGGAAGCTCGACGAGCTATCAAGGAATGAATGAATTTATTTCGAAAAAGCCCGTGGTGCCATGGCAGGAAAAGAAAATATACACAAAATAACACTCAGAAACACAATGTTTACACCTATGTCAACGATTAAAGTGCGATTACACATAAGATTACACATTTGTCAGTGATTAAAGTTCAGTCTCTGTGTTTTGCCTTTTATTTTTCACTTTTCTACTTTCTCTTTTATATACTCCATCGTTTTCTCTTTACGATAAGAAAAACAACATTACATTAAATTACATGTATCCAGGGAATCTGTTTGGAAAGTGTGTATACTTGAAAAAAGACACGGTGAGTTGGAAAATACTTTGCTTTGGGAATTGCCAAAGCGTAAACTTTACGAATGAATCAAACTATCTGATTTACTTTTCGGCGAAAAGTAGTTCTAAAGGGCCTGTAAGTAATCTGTTGCAAATTTATGGGTTCCAAAAATTTGGTAGACCCGATTTAAAGTTGAGCTGAAGTGAAGTCCAAAAGAATGTTATGCTTTGGATCCTTTTGAAACTTTGGTCTTGTTTTTGGGATCCCAAAACGTAAGTGGAGGGATACCTATGACATGGCAAAAGTTGTCCGTCTGTCCGTCCGTCTGTAAGCACGATAGCTCTCGAAGAGAATGAGATATTTTGATGAAACTTGGTGTGAGGATTCGTTGGGTCGTCAGACCAGTCGAGTTCGTAAATGGGCTTTGTAGCCCTACATTTAGGGGTGGGGGAGGGGGTTCAAATTAAGGGGCAAACAAAATATTTTGAAACAGCTAATGTGATAGTCGATTATGGGTAAGAAGACATGCTGAGCACGATGGTGAAAACCATTTTCTCGACGGACAAGTAGTTCTCCCAGAATCCGGCCCAAACCGGGAAGTTTGTTAAAATTAAAAGTTTTATTTGGAGTTGATTAGATGTTCGATTTAGGGCAAGATGACATGCTGAACATTTATGTATGAAAACCATTTTCTACCTGGACATGTAGTTCCCCCCGAATCCGGCCAAAACCGGAAAATTGTTAGAAGCTTAAGTTTTAGTTCTAGTTGATTAGATAACCGATTTAAGGGTAAGAAGAGATGCTGAATCCGTGTTTGACAATCAAATTTTACCCGAAAATTTAGTTCGACCGGAATCCGGCTGGAGTCGGAAAATTTGTTATAAGTTAAATTTTTATTTAAAGTTGATTAGATGTTCATTATTGGGGAAAGAAGGAAAGAAGACTTTTTTCGCCGGACAAGTAGTTCTGGAGTTCGGCCGAAACCAGGAAATTGGCAGAAGTGGCAGGAAGTTTTCGTCAAAACAGGTATGACTTATAGGGGTAAACACACATGCTGAATCCATATCTGATCTTGGTTTTCTCAGATGACTAGATATTTGGCCTTAATCTGTTTCTGAATTTTAATTGTAAAAATGTTCAAGGAGTCTGGCGATGACTGGATCTGGCTAAGACAAGACACAGTTGTCTGGATCAGATATTGAATTTTTGGGATCCCATCGAAACCTTTGGTCTTGTTTTTCTCCGATCAGACCTTTTTGGGATTTGTTGATCTGTGTCAGCAACTCGGCGTCCTTTCTTACTTCATCTCCTGATCCCGCCACCCTTCTAACAATGGGGAAAGCCGGTGAAGCATTTCACTTCGTTGCCAAACCTTAGCCTTTCACTAAATCATTACACAGTTCCAAATCGGCATCGTTGAAATAGTACCCTGTCTGATCGATAGGATACTCCAGCAGTTCATGGCGTAAATTCGCTTAAGGACCTTGTCAACCGTCTGTCACGACTAGCCTGATAGTAGTATCTGATAACATTGTTTCTGTAGTTAGCGCATAGTCAGAACCCAGACTATTAATCAGTATAGTCTAGTGCTGGGAAAGTTCAGATTGGATCGTGGTTTATGAGAAATTTAGAGTAGTATTTCAGCATGCACCAGGACTGGCGAATGTCGAAGAATCAATAGATATAAATAATAATAATTTATTTATCACCCACTTTACAGAACAGAGGTTAAGTGGAGTAAATAAAAAAAGAAAAACAACAAGAGAAAACAAGAAACAAAGTTAATCACATACAGAAAAAAGACGGATAAGGCGATGAAAACACCCTAGCCTATAAGGCGCTTCACTGGCTAGCTTGGAACATAATTTTTCGAAAACACCAGTAATATCTGTCGCACAATACTTCTTTATCAGTTTTGTATTCCGGTAAGAACGAGGCAGATATAGGAGAAATTTGCAGTACCGGTAATAATTTATACGAATACGTTTTAGATCACCAGTCAACAGAAGTGGCCGAATACCAGTACAGAACAGTACAGAATGATCACACAAATTTGAGTAAAGCCGAGTTCGATTTGTGTACCAGTAAATATCACTGTTGAATGAAATCCTTTATCGTAATCTTCGTCAAAATGTTTTTCTGGTTCTGTTTCTCGAAAATAGATTTTGTGATTTACTCAGCGATTTGTTCCTGATTCTCTTTTTTACTTTCTTTTTCAGTGTTCTATGTAGTCCAGTCTTATGTAAGTACAGTAATCTACTGACTTACTGGTACAAATTTGAAAGGCAAACCCACGCAGCAGGGCCTTGTCGGGGGGGGGGGGGGCGAAACATACACAATATTGATTTGTATAAGCTTTAACCTCTGATCTATATCTTTTATGCACTTTTTGATGAAGGTCTGACTAGGTCCGACCTGCGGGCATCCTAGGCCCGACCTGCAGGCATCCTAGGTCCGACCTGCGGGCATCCTAGGTCCGACCTACGGGCATCCTAGTTCCGAACCGCGGGCAAACCCCCCCCCCCCCCCCCCCCCCTCAAAAAATTCCTGGATACGGACCTACAACGCAGTGTATTTTCTAATTTCTTTGAAATTTACTCTGGGATACAACTCCTCCTCTATGACGTCGATGTGTTTGTTTGTTTAACCATATAATCTCATCCAATCTTTTTGTTTACTTATTTCGATGTGTTAAATCACCGACTGCAAAATATACCTGGAGTTCACTGTTCGTATTCGTGATCTTTCATTTTTTCAAACAGTACTATTGACAGATACCCGATGAAAAATTTATCTCAAAATAGTACTATGAAGTAGTACGAAAAAGTAGCATGCAGTACTAACGATGCTACTACATGCTTCTACTTCAAGGCTACCGTGTTACTGCATACTACTATATGCTACAATTAGCAAGAACGGACGGATGATTACTATGGCAAGACAGGATGCTACTGGATACTACTACATACGATTGGACCAGTCTGAGAAACATTAAATGATAGTATTCCTTGCTATTACATAGTATTACATGCAAAGTGTTCGTACTACTACCATACTACTACGCAGGCTACAAATTTTTCATCGGGTAGTCCTTCAGCCCAAGCTGACTGCGAATCATATTTTGACGGTTCAAAACGGATAAGTCAGCTACAGATTATTATAGCTATATTTCGGCCCTTCTTGGCAAGGGTCCTCTTCAGGCTCAAGCCGCTCGAGCTGGAAAATGAACTTGTGGACAAACCCATTAAAGATTCTTCCTTATATATCTGATTTTATGAACTTCGTCTCTGAAAATTGGTTGGGGTTAAAGCTGGTGCTGTGACTTCATTCTGGACACGGCTGCTGTTTTTTCTGTTCGATTGGGTCGTCGAAAGGGTAAGAGATTCTTCTGCATTTTGGTTTTGGAGTCACCTGTCTGCATCTTCTTTCCAGCTAAGATGGATACTTCGTCGGCGGCATGGCCGGCCTGTACGGGCGATTTGGGGCTCCGTACTGTGGTGATAGATAGTCCTTCAGCCCAAGCTGACTGCGAATCATATTTGACGGTTGCAAAACGGATAAGTCAGCTACATTTTATTAGAGCTATATTTCGGCCCTTCTTAGCATATATATTGAAATATAGCTCTAATAAAATGTAGCTGACTTATCCGTTTTGCATCGTCAAATAGTACTATTGACATGATTATCAACAGACCGGAATTTTACATTCCACATAATATCACCAGTTCCAAATTTTCACCTTCATTAAAGTACTCCAGCCCCTTCACACACCCACACATAAACTCGTCACATAGTAATATGTAATCCGTTTGTACCTGTATAGTAATGGTGACAAGCTAAAAGCTTAACGCCAAAAAATAAAATAAATAGAGCTACTTTACTGGAAACTGAGCTAGTTAATACGAAATTCAATTAAACGCCCACATCTGCCAGTGGCTCTTCGAAACAAAAAAATAAAATAACTATTCTTTGAGCCCAAGCTGACTTTGAAACATATATTCAAACAATGTTTACAACGGATATACGTCAGCTACGATTCTTCGTCAGCGATATTTCGGCCCTTCTTGGCAAGGGTCCTCGTCAGGCTGTCAAGAAGGGCCGAAATATCGCTAACGAAGAATCGTAGCTGACATATATTCGTTGTAAACAGTGTTTGAATATATAAAATAACTTCCATCTAAAAGAAAGGCTGTGAAGCAAGCATTAGCCTATTTTTATGGCACTTGAGCATACTCAAGTGCCATATAGCGATGGTAATTTCTGTCGGTCTGTCGGTCTGTCTGTCTGTCGTTCTGTCGTTCTGTCGTTCTGTCGTTCTGTCGGTCTGTCCAGGTTTTGCTAGTTTGGGCACTTCCACACAAGCTAGGACGATGAAACTTCACAGGCATATCAGGGACCCGACCAGATCAACTTACAAATAATCACTTCCCCAATCCAACTTTCCCGGATCCGGAAGTCCGGAAACTATAAAGTAAAAAGGGAGCAAAACGCTGGCCGACGACGGGATCGAACCAGGAACCTTTGGGTTAACAGTCCAGTGTTCTACCACTGAGCTATGCGACTATGTATCTGAAAGCGAATGCGAGAATAATTGTGGTTTAAAGATGGTCAGTCCAAGTCAAACAAATCTAGTGAAAGGTTTGGCAGGAATATCAGCGAACCGACCAGATTAACTTGGATATAATCATATTCCGGATCCGAAACTTGACATACGTCAAGAACAATTGCCGATAACTGGGGGGGGGGGGGGGGGGCTGGGGGCTGGAGGGGGGGCACCCAGAACCTCGTGAAACGCTTCCACATAAGCTAGAACGATGAAACTTGGCAGGCGTGTTGGGAAACCGACCAGATTAACTTGGAAATAATCACTTCCCCGATCCGGCCATCTTGGGGGCAGTGGAGGGATGGGAAATCCGGAAAGTAGTAGCATGCCTAACTTTTGAACGGGTAATCAGATATGCCTGAAACTTGACATATGTCAAGAACAAGTGCTTCAGAAGCTCAATTTCAAATCCGGACCAGATCCGATAACTGGGGGGGGGGGGGGCTGGAGGGGACACCGGAAATCTCATGAAACGCTTCCACATAAGCTAGGACAATGAAATTTGGCAGGCATATAAGGGAACCGACCAGAAGAACTTGGAAATAATCACTTTCCCCATCCGGTCATTGTGGGAGGAGTGGAGGGATGGGAATTCCGGAAACTAGTAGCATGCATAACTTTGGAACGGGTAATCAGACATGCAAGAAACTTGACATATGTCAAGAACAAGTGCTTCAGATGCTCAGTTTCAAATCCGGACCAGATCCGATCACTGGGGGGGGGGGGGAGCTGGAGGGGCAACCGGAAATCTGGTGAAACGCTTCCAAATAAGCTAGCACAATAAAACTTGACAGGCATGTGAGGAAACCAACCAGATTAACATGGAAATAATCGCTTCCCCGATCCTGCTATCGCGGGGGGTGGTGGAGGGAAGGGGAATCCGGAAACTAGAAACATGCATAACTCTGGAATGGATAATCGGACATGCATAAAACTTGACAATTGTGAAGAACAAGTGTCTCAGATATTCAGTTTCAAATCTGGACCAAATCCGAAGAGAGGGGGATTAGAGGGGGGAACCGGAAATGTCGTGAAATGCTTAGGGTCGATGGATCGGGATGTCACAGTAGAAGGGTTGGAAGGGGTTTTCCCCGGATTTCCGGTGATCACGAGTTAGGGTACTTCGAGGGGTACTTCCACATGTACTAGGACCATGAAACTTGGCAGACATATTAGGTACTCTTCCAGGTCAACTTGAAAATAGTTCTTTTCCCGATCCGATGATCATGGGGAGATTCTATTGACATGCATAACTTTGGAACAGGTGATCAGACGTGCATGAAACTTGTCAAGTGTCAAGAACAAGTGACTCAGATGATCAATTTCAAGTCTGGAACGGATCTGATAACATCGGGAGGAGCTGAAGGCGGGGGGAGAAATCTCTTGAAGCGCTTAGAGTCGAGAGATCGGGATGGGACTTGGAGGGAAGAACAAGCATAAGCCACAGATACATTGTAGAGGCTTAACGGCCTGCCATTCAATTTGCAAATATATTGTTATTATTATTAATATCATTGACAAAACAGGACCGATCGTGTCACAGTGGGGGGAGTTGGAGGGGGTTTTCCCTAATTCTGATGATCACGAGTTAGGGTGCTTCCAGATGTGCTATGACCGTGAAACTTTGCAGGCATGTTAGGGACTCTATTAGATTGGCTTGAAAATATAGTCCCTCCCCCGATCCGATCATCGTTGGAGGAAGATACAGTTGTCAATGAGTGGTATAACCATTTCAGATCTACTAGATCAAGCCCATTTTCTGATGAAATGAATATCTGGAGAGAGATCCAGCCTTGAAAACTGCAAACCGTATCTGACAAACATGCTAACTGTTCTTACAAGTGCCATATGAGCTTTCAGCTCTTGTATATTCCGCATCTGAGAATCAGAAATAGGTTGCAAGAAATTTGCCTGCCGTAGTTTTATGTTTTATGTTTCTTTTTTATGTTTCAGTTTTATGTTTCTTCGAGATTGGATGTTACTTTCTACATTATTGAACTTTCTTATTGATTATTTATTGATTCCATGTTAGTGAACCTTTATGGAAAATATTTTTTGAGTGATTTACGATTATTTTATATTTCTTTGTCCTTTTCTGCTGCACTTACGCCCTTGGACAGTGCGTCATAATCCTTCATTCGTTCATTCTTTTGAGATGAAATGAATCAAAAATGCTTTTTACTATAAGGTCAGTTTGACGCTAGTGGGCTTGGCTATTATACAAAAATAAGGCCTACAGGAGTTTTTCGATTTTTTTATTACCTTAAGATATCCTGTACCTGCTGTAAACCAATCTGGATGCGGTTCGGCAACGCCACGGTTGTTATAAAGAAATGGCACTAAAAGGATAAGTCAGCTAAGATTTGAACTAACGATATTTCGGCCTCGTCGTCCTTCTGTCAAGCAGAAGGTTGAAGGTGAATTCTCGCCGTTCCTCGATGACTCCTTTTGAGGAGTCCCTGCGTTTTTGTGTGTCCCAGGAACTCACTCCCCGTGTTCTCGGGAGTCCCCACGGACGGGGAATGCCCCAATTATCGTCACCATCTTCAAGAAGGACTCCCTTTCAGAATCGGAGGGGAATCAATTTCTGCTTGTGTTGTGCAACGTAAAATTAGTTACAAACAATAAGGAGAAACAAAACCAAGAATAAAGTGGATCCAGACTATTTTCATCAACTGTATTTTTTTTTTCGAACAAAATCATTTTTGGAAGCATTCCTCGTGTTCTCGCTAATTTCGGTCCGCGGAGTCCGTGTGGAGTGACTCCCTCTATTCCCCCGTTCCCCTTGATTCACCAAGGAGTCCTCGGGGAAAAGCGAGAAAAGCCTTTAAGTCTTGATTAGGAGGTAGCAGTGTTCCAACGCCACCGCGGTTTTCCGCTACCTTTTAATCCAGGTAGCTTAGGTAGCCTGTGCAGGTAGTTTCAGATTTAAATCTTTAAATGTGAAAAGAGTGTGTACCGCCACCCAGGAAATCTTACGTCAAGAGGATTAATTAGAGGGTAGGGTCAAATCTTGTCAGACCTAATATTCTGATGGGGTGTTGAGCGCCAAAAGGATTAAGTATCATGGCTACTGAAAGTTAAAATTACATATCAAGAAGGAAAGCCTTCAAGAGAAGTATTTCTGCGGGTGATTTCTCACCTTAATCTGAATAGTTTGGGGGCCGTGAGTCGTTGAAGTTGTACAGTTTCTTTAGTTGGATTTAAAATAAATAATTATTTGACACATTAAGCTCAGTCTTCGTATTAGCTAGGATCAACGTGGAGTTAGCGTTTGTGGCATTAAACCCGTCTTCGCATTTAAGGATTTAGATCTGGAATTACATGAACCATGCAGCTACCTGCACTAATGAGTTGGCGGAAAACATACGGTGGCGATGGACCTACCAAAATATTTGACCTAACTAAAAAAATATTTATCTAACCCAACTAATCCTCTTGATGATGCAAGATTTTCCTGTGTGGCGGAAAATATACGGTGGCGCTGGAACACGGTGGCGTTGGGGCACCCACGTCGATTAGGAAGAGCATCTCCTCGGTACAGACTCTAAGGTGATATTTTCTTAGGTCATCTCGCACTGATTCACGAAACTCTTTCGGTGAG
This sequence comes from Branchinecta lynchi, assembly GCA_023053575.1. Lineage (NCBI taxonomy): Eukaryota > Metazoa > Arthropoda > Branchiopoda > Anostraca > Branchinectidae > Branchinecta > Branchinecta lynchi. The sequence continues at coordinate 25,422,347 of JAKZAP010000008.1, read as the reverse complement.
AGTTCTTCTACAAGCAACGAAGAACTGCCCTCAGCTGCTGTGAAACAGTCCACTCGGCGACGGAGTGAGTCCGCACTTGGAACAAAGACCCCTCCTCGACATATCCCCTTAAAACGGACAGAGTGCTTCGGCTATTAATACCCCGACGAGACCTGAGAGGAAGCAAAGCCTACCCACCCTTCTCTCCCCGGTGAGAAGCCCCAGACCGACCCCAGTGACCCTTTCACGATCCCAGCGGATCAACCCCGCTACACCCGAAGTTAAAACCACTGCCAAAAGAACAACCCTGCAGATATTCAGCAGTATTGTACAGAAAAAGATTTTAAAGAAGACCACCTTGGACACGGGATCGACGCGTAAAGCAACCCCGAAGATACGACTCCCAAAACCCGGTGAGCGTCGGACGTCAGTTGACCTCTCATGCATTAAAGGGGTGGACCAGTCGCCCCCTACCCCAAGTGATTGTTATAGAACTCCGCCGAGCAATGAGAAGTTTCTAACCCCTCGAAGTAGAAGAAGTACCCTTGGAACCCATAAATCCCTCCAAACGGAAAGGAATATCAACCCCAGTTGTGACGACTTCATTCCAAAGCGATTAGATTTCGTCGATTTACCATGTCTTGAGGAGTCTGAGGATTGCGTAAAAAACGATGAGAATTTCATTAAATTAATCAGTCCAAAGCCCTTTGTCCCCTCCGGGCAGGCGGTGGAAGTTTCACCGAATCGAAATGCCATAAAAACCACAAATTGTGACGGTTCAAGTGCGGACGTTGGCGTCCGTCTCGTTGGACGATTTACCATTCTGCCAGTTGTAAGCAGGAGCGTAAAAAGTGAATTGAGCCGTACGTCAGGACGTTTTTGCGTCAGTCTTGTGACGGATCAAAGCAAGGCCAAGCCCGTCGTCCCAGGTGGTCCAGTGATTCAGTGGTGCCCTACTGACTTCCAGATTTTTTTTTGGCCTTGCCCGATCACCTTTGCCGTTGATCGTTCATCATTCATCCGAGTGGATTAGAGTGCGGACAAAGATTCATCAGCATCAGCGTTTAGGCGACAATGACAGCTATTTGACAAAGAAGAGTAGTGACGCTGGATCTTTGTTATCGAACGTCCAAATCTTTCGTCACGGTACAAAGTGTGGAGAGCTTCAGACCCGTTTCTCAAATGTAGTGGGGATTAGAAACAACCCCAAATATAAGCGACAAGGACCTATAAGCTCCCTGGACATCGTTCATATTTCCCCTGATCAGTGTTGGATTTCGTGGGCGAGGTTGAAGCCTGGGTCGTCTTTTGGAAATTTCCGTGTTCTTCCAGAAGGGATCAAACTGACACTAAAAGATCAGCTTCTAGCAGATTTCTTAGATACCATCCCGGATAACCAGACGTCCTTTGACAATCCCCAGTACGCTAGCCATGTCCTCCCTCATAGGGGCAGGAGCCCTGTTCTTTGTGGCGGCGGTGTTGCTCCTGTCTGCCTGATGTTTCCGGCGAAGACGGACGTCACTTTATTTGATCATATCCATTACAGTGTCTTCTCAACTCAAGCCTTAGAAATTGTGCTACTAGAATTGCAAAACGGACAAATTGCCATTCTCAGTTTCCATCCCGAAGTGACGTTCCCGAGTGAAATTCCTGCCAGTGTTTTAAAGTTCATTCGTGTTCCCGGTTTGCCTTTTTTCGGAATGGGGAATAAGCTTTCGGCCGAGCAGATGAAGAAGCTAAAGGTTAGCGCTCGTTGTGAGCCTCGCCGGCCATCAGGCGCGTCGGTCGACAATTCAGTAATTGCGCGATCGCTGAGGGATGACGATGTTACGTACTATTCGGCAGAGACCGTGAGAAGTAGTGACTCGTTTTACGACGTTAGTGAACTAGAGAGCTACGTTGACAGCCCTCGCCGTGTGTGGAGTAATCCGGTGTTTGAGAGTGACGTGGGACCAGTGTTGCCGGAAAATCCGGTGGAAGAGAGAAGTCCGAAGTTCAGTGATCTGACTTTACCGGATCCTGTGATAGCGACGCGCCGAAATCCGGTGGAAGCGACGAATCCGGAGTTCCGTCGGGTGGTCCCGAAAAGAAGACCGGATCGGATTTGCACTGCCAGGAATTCCAGAAATCTGGTTGTTCGTGATTGTGATGAAAGTGGTGAAACGGCTGAAGAAAAAGTAGAGGATATGGGAATATTTGGAACCAGGCGTTCGTCGAGCGAGACGTGCTCGACTTTTGGGGTTACTCGACACCGGAAGGTTGAGCCCGCTACAAGTGAGCAGCTTGGAGCCGCATTACCAGTCGGACAGGTTTTCTGGAAAGAGGAGCTTCAGCAGCCGAACGGTAAGAAAATAATTCAGCAAAGTTCATTCATTCATTCATTATTCTCACCCTCTCCCGCTAAAAAAGGCGCAGTTTGCTGATTCACGGTGGCCCCACGTTTGGCCCCATTTCAGTAAACTTGGGGGGGGGGGGTCAAAGTTCAGTTTTAGGCCCAAATCCAAGATTATCACGCAGAAACCAAATTTAGTTTCTCTCTTTGGTGTAATTTTAAAATAGTTTTCGAATACACCTTAATGTAAAGCCATTGTTTTGCATTTGCCTTTTCAAACAAATTTAGCTGCCAAACCTTATCACCAGGGAACAAATTTGAAATGTGGTAAAAAAAAAATGACGCCACTATAGGGCCCTGTACTGTCTACGCAGCTCGGACATTTAATTCCTTCTTTTTACTGCTAAATTCAGTTATTTCAGATCTTGGCGCGATTGCATGATATGTATTTATGCAAATAATTGGAACCTTTTCTTATGGCATGGAAGTGAAGTACGTGGTAGCACATTTAGAACTTTGACGTAACAGCAGTTACCTACGGTAACCTAGAAATGCCGTGAAGCCGAGTCATTAGATTAGCTTATTCTTCGCCAAGTCACGTTTGTTTTGCAGTGCCGTACGTCAAATACTGCTTGTAAAGCGTTCTTACAGTCATCCATCACCGGCTTTTCTTGATCTGACAAAAGCGTGAAACTAACTTCAGACACAGATGGTCTTTCTGCTTTAGTAATGCTGGTCGCATAAGTTGAAAGATCGCGTCGCTTGAGGACCACCGTTATTTTTTCTCCTTGACACTTTTTTCTCTGGTCTAGTTGGTTTTCGGTCACTTAATGGGCGCCCTTCCATGTCGATTGAGAGATGTAATTAAGTTACTTTGTGGACATTCTCGGGCATTCGTGAAAATCCAGACTCTACGACGCGTCGATCTTTGTAGAATCGTTCTGTTATTCTGAAAAGTTCTTCTGTTACTCCGAAAAGTTATTTTGCCAAAAAAAGGTAGACTCAGTGTTCTCACTCAGATTTTGAAAAATTGCTAACCAGAGCCCAAGGCCGTATCCAGGGGAGGAGGGTTGACCCCCCCACCGAAACATAAAAAAATAATCATTTTTATAGGCTTTTCCCTTTGATCTATGTGTTTTTTGTACTTTTTGTCCGACCAGCAGGCACCCCCCCCCCCCCCCCCCCGAAATAAATTCCTGGATACGGGCCTGCCAGAGCCCCAAAATCTCCTTTTCGCTCACTACCAGTCGGGACGTACTAAACTGACTTCTCGCCAGTCAGTGCTGATCAGTCATACACTAATTATCAGTTTTAGGGCACAGTGCTCTAACGTTAGGGCATACCCCAACACTCCATGCCCTGGAGTAAGGGCGTAGTATGAAAATTTGCTGGGAACCCCTGCCCTGACGTTGGAACTACTGTGCCCGAAAGTGAGGATTTGTCTATGACTGCTCCCGAGCCCCGAATATGTCGAAAATGAGCAGCAGGAGCAGACTTCAGGAGCAGCAGTCTGATGAGTTTTTGCCACAAATGTCTAAATTCTGAACTTCACAGATCAATGTTGCCTGAGTATGTGGAATAAAATAAAAACAGGCCCAACACGCGTACTCAAACAAAGCTAAATTAACAAATTATCCAGCGGATGCAACTGAAAGATATGTTAACTCGTTTGTGCCGCACTTCGTTCGTTCGTTTAATAGTTCTTAGGCGTGTTTATCTGGTATTAATCGTCATTTGTCATTGGCCATTTTATATCCCGTTGAAAGTGCTATGTTGACTTACCTTTGCTAACTATCTTTGCTATTTTGGTGAATGAACAATATATATATATATATATTCGTATTAAATTGACGGGCTTTGAAGCAACTACTTCAGCTACACTGTAAAAAGTTTCTCCGTATATGAATGAATGAATGAATGATTTATTTGCACATTAAAGCCATCCGGCCATCATGCAACAAAACGAAACAAAAAGTAAACAATGTTACATGCGCATATACACACTAACACACTCTTAATATTTTTAATTTACACTGAATACTTTCTTAGCACTAAAAACACAATTTCCCCATCAGAAGAAATCTTTCCGGTGTTTAAAAGCTAACCTGAGGAACTTCCCAATAATTCTTATTTCTTTAAAATCTTTACTCCCCATCATTTTAATAATCCATTTCTTATCAGTTCCCCCCACCCCGAAAATCTCCCTTAGCCCCCGTAACTCTCTACAATCACAGAAAAGGTGGCATATATCCTCGTTCATTTCTCCACACATAGGACAGAAGTAGTAAGGACCAGATCTTTCCTCTTTTTTTCCCATATACTTTCTTCTTGCACCGAGCGGCAAACCATCAGCCCTCATACTTATCAACAAACCCAACTCCTCCCTACTTAACCCTACTTTAAAATATATTTCCTCACCCCACGTCTCTTTTGCCGCAGCGTACAACCTCAGAGATTAAAATTAACTGCACTATTTGCTACTCAGATTCATCTTATCTCTATTTGGTATTAATCTTATCTGCGTAGAGATAAGAATAATCCGAGTAGCAAATAGTGCAGTTAACTTTAATCTTTGTACGGAAAAACTTTTTACAGTGTAGGCAGGTTGGGTTATCCAGAATCAATATTGGCGAGGAGGTAGTTTGATACCTCTTCCACTGCAAAAAAAATATAATCCTAAATACCATTTGATTGCGAAATCTTATCCGACTGTTTGTGCACGTAACCCCAGAAATCCATCACAAAGAGGAAGCACGTAGTAGCCTGGTTCCACCTATCACGGCTAGGCCTAATTGAATTTCTTGAATGGATTTGTTGCGAATTCGCTACAGCCTATAAGCCTATCTAGGTGGTCTCGGTATGGGGATTGCTACTATTGTCCATTACCTGTGGGAAATGGAAGTGTATGTGATAATGGGTCCGTCTTGTAATTATGGGTTTTTATCGTGTCAGTTCACCGGGGCGCGAAGAGCTTGTTAATCCATCTTAGCTTGCGATTTGAGCTCACCCTTTGTATCCAAACACAAGGCCGTATCCAGGGGGGGGGAGGTTTAGGGGGTTGAACCCCCCCTGAAACATACAAAAATAACGATTTTTATAGGCTTTTCCCTCTGATCTATGTGTTTTTTGTACTTGTTTGTCCAACAGGCAGTCACCCCCCCCCGAAATAAATTCCTAAATACGGGCCTGTTCAAACATTTTGCTAAAACTTACCGACCCTGCATGGGCACGGCAAATTCCCGGTTTTTAAATTCTGTTAAAAAAATTCAAAAATTCACAAAAATTCAGTGTGAACATCCAGGCGATAAAAATCTTCTTTGGCTGCGATTGAAAAATCTCGTTCGTCGCCGCGATTTGCTCTGTGTGAACCGAGGGTATATCATTTTCTCATCTGAAAGAAATTGTCATTTTTGTACACGTATTCGAATACGTTTTGAAAGCCGAACTTTTCCTTTTTTGGCTCAAGTCGACAATTGAATTAGTTGGCAAGGATCAAATCCACAGCGGACTTTACGAATGGTGCATGCGAACTTTCCTTTTTTGACGATAGGAGTTGAATGAGAATACATTTTATTGACCCATTACACTTGATATCGGCGAAAAAGAAACTTGACATAGGCGAAAAGGCGATGCATAGAGAAGGAAAAAAAAAAAAAAAAAAAAAAAAAAAAAAAAGAGCTATCATTAGACGATAGCATCTTCGCACCATGGAGGTATTTTTCGTTGCCAAGCGAACGGGTATTACTAGAAAGCTGAGATTGGGTGTCTCTGTATGTAAACCGACAACGCGATATGTTAATAAAATCAGCCAGTTTCTAGTCCTTGTTTTTTTTTTGTTTTTTTTTAACTGCCGCTTAGTATCTTTTACCTCATTCCCGTCCAATATGAACTGGCCCGGTGACTACGCTTCCACTTACCCTCGGTGACGCCAACGGTCTTAGAACACAAATAATCCTTCAGCCCAAACTGACTGCGAATCGTATTTAAATATAGTCCTTGGTGGTTTGTAGTCCTTTTCTAGTCCTTGGTGGTATTATGCCTATCAAGAATTTACATAATCGATAATAGCACGTCGGATTGAACACTTATTCCGATTTTAAAACGAGGTAAGACCCGTAGTATGTAGCGTTTACACGGACAAAAAATCCCGTCGCGAAGAAAGGAATTCCGCTCGACTCGAAAGGATTCCGTTCGTGAAGACGAGTAGAAAAACAATCTAGCGGGTGAGAATTCCTTTCGCGATTAAAGGAATTTCCGTTCACTCGAAAGGAGTTTCGTCGGCGGCGCTGGTAAAAAAAAAGACTAAGAAACATCTAGCTAGTTTTTCAGTATTGAGGTCAATGCCGTATCCAGGGGGGGGGGGGGGGTAGGGGGTTGACCCCCCCCCCCCCGAAACATACGAAAATAATCATTTGTATAGGCTTTTCCCTCTGAGCTACGTGTTTTTTGTACTTTTTTGTCCGACCAGTAGGCGAATCCCTCCTCAAAAGTCCCCCCCCCCCCCCCCGAAATGAATTCCTGTATTTGGGCCTGGTTGAGGTTATAAATGCTATCATATCATTTTTTGTTGGCTATTGAATTTTGTTTTTGTCAGATTTTTCTGATTTGAGGAAACAATCTTTTTCCTCTATGTGTAAACATAATCTTGTTACAAGACCGGATTCTTTTCAAGTTTTCCTCACTTGTAAACGCTGCTTTAGTTGGCAAAGGTCATGTTCATAGTTGACGTTACTTTTCCAAGCTATGAGAACTTCGAAAATTTAACGACACTTTCAGTCGAAATTTTGCGTTTAGTCAGACAGCACTGACACTTGACCCGTCAGCTGAGGATAGACGGCACAGTAGGACACCAGCAAATTCTCAGATCCCCTTTTTCGCCAACGTAAATCCGTAAATAATACGCGGACAATGATGTGGGACAGGACGGGCGGTTTCCCTAATTGACCGCGCGGATCAAATACTTCCTTTTCACATTTTGCTGATTTCAGACATCCGCCCTTTGGCCCTTCCCTTTGAGATCCGTGAAAGGTTGGCAGCTCGGATTCGATTCTGTAAATGGTTCGCGAATGCGACATTGCTTAACTTTTCTTTGCCTGAATGTACATGGTCAAGGCGAGAAAGTTTCAAATACATTTCTTGTAGCTTGGTGCATGTCAGAAATTTTCGGATGGAAATATAAACAGGTCCAAAGTTTTACCTTAAAGATGTGTTGTAGATTCTATAGATACACGGAAATTAACTTGTAGTATCAGGTTTAATTTTGTATGTGCATATTGACTTGTAGTTTATTTTAAATGTTTTAGTTTTGTTATTTTGCAGTTTTGAAATTCCGTTAAATCACATAATAAACTCCGTAACGCATTCATCTTTCCATTTTTGTCCATATTCCCTGATTCCTCTTTTTTTTCGGTTTAGTATGTTAAATATCAATTAAATAATCCCATAAACAGGACGAAATTGAATGACACCACCTCATTCATTGCTAAAAAAAAATCAGTAGTCCAGCTCACATTAAAAAATAAATAAATCAGAAAGCAAGAATGCTCTTAGGAATGTTAAGCAGTTATTTCGAAATTAATTTAGTCGTAGCAGGTCAGGAACCAGTTGAAACTGAAAGAAATCTGGGTTTGGATCAGGAATTTGTGGTCCGTCATGGAATAAGCTGAAAACGCATAAAATCTGCAATTAAACCAGTAATTGGTTGCAAATACAAGTTACAAGATAAGCGCTTACCGTTTGCCTTTTTGTGTTGTAATTATCGTTTCCATTACCTTGGCAAGGCGTGTCTATGGTGCCAGTTTTTCTTGAGGACTCGTAAATTCCTTACGCTAAACATTATATGTTGCCATCTGCTTGTCGAAAGTAACGCGAGATAGCTCAGTCTAGTAAATTAATACTCTGTTCGGAGCGCCCACTGTGAAAACTTACTGTTCCTCACAGTTGATTCTAGAGAGAAACTTCCCCAAAAAGGGACTGAAAATAAATTGTTTTCCTTAAAGTTTAACTGAAAAGCCAACTGATTTTTTTGGCATTTAACTGAATACACTGAATTATTTGGGTCCTGCAAAGGGATTTTTTTTTATTTTCCTCTATCTGCTCTTGTTATGACGTTCATAATATCTGGGGTCGTCTCCACAACGTAAATTCTACTATGACGCGGGAAATTTTAATCTCAACACAAACACGGCTTTTCAGTAGGCAGTGGTGAGATTTGAGAAGATTGTTCAGTGCCTAAATAAAAAGAAAATCATAAATCTTTCTCGTAAGGCATACCACAAAAATACAAGTACATAGAGGTATCACAAATGACACGGAAATTCCACTTTTCGAAAATCGATATTCGTGAATAGCGGAACAACGAAGTACCGCATTTTCAGCGGGTTTTCAAGCAAATTTAAGTGAAAAGGTGATGGGTAACTAAATGTCCTATCCCAGCCCTTTTCGGTTAAACTTGAAAACCAAAGCTTAATTTTCTAGCTTTAGTGATTCGTACAACTTATTCCTTCCTGAGAAGTATCATCATCAATGGCAAAACTGCTTCAATTCCTTCAGGTGGCTACTTTCAATTGTCTAACCCCATTGTCTAACCCTAATTCCATGCCCGTAACAAGTGTAACAATTGCGCGTAACAATTATTCATTAGTGAATAATTCTTGATGTTGTATCTGAGAGTTTTAATATCGGCGTGGGATTCGTTCATTCTTACAAGTTGTTTGAATGTTTTCTTTAATTTGTATTTTTGTTCTTGCTCGAAGAAGGTTGCTATGTGGCAAAAGCATGTCTCATGCTTGAACTCTTGGTTGGTATTGGTAGTGACCTACAAGAAAGGGTTGGTTAATAATAATAATAATAATAATTTATTTGTAACCCACTGCACAAAACAATGTGAGGATAGTGGAGTAAACAAGAGAAAGAAACAAATAAACAACTGAAGAAACACTAATAAAATAAAATAAACACACAAATTCAACAGAACAAACGGATGAGCCCGTGATATGGAGTAAGCCGTTCATACGCTTGTCCAGATAAATTTTTATGAAGCTGCTGGAGTTTTGCCATTATATCAGGAGCTTTGTATTTCCGGATTATTTTCCAATTTCGGTACGATATAGGTAAATAAAGCAGGTATTTACAATATTTGTAGTAGCATGTACGTTAGTATTAGGCAGAAAATGAAGGTCGGTTTTGGATTAGCCTAAGACGTTGAGGTTTTGATGCGGATCATCAAAACAGCGTCCTAGGAATCTGAATACACAAACTCATTCAGAGACAAATTTGGATACCAGAAATCTAACTAAATTAAAACTCTCTACGGAATTTTGAGACGAAAAACATGTTGTCCAGATGAATGTTTGAAAATTTGAAAAAAATGAGGAATTTTTGCTCGTCACCACAACATAATTGTTTGTTTCCGATAACCTTGAAAAACAAAGCATTTCAGAAGTCTCGTGTTTTATGTAGCTTAACACCATCCATTTCCTATATTGATTTTCACGGGGCTAACCTTCCACCTAGAACAATACTGCACTCCGTTCCGTGTCGGACAGCTTCCTCTATTAAATCCGCCACGGTTTTATGAACATGAAATATTTCTGCATATTAGGCGGAAACTCGGACATGCGTGTTTAATCTACACAACCATTTCCAGCAAAATTACAACATCATTAAGAACAGGAAAATGTTCAGCAACTCAGTTTTGCCATTAAGCCCGGAGATGTAGTTTCATTCGGCACTTCGATTGGGAATTTATGGTCTATATTGTATCCTAATGGTTCGGTGTCTTTTGTCGAGGAATGTTTATTGCCAGAGGACGCTCCTTGATGACATTTTGTGGAGAAGCTTCCTGCCGCATACGGTTTGTGGCTATAGCACCGTGGCTGGATAAGAAATGCGAAAAAACTGTGCAAGAAGGAACACAAGTTACCAAAAACTATCATCAAACTTTTTTTTTTCATTATTAGTGGTGTTCCAGGGAACAATCCACTATTGCGAGTGCCGTAGCAGCTTTCGGTTTCACCGTTTTTGTGGAGCTCATAACTCGTGAACCATTGCAGGTATTAAGTATAGACTTGGTACACTTGTTGGGGTCTAGTTGTGCCTTTGGAGGGTCCCACGCTCACCCCCCATACCCGGGGCAAATGGGCCCAGATTGCCAAGTGAAATAATGTTCATAACTTGACCAGAGCTGGACATAAGACGAAGACATTTCTTGTACTTCTAGATAGTAGGACAGGGAAATGATTTTAAATTGCACCTCCCCCCCCCACTCCGTTCATGGGCAACTGGGCCCAGATTGCCCAAGAGTAAAGTTCCTGACTCGTGACAGGAATCAGCAGGTATCAAGTTGAAACTTGGTAGGCTTGTGAGCATTGGGGTCTCTTTTTGTTTTTTGATTTTCCCAAACCCCACTCCCACTTGGTTCAGGGTCAATTGGATTGGGCCCAGAAAGCCCATTTTTGTATGTTTTTTGACAGTAACTAGACAATGCGATGAAATTCCTTGTGCTCTTTGATCTTAGGGTTGGGAATATATATGTGGAGTTGAACCACCCTCCACGTTCATGGGCAAGTGGGCCCAAATTGCCCATGAGTTAATTTTTTTTTCCCGTGACTGGAATCAAACTCTAAGCTGGTTCACATGAGGCATATAGGTCTATAAGTCTAGACTTATGAGCATTTGGGTCTCTTTTTGCATTTTGATGTGTCCACCCCCCCCCCCCCAGCCAAACCCTCTCTTCATGGGCAACTGGGCTCAGATTTCCCACAAGTCACTGTCCAAAACGACCTTGCTAATTGAAAAGAGGCTTAAAGGGTCGGACAAGCTGGCTGGCAAGACATTCAGTATTGGAAGTGGGACCATTCTTGCTAGAAGCGGGATGATTTAAAATTTGGTTCGTTCACTATTTGTTTGCTTACTGAAGATGCAAGATGTCTTGGTTCTAAAGCTGTTCGAAAATAAGATGGGATAAAGATTTTACTGTAACAAGCCACGTTTGAGCGCTTGCGCACTTGTTTTCTTATAAATCAGAAACTTACTTTAACTCACTCCACAACAGCTTTCTTCACTCAGACACCCTCAACCGACTTTCCTTCCAATTCCCAAATGTTCTTCACCCTTTCAATCCTTCTTCCACTTTTCGACTACCAAGTTAATTACCCCAAAACTATTTTTGTAATTTATTCTTAAACAATAGATGTTTCTCTTTAACAGGCAAATTAAAACCAATTCTATGTTCTTTAATGTCGTGTGGGAGTCTATAGCTTTTTTATAGTATTTTCCTTCTTGGGCAATAGGCTACATGAATCTTCTGTTTACTTTAACTCACTCCACAACATCTTTCTTCACTCAGACACCCTCAACCGACTTTCCTTCCAATTCCCAAATGTTCTTCACCCTTTCAATCCTCCTTCCACTTTTCGACTACCAAGTTAATTATCCCAAAACTATTTTTTTAATCCATTCTTAAACAATAAATGTTTCTCTTTAACAGGCAAATTAAAACCAATTTTATGTTCTTTAATGTCGTGTGGGAGTCTATAGCTTTTTATAGTATTTTCCTTCTTGGGCAATAGGCTACATGAATCTTCTGTTTACTGTGCGTCAAATTCAGTACACAAATAAATACACAGGTTTGAATACGGGCTTTAACTGGGGCGGGATATTTTGAAACCAAAACCAGCTCTTGTAACTATTGTTTCCCGTTGACGTTGCATCTAGTATTATTAAACTTGTCACTAATGTCAATAAGGGCGAGTTCAGAGTGCACATGGCATCGTGTCCCACTTTCTTCTGATGTTGGTTTTGTATAATTTAGCAAAGCCTTCCGCAAGACGTTACCGAGGGATCCTAATTTTGAGGATTTTAACATTTTTCACTCCGGGATTTGACCTAAAGTCTCTGCTGTTTACTCTGTAATTAGTGGCATGGGAGGGGCGAGAGCTCGGGCGCAGGTGTTGAAGGGGCAGATAAATGTCCGAAACGGATATAATATTTCTGTTATTCTCCCAGAAAGTCACGGTAAAGGAAACTGACAGCTTTTTTCGCTTCAAATCCTGGAGAGCTTGAAAATTCCGGTAGCCTACTCAAATCTTAACGATAATAATGCAACAATTTTGTTGGGGTTCGGAGTCCACGAGGTGGTAGCAGGATTTCGGCCATCGTAATTCGTAATTGTAAATTTTGTACTGTGTCGGTGAGAATTCTTTTATTTAAGACGTATTGCACGCAACTATATTGTCTCCCACTTTTTGATAACTATCTTGAAACGACGATGCGTAAACTAAAAGTTTGTTTTAACAATGCATTCCGTCATCTCCTTTCATACAATCGACGTTACTCTGCTAGTCAAATGTTTTTTTTATAAAATTAAACTGAATCTTTTCATGTTATGAGACGGAAAGTGATAGTTAGTTTTGTTGCAAGTTTCCGAAAATCCACTTTTAAAGGCAATGAGCGAGAATGCAGAATGCCGTTCCGGCCATTTCTACCGACTTTTCCGTCGACTGTGTTATTGCCCCGTTCTACTTATTCAACTTATGCTTTACCCTCTCACGTGATGTGGAAACGCAACTGAAACGTCGTCACTAACATAATTGACCTCACCAACGAAAAGATTAACAGTTTGATTATTATATTGGGCTACTAAAATAATATTTTTTTTTATGAATATAATTTTTAATAATCTTATTGATAACGATATCCTAATATAATAATGAGACTAATTTTTGTTCGGTGCGTGATTCGTCTACGATTTTTTAATCGCTCAATTTGAAGGGTTAAAATAAATACAAATAATGAAATAGTAAACGTCGTTGCCGTTTCGACTTTCTTGTACTGCCTATTCGTGTGGACAATTCTGCCGGACGAGCAAGGGTACCAAGGACTTAACTAAGGGGTAAGTCCCTAATCTAGATCTTCGACACAGCTTTAAGGTCTGGAACGGGCTTAAATTTCGAAATCAGAAACGTGGAACGCAAAAATTTAACAACTGTTAACAATTTGTGAACGATCGTTAAGTTACGGAACGCAACCTAAGATCACAGATATGAATGAGATGCTTCAGAAGTGGATTTTGTCCTCTATTCTACGCATTGGAGGTGACATCTATTTCATGTGAAAACTTGTTGTGTGAACGTAGCAAAATGTCCACGTGATCGACTGTCCGTTTGACAAGTGGTTTATACGACATATTGTCCCTGTGAAGAATTATGCGTTCGACGAAATGTCCGAAACGTAAGTTTAAGCTTTATTTTTCAGTTTTAATAATTTTAATTATACAAACGAACTATTCTAGCATAGACTGCATACACAAACGTTAAATCACTGTTATCATACCAAAGACATGTATTTAAATTAATCGATAAACACTTTTGCAAAAGGAAAATATCACTGAAAGATAAGAAGAGGGAGGACTAAAAAGAAAAGAAAAAAAAAACACAAAGAAAAAAATGGAATCTATTCATCGCCTCATAATCATCCAAACGTATATTACACAGAACAACCCCGAACGAATCCTCAGTATGACGGAATAATTTTCTTTTTCTTGTTTGTGATTTGACAGTTGGAGCTGAAAAGGTTAATTCTAATTGGATGCGGTTTGGTCTGAGAAGGGAGTTTGCGATCTAGGCGAAGTCTTGCCTGTCAATCTTTAAACTGGCGTTTTAATTTTCGGAGCATTTAGGGAAAGTGAAATTCCTTCATGCGCAAAATTTACCTTAATGAGGCAGCGCAAATTTGCTTTAATGATACTCTTGCATGCAGTCTCCCATTTTTGCCTCCAGGGGGTAGCAGACTAACGACCAACAGTAGCAAGTCTTACCACAGTAAAGCCTGGAGCAAAGGTACAAATAAAAAGACGTTAAGTCACTTCCGATTTCGACAACAAAACAATAGACTGACAAGTTAAGTTTCAAGTCCAGGTTTTTCAGCTTTGATCGTTTTTATTATGTAAACAAACTATTATAACATAGATTAGACAAAGAAAATATTATTATAAACTGGGATTATACCATTCCGCTTTCGTTTTCGTCGTTTTCGTTGTCGTTTTCGTCAGTCTCCCATTTTTGCCTCCAGGGGGTAGCAGACTATCGACCAACAGTAGCAAGTCTTACCACAGTAAAGCCTGGAGCAAAGGTACAAACAAAAAACGCTAAGTCACTTCCGATTTCGACAACAAAACATTAGACTGACAAGTTATGTTTCAGGTCCAGGTTTTCCAGCTTTGATCGTTTTTATTATGTAAACAAACTATTATAACATAGATTAGACAAAGAAAATATGATTATAAACTGGGATTATACCATTCCGCTTTCGTTTTCGTCGTTTTCGTTGTCGTTTTCGTCAGTCTCCCATTTTTGCCTCCAGGGGGTAGCAGACTAACGACCAACAGTAGCAAGTCTTACCACAGTAAAGCCTGGAGCAAAGGTACAACAAAACAAGAGCTACGAGCTCAAATGGCACTTGTTACGAGTAGGCACGGCTCGGTTATGTCAATGATATATCTAGTGTTTGCTAGGTGTCTTCCCACCAAGTTTCATCTCGATCCCTCCACTCATAGCGTTTTCCAATTTTTCCGGTTCTCCCCTCCAGCTCCCCCCAAAAGTCACCGGATCCGGTCCAGATTTTAAGTGGGTCGTCTGAGGCATGAGGTCTTTCCAAATATCAAGTTTCATCGAGATCCGGTCACCCGTTCAAAAGTTATAAATACCTCAAGATTCCGGATTCCCCCTCCCTCCACTCCCCCCACAGTGCCCGAATTGGCTCGGTTATGTCAATGATGTATCTTCTCACCAAGTTTCATCTCGATCCCTCCTCCACTCACAGCGTTTCGCAAGATTTCCGGTTGCTCCCTCCAGCTCCCCCCAAAAGACACCGGATCCGGTCCGGATTTTAAGTGGGTCGTCTGAGGCATGAGGTCGTTCCGAATATCAAGTTTCATCGAGATCCGGTAACCCGTTAAAAAGTTATAAATACCTCAAGATTCCGGATTCCCTTCCCTCCACTCCCCCGACAGTGCCCGAATCTGCTCGGTAATACATCAATGATGTATCTAGTGTTTACTAGGTGTCTTCCCACCAAGTTTCATCTCGACCCCTCCACTCATACCGTTTCCCAAGATTTCCGGTTGCCTCCTCCAGCTCCCCCCAAAAGTCCCCGGATCTGGTCCGGATTTTAAGTGGGTCGTCTGAGGCATGAGGTCTTTCCAAATATCAAGTTCCATCGAGATCCGATCACCCGTTCAAAAGTTATAAATACCTCAAGATTCCGGATTCCCCCTCCCTCCGCTCCCCCCACAGTACCAGAATCGGCTCGGTTATGTCAATGATGTATCTAGTGTTTGCTAGCAGGTGTCTTCCCACCAAGTTTCATCTCGATCCCTCCACTCATAGCGTTTCCCAAGATTTCCGGTTGCCCCCTCCAGCTCCCCCCAAAAGTCACCGGATCCGGTCCGGATTTTAAGTACGTCGTCTGAGGCATGAGGTCTTTCCAAATATCAAGTTCCATCGAGATCGGATCACCCGTTCAAAAGTTATAAATACCTCAAGGTTCCGGATTCCCCCTCCCTCCACTCCCCCCACAGTGCCCGAATCGGCTCGGTTATGTCAATGATGTATCTAGTGTTTGCTAGGTGTCTTCCCACGAAGTTTCATCTCGATCCCTCCAAGAAAAAGCGTTTCCCAAGATTTCCGGTTGCCCCCTCCAGCTCCCCCCAAAAGTCACCGGATCCGGTCCGGATTTTAAGTGGGTCGTCTGAGGCATGAGGTCGTTCCAAATATCAAGTTTCATCGAGATCCGATCACCCGTTCAAAAGTTATAAATACCTCAAGATTCCGGATTCCCCCTCCCTCCACTCCCCCCACAGTACCAGAATCGGCTCGGTTATGTCAATGATGTATCTAGTGTTTGCTAGGTGTCTTCCCACCAAGTTTCATCTCGATCCCTCCACTCATAGCGTTTCCCAAGATTTCCGGTTGCCCCCTCCAGCTCCCCCCAAAAGTCACCGGATCCGGTCCGGATTTTAAGTACGTCGTCTGAGGCATGAGGTCTTTCCAAATATCAAGTTCCATCGAGATCGGATCACCCGTTCAAAAGTTATAAATACCTCAAGGTTCCGGATTCCCCCTCCCTCCACTCCCCCCACAGTGCCCGAATCGGCTCGGTTATGTCAATGATGTATCTAGTGTTTGCTAGGTGTCTTCCCACGAAGTTTCATCTCGATCCCTCCAAGAAAAAGCGTTTCCCAAGATTTCCGGTTGCCCCCTCCAGCTCCCCCCAAAAGTCACCGGATCCGGTCCGGATTTTAAGTGGGTCGTCTGAGGCATGAGGTCGTTCCAAATATCAAGTTTCATCGAGATCCGATCACCCGTTCAAAAGTTATAAATACCTCAAGATTCCGGATTCCCCCTCCCTCCACTCCCCCCACAGTACCAGAATCGGCTCGGTTATGTCAATGATGTATCTAGTGTTTGCTAGGTGTCTTCCTACGAAGTTTCATCTCGATCCCTCCAAGAAAAAGCGTTTCCCAAGATTTCCGGTTGCCCCCTCCAGCTCCCCCCAAAAGTCACCGGATCCGGTCCGGATTTTAAGTGGGTCGTCTGAGGCATGAGGTCGTTCCAAATATCAAGTTTCATCGAGATCCGATCACCCGTTCAAAAGTTATAAATACCTCAAGATTCCGGATTCCCCCTCCCTCCACTCCCCCCACAGTACCAGAATCGGCTCGGTTATGTCAATGATGTATCTAGTGTTTGCTAGGTGTCTTCCCACCAAGTTTCATCTCGATCCCTCCACTCATAGCGTTTCCCAAGATTTCCGGTTGCCCCCTCCAGCTCCCCCCAAAAGTCACCGGATCCGGTCCGGATTTTAAGTACGTCGTCTGAGGCATGAGGTCTTTCCAAATATCAAGTTCCATCGAGATCGGATCACCCGTTCAAAAGTTATAAATACCTCAAGGTTCCGGATTCCCCCTCCCTCCACTCCCCCCACAGTGCCCGAATCGGCTCGGTTATGTCAATGATGTATCTAGTGTTTGCTAGGTGTCTTCCCACGAAGTTTCATCTCGATCCCTCCAAGAAAAAGCGTTTCCCAAGATTTCCGGTTGCCCCCTCCAGCTCCCCCCAAAAGTCACCGGATCCGGTCCGGATTTTAAGTGGGTCGTCTGAGGCATGAGGTCGTTCCAAATATCAAGTTTCATCGAGATCCGATCACCCGTTCAAAAGTTATAAATACCTCAAGATTCCGGATTCCCCCTCCCTCCACTCCCCCCACAGTACCAGAATCGGCTCGGTTATGTCAATGATGTATCTAGTGTTTGCTAGGTGTCTTCCCACCAAGTTTCATCTCGATCCCTCCACTCATAGCGTTTCCCAAGATTTCCGGTTGCCCCCTCCAGCTCCCCCCAAAAGTCACCGGATCCGGTCCGGATTTTAAGTACGTCGTCTGAGGCATGAGGTCTTTCCAAATATCAAGTTCCATCGAGATCCGATCACCCGTTCAAAAGTTATAAATACCTCAAGGTTCCGGATTCCCCCTCCCTCCACTCCCCCACAGTGCCCGAATCGGCTCGGTTATGTCAATGATGTATCTAGTGTTTGCTAGGTTTCTTCCCACCAAGTTTCATCTCGATCCCTCCACTCATAGCGTTTCCCAAGATTTCCGGTTGCCCCCTCCAGCTCCCCCCAAAAGTCACCGGATCCGGTCCGGATTTTAATTGGGTCGTCTGAGGCATGAGGTCGTTCCAAATATCAAGTTTCATCGAGATCCGATCACCCGTTCAAAAGTTAAAAATACCTCAATATTCCGGATTCCCCCTCCCTCCACTCCCCCCACGGTGCTCGGATCGGGGAAGTGACTATTTCCAACTTAATCATTTGGGGTCCTTGATACGCTTGCCAAGTTTTATCGTCCTAGCTTATCTGGAAGTGCCCGAACTAGCAAAACCTGGACAGACCGACAGACCGACAGACCGACGGACGGACAGAAATTGCGATCGCTATATGGCACTTGGCCGAAGGGCAAGTGCCATAATAAGTCACTTCCGATTTCGACAACGAAACATTAGACTGACAAGTTAAGTTTCAAGTCCAGGTTTTCCAGCTTTGATCGTTTTTATTATGTAAACAAGCTATTATAACATAGATTAGACAAAGAAAATATGATTATAAACTGGGATTATACCATTCCGCATTCGTTTTCGTCGTTGTCGGTACGAAGAACGTCGTTTAAATATTTTTCATATTAGCGTTTTCTTTGGCACGGTCTGTCAACGTCGTTTCACGAACGAAGTTGATACGAAAACGTTAATAGTCGAACTAACTATAGTAACACCTATAGAGCGTGTTCCACCCTTGTAACAATAGTTACTATTAGTTACTATTTCCGTTCCATCCTCACGAAAAGTTACTACGCTGACCGTTCCAACCTTGTCGGAATAGTAACTAATAGTTACTATTTGCTTACCATGCTCGGGAGCGTGGTAAGCGTAGTAACTACGCATCTCTGGAACGTGATTGGTCGGATTCGCCCCTGGCGTGAGATCCTGCTGGAAAATAGAAAAATCGTTCCAGCCTTGACGGCAAAAAGCCAGAATTCGTGACGTCATGCGTAGTAACTACGGTAAGTAGGATGGAACACGCTCATAGTAAAGTACTAAAATGGATTTTAGCATAACAGGACATTGTTTTTAAACTTGGTTTACAACTTTAGTGGTCCATTTACACACTGCGTAAAATCCGAGCGTATTTTGAAATCTGAGCGTATTTTACGCACGTTTTGAGCTTGAAAAGATTTCTAGCAATACGGACGTATTTGAGAAATCGGTCCGTTTCGTATCTAAATACGTTCGTAATGCTAGAAACGTTTTCAAGCTCAAAACGTGCGTAAAATACGCTCGGATTTTATGCAGTGTGTAAATGCACCATAGGTTGTTTGTCGATAATTTTGAAAATTCGCGCCTAATTACTGAACTGAGATGTTGAAACTGACTTTCCGGCTCAGTTCGTCGTTTCAGGAACGACGAATGAAACCTTGATGAAACGGCAGTTCAACCGAACAAAGAAAAGTCCTTAGCGGCAGTTAAACTCCGCTCACGAACGGCGTTGTAAAGAAAACCCTTGTAGTAGAACGACAGTTGGAACGGCGAACCGAATGACGAAAACGAAACGCAACTATTGACAGGCAGCCATTGCCTTTGACGGCAAAGCCTGAATGGGTCTGTGATCAGTTGTTATAAAAAAAGGAAGACACTGAAAGATATATAAGAAGAGGAACAAAGATAACAAAACACAAAGCAAGAATTCCTCGACAAGGAGAGAAATAATAGTGTTAGCTTAGTGCACTCAGAAGCATGGCCATCGCTCTGTGTTCGCGTAACAAAAGCAAATTCCAATTTCAAATTCTTACGGCCCATGTTTGGGACAATTATTGCCTATGACTTCTGAGCAGGCCCGTATCCAGGAATTTTTTTTGTGGGGGGGGGGGGGGGGGTTGCCTTCGGGTCGGACAAAAAAGTACAATAAAAGACATAGGTCAGAGAGCCTGTAAAAAAGACTATTTTTGTGTGTTTGGGGGGGGGGCACCTCCTACCCCCCCCCTGGATACAGCCTTGCTTCTGAGATTCAGGTTTCAGTTCCGAAAATCATTGAATATGATAGAATAGGTCTAAAATGTGGAGAAGGACACAATGAAGAATTTTTTTCTATTGAACCGCCAATATTTTCTTACTTTTTTGTATTTAGTACTGCATTTATTTGGGAAAATATAAGCTGAATTGATGTCTCCTCTTGATTTTTGTCGGATTATATGATCGGAAGATACTAACAAAAGCTACGAGCTCATATGGCACACGAGAAAGTAAATCAGAGCATTTTCCGGAAATTCCGGTACCCCTCCCCACCGTGCTCGGATCCGGTCCAGACCCTAACATATCTCATCTAAGGATACAATCTCTCTCTTTTCCTCGGACAGGACTCGGACACATAAACTTCGCGTCTGTAACATCTCCTCTTCCCGTCCATCAAGTTTTACTCAAATTGGAGCATATCTGCAAATTTCCGACTCCCGCTTCATCATCCTCCACCTTGGTTGGATCCGGTTTGGACGCCAAGCGACAAAATGTAGGCCGCATAAACTTGGTACTGTCCTTTTTAGTTTACTAATAATATTCTCTTGTGTAATGATACTTCTGTCTAGTATTTTACTCAGAACTAGTTTTTACCAGGCCCTTTAGCCATGCAGTACTGACAGACCTGACATGACCCAGAACCGACTGCTACTGATTTTGTTCATCTGGTTTGCCAAGGGGGCGGAGGTGAGCTGTATTCATTCTCAGCTTCTGAATTACTGAGCTGATTATCCTGGTTCACACCGATTAATACCAATGTAGGATCATGACTTGTCATGAGATACAATCTTCTTCACGACTCTACTATTAGTCGAGTGTGACGAGGCCCTTTCCGCCACCTTGCCAATCGGCTGGACACATGGGATCCAGCTACTAAAATTTTCGTGCATAATCCTTACTCTTTTTGGAGAAACGAGTTCGTCTCTGCCGCAAAGCAACGTTAAAGTACACCTGAAGATCTAATGCTGTATGTGTCGTTTCTCGGTTTAGTCTAGTTTATTTCCAAATTAAAAAACAAAATTTTGATCATTTAAGATTAAGAGAATAGAATTTTATTTTTCAGTCATGTGTATCTTTGGAACGGGTGATCGGATTCGAGTGAAATTTAAGAATTGAACAGATGACATTTCTCTGGTGATAGTTTGCATGTCCGGACCGGATCCGAAAACTATTGGAGGGGGGGGGGGGGAATACGTGACTCGCTTAGAATGGAGAGACCGGGATGGGACTTTGTGGAAGAACAAACAGATGCTCTGGGTAAATCACTTATTGAACCGGATTGGCTCCGGGCACTGTGTGAACGGGTGATCGGATTCGAGTGAAATTGAATAATTTAGCAGAGAACATTTCTCTCTGGTGATCATTTCCCGACCGAATCCGACAACTGTTGGGGGGGGGGGAATACTTGACCCGCTTAGACTGGTGTGATCGGGATCGAGCGTTGTGGGAATAACACACAGATGCACTGGATAAATCATTTATAAAACCGGAATGGCTTCGGGTATTGTGGGTGGAGTTGGTGGGGGGGGGAGGGGGTCTGGGATTCCAGTGATCGCGAGTTAAGGTACTTCCTGATGTGCTAGGACGATGAAACTTCGCCGGAATATTTGAGATTCAACAAGATCTGCTTAGAAATCTCAAATTCGATTATTCCTTAAAGCACCGATCTTGACCGCAAAGTAAGAAAAATACTTTTAAGCAATATATGCATTTTCACGATGCCCATCATCGTGCCCATTGAACCCTCATAGTAACATAAACAATAAATATTCATAAACTACATAACAGGACAAAAAACAAAAAGATAAAACAGTATTTTAGTGAATTGCGCAATTGAAGTGACGAGGGGTACCCACAACCCAGCACTTGGTCAAAACCCTTCAGCACTAGCAGATTCCAGGCACACGATGTAATCCAAAATCGGGAATGGGCAGCCCCTCTTCAAAAGAAGCTGATACTTAGTTTAATTCAATGTTTATCAACCGTTCTTGCAAGCAGAATACAAAATTTACTGTTTAATTTTTTAAAAGACCTGTCTTACCCATAATACTAACGCGACCTACTTCCATAATCACTCCATATATTTCTAAACCCGGAGACCCCAATTTCATACGGTACATTCTAACCCCTCTAACAAAACCACGCCGATTTTTCTCACTTGCCGTGTTTTGCTACCTTCGATGTGGATCACGCTGTCGACGGTTGTCTGCGAGAAGTTTTCCATCAGACAAACCGGTTATGTAAATTTTTTCCCTATTTTCGCTTCAAGCCGACGGTTCTCGGAAAGGTCTTAAAACGGCCAAAACCGTAGATTATTTGTTGAAAGCACAGCCCAGTTTTATATTATTCAAATATTTTAAAATACTGTAAGTTGAAGAGTAAATAGTGCGAGGGATCCTGTAAGTAAATCAACTTTAAGTATTGAAAGAAATGTCAGTATTTTAGAGGCTGAATACCGCTTGATTGGATGCTTCAACTCTTCAAAGTCGAACGCACTATTCTTTAATGATAGAGACCAGTTCAACTTGGTAGCTCGTTTAGTCTAACAGAATCGACCTTGGTCTCTCCACAGGAAGGACTTTAAAAGAGACTAGGTCTCTGCGTTTACTGCCTGTTTTTTTCTGGCGAAACTTCAAATGTTGATATTGGTATCAACGTCATCCCATTTCAGCTTCCATTATGTCGTCCCACTCCTCATCAACGGATTTTTTGAAAGATTCAACAAGTTGTAAACAGCGCCAGGGGTCCTTGCAAGAACCTTATCTCAGACCTTAGATTTTTCCTGTTATACCAGAGGCACCCAGGGTGGGCTGCTGCCAGGACATCCTCCGGCTCAGGCTGCACAGCAGCTTGTTTGCAGTCTCCCTTCTGAAGTGTGGCGGATCGTGTTTCTTGGACTTCCTCGTCGACGTCTTCCTCGCATCTGCCGGATTTGCATGAGGTTTGGCCGCCCGGATAGTGAATGCGGAGGACATGGCTCAAGTATTGCCATCTTCTAGACCTCATTATGTCGGTTGTCGTCGGTTGGCAAGTCTCGCTCCTCAGAAAATTCCCGATCAACGGGAAATGTGCTTTAGTAAAGAATTTCGATGAGTAATACGGGTCATTTATTTTTCTTTAGTAGAATGCTGCTGAATAATGCACCTTTGTTTGATTTTTGAGCCTGTGATGACATAGCTGAATCTCAGCGTTTGTTCGGTTCTATTGTTAACGGTGACAGCACAGATTGGTGAAAGAACTATTCAGCCGAGAAATTTCGAAAATCATGTTTTGCCGCATTTTCGTAAATCATGCCCAGCGTTAGGTCCACTGTAAGAAAGAGATTTACGAGCGTTGGTGCTCCTGAAAATAAAAATAAATCCTGTTCGTAGGCTTTCTTTCAGTTAATTTAGCGCCACCTAAGATTTGGCGTAAAAAATGGAGAGGCGTAAAGAATAGAACAGTATTTAATTAGCGACCTTACAAATTGCAGTAACACACATTGATAAACACAAACAGGACAGATGCGCCGAATTCACTCTTTTCGTTGTTAGTGCTTTTCGCGTGAAGCACCATACATTATCTGTGATTTGCTAAAAATGAACTGTTCGTGATAAATTGGTTTAAAAATATGGTTTTTCGAAAATACCACAATGTGCTCACTGAAATTAGCTATTTTTTATTGTTAGCGCTTGTCGGTCCGGCTGAAAAAGCGCTACAAAATCTCAGGTGAAAAATGAAACGACGTAATGCTGTATGAAGGCGGATAGAAGTATTCTATTTTTATGTTTTTCCTTTTACCACCATGCACCATTACCTACGACCTTGAAGATTTACGCGTAGATACACATTCTACCTCAAATCGAGTAATCTACAGCAAAATCCGATCTTTTACCTCGATTCAGCTTTGACGAATATTTTGCTTTCATAGTTTGTCGGCATCGTCATTCTCTGCAAACAAGTCGTGTTTTTTTTTTGTTTAAAAAAAAAACAATGTATACGTCTATGAACGTCAGTTGTTGTTTAATGATGGTGAAGTATGTTATATGACAAGGTTTCCACCAATCCCGTTATGAAATATTTTTATTGGAAGCTGGGTTTTTTTTTCGAATCAGAGATCGCTGCCGACGCCAAATGTTTTTTCTTCTTTTTCTAAACTAAAAGGTTAGAAATTGGCCTGGAACATAACAAGGCCAAAGGCTTCGATGGGATCGCAAAAAAATTATATTTGATCCAGACAATTGCGTCTTGTAGAAATCAGGTCTTTGCCAGACTCCTTGAACTTTTTTACTATTAAAATTTAGAACAGATTAAGGCCATTGGCTGATCATCTGAGAAAAGCGCCTTCCGATATGGATTCAGCATGCCGGTTCACTCCTATACGTCATAACTACTTTGACGAAATTTATCGAAATTTCCTGCCTTACTTCCTCCAAATTTCCGGTTTCGCCCGGATTCCGGGTGAACTACATGTCCGACAAAAAACGAAAGCTCAAAACGAATTCAGCGTTTCTCCTCATCCCCAAAACCGCTAATTAACTTCAGATAAAGTTTAACTTGTAAGAAATGTTCAGGCTTTGGCCGGCTTCCGGGTAAACTATTTTTCCGGCAAGATATCAAATTTCAAATACGGATTCAGCGTGCCTCGTTACCACTACATCGAGCCTCTAATCAACTTCAGATAAAACTTTTCCTTTTAACAAGTCTTCCGGTTTCAGCCAGATTCCTGGCGAACTATATGTCCGGGTAGAAAAAGATTTTCATATACGGCTTCAACACGTCTCTTACCCTTAAACTAACATATAATCAACTTCAAATAAAACTTTTATTTTAAACAAATTTTCTGGTTTTGTCCAGATTCCGGGCGCCCTACTTAGGGCTAGAATATGGCTGCCATACACGGATTCAGCATGTCTTCTTACCCCTAGATCGACCATTGAACCAACTTCAAACAAAACTTTTACTTTTAACAAGTTTTCCGGTTTTGGCCGGGTTCCGGACGAACTAATTGTCCGCCAAGAAAATAAGTTTCAGATATGGTTTCAGCATGTCTCCTACCCCTAGATCGACTATTGAACCAACTTCAAACAAAACTTTTACCTTTAACAAGTTTTCCGGTTTTGGCCGGGTTCCGGACGAACTAATTGTCCGCCAAGAAAATAAGTTTCAGATATGGCTTCAGCATGTCTCCTACCCCTAGATCGCCTATTGAACCAACTTCAAACAAAACTTTTACTTTTAACAAGTTTTCCGGTTTTGGCCGGGTTCCGGACGAACTAATTGTCCGCCAAGAAAATAAGTTTCAGATATGGCTTCAGCATGTCTCCTACCCCTAGATCGACCATTGAACCAACTTCAAACAAAACTTTTACTTTTAACAAGTTTTCCGGTTTTTGCCGGGTTCCGGACGAACTAATTGTCCGCCAAGAAAATAAGTTTCAGATATGGATTCAGCATGTCTCCTACCCCTAGATCGACTTTCTCGTTGGCTTTTTAAAGTTATATTTTTCGTCCCTTAATTTGAAACCCCTCCCCTACCCCGAAATATACAGCAATCGGGCCCATCTACGAGCTTGACCCATCGGATCCTTACACCAAGATTCAACAAAACATATCCCTTTGGGAGTTATCGTGCAAACAGACAGACAGACGGTCAACTTGACGAAGTCGTAGGTATCCCGTCACTTATATTTCGGGATCCCAAAAAGCTTGTTTGAAGCGGAGCTTCAGTATTTGACTACCCCAATCCTGTTTCTGCCTAAAGCAAAATGCGGATTTAATGAAACAAAAGTATAAGATTGATTTGAAAAGACAAAAGGCTCGTCTGGAGTACAACTTTAATCATTTACTACACACTTTCTGTAGCCCACGCGAGCCGTCAATTGTTTCTTCTCATCCAATCGATCCTGATTTTTATGCTTTTCTATGAAACCTTTTGACCCAATCGACTCTCGGGTACAGACATCCTGACAGGCCTCTGTAGCCTATTGTCTAAAGGTCAGTACGCAAAGGCGACCCTGAATTAACATAAAAATTATTGTTATGAAAAGTGAAAGTTTCGCTTGAGCCTACCAGACGCACCAGCCTCCCTATCTGTAATGAAGCCCGTACTTTTAATGCTGGGTTGTTTGTCGTCTCGTTGGATGTACCCGTAAATTACGAGAAATGGTAACAGTCGTAATTGGGCGCTTCGTAGACGGTTCAAGGAGAAGATAAACATAAGTTGTATAAAGGGGGTTATACCGGAAGCATTCTAACATTTGCAGTGTCCGGGTCACCCCCACGACTTCAAACCGGGCTCGATCCATTGACCTTAGTTCCCCTGTACCTCCAGACAGAGGCTCTCATGTAGACTAAGCCGCTGGGTCGTCCTTTTCGGGCTGGGTGGACGCGATGATGAGGCATGGACATGGTATTGTCTAGCGGTGCGAATCGGAAGCACCCCTATGTCCAAGACCGAAATTGACCTTAAAGGACATGTCGTACTTGTGACAGCAATTCGTTCTACATCAGTAGTATTTCGATGCATTATCGTTCCCGAGATTTGTCACTTCATATATGCATCGTATCTCATCAGCAGCAATACACTGATTATCACGCTTGCCATCAAGGCTGTATCCAGGGGGGGGGGTGTAGGGGGTTTACCCCCACCCCCGAAACATACAAAAATAATCATTTTTATAGGCTTTTTCCTCCGATGTATGTCTTTTTTGTACTTTTTTGTCCGACCCACAGGCAACCCCCCCCCACCGAAAGGACCCCCCCCCCCCCCCCCCCCCCGAAATAAACTCATGGATACGGGCCTGCTTGCCATGTTTGTTATCTTACATGACGCATCATGCGCCCGCTGGGGGGGCTTTTTCGTCCGGAAAGCGGTTTTGCAAAGTTTGCCAAGAAGGGACATGGGAAGAGGCTAAGAACAGTCGAAGCCGTGTGTGATTTTCTGTAAACATAACTTAGTTGTAAAGTGGTCAACTCAGCTATTCCAGAACATGTGAGCAGAAGAGCGTAGGTAGTGCGAGGTGGCCTTTAAAAAGCAAATCAGAAATAAATAAAATATTTACCGTGTATAAAAAGTAACCAAAAATACTACAGCTAAATACTTGGCCGTTTACTGTTCTTCCAACGATTTGTTTTCATGATTTGTTGTCATTTTTGTCTGACCAAGTCGCCTGCATTTCGAAGAAGAAAATGTTTGTCCAGTAAATGCAGTATGTAGTCTTACCCACTGGATATTTATCAGCGGGTTGGATTGACTGACTCGTTGTCATATACGGTCGATTCAATTTCTGTCGGTTGTGAATAGTGTCGTCAAGTGTTGTAATTTTGTAGAGACAAAGTGTTGCAGTAGTGTTTACAATAATATTTCTTGTCGACTGGTAAGGTTTTCTCCCCTGGTATTCCCCATTTTAATTCACTCATTTAAAGTCGTGTGGTAAAGGAGTCAAGTTATTCATAAGCATCCAAGGAATGCAGAAGTGTAAAATAAGTGGATAATTGCTTGGATTTGCCATTAGCGCTTTTATGTGTTAATAGAAATAATTTTGGATTGCTATGTAAAAAAAATGTTTTCTCGAAGAAAATTTGAGAGTGGGTCGAGCAATTAACAATCAATAATAAAAAATGGCTAGCCTTGTACTTCCAAAAAAACAAACATCCGAAATATCATCATGCCCTTCTCCCCTCCCAGTTCTGCTACACAGAGGGCGGATTCTCTTCTCGGGAGACTTCCACTCTGACGATTTTACCGTCTTTATTGTCGAGACTCACTTGGGAGCACAGCCTTTTTTTTTTCTTTCAGTTTTATCAGTCTGTAAACGATGTGCTAATCCCTTTGCCTAGAGTGTACTCTTGGTCATTACCGATAGTGGTAACGGTACCAGGGAACTTTACAACCCTGCTAACGTGAGGAAGGTGAAAGCCCTTTGAGAGATGGGGTTCTAGCCGACAGTCCCGACGAAAGGCTCGTTGCCAGCTGGTTTAGTGTCCGGGAATGTTTCAGGAAACTTCAAGCATAACTTGCTCCAGAGATTTGACAGAAATGGCGCACATTTGTGCTAGCCCACGTGTGCAGTGCAGTATATTTGACCTGGTCACTTGTCTGTTATTGTTAACTTGTTACAATGATGTGAACTTGTTGGTTTTTCTGTTATTTAAATTCATTATTATTTTGTAGCGCGTCGTTCGGGAAAGCCTTAAAGAACCACTCGCATCATTGACTCTTCAGCTTACAGTATTTTAAAATATTTAAATACTTTAAAACTAGGCTGTGCTTTCAAAAAATAACCCACGGTTTTGGCTGTTTTAAGCCTTTTCCGAGACCCGTTGACTTGGAGCGAAAACATGGAAACAATTTACATACGGTTTTTCTGATAGACTTCTCGCAGACAACCGTCCACAATGTGAAATACATCGAAGGCAGCAAAACACGGCAAGTGTGAAAATCAGAATGATTTTGTTCGAGGAGTTACAATGTACAGTACAAAATTGGGGTCTCAGGGTTTAGAAAAATATGCAGTGATTATGGAAGTAGGTTGTATTAGTCTTACATGTAAGACAGGTCCTAGAAATATATGCAGTGATTATGGAAGTAGGTTGTATTAGTCTTACATGTAAGACAGGTCCTTTAAAGGATAGCGTGACATAATCTTAGCCTCCCGTCTCTGCTAAAATTCCAACAGACCCACACAATCCACAAGTTTGATCACCTTCGCGCACCGTCATTAGACCCGTCATTAGTTTCGAACCTATAAAAATGTTTAGCGATGGCGAGACAATGTAGTTACGGATTCACCAGTGGTTTGTCAGAATGGTTCTATCAATTAAACAGGGCTTAATGCATTCGACATGATGTTGAGCCTAGATTATGACAGGGTGATGAATGAAGGCCTCCCCTAACCCAGTTTCGCAAATGTGTTGTGCAGATTAGTAGGTTACTTCCTTGATGAAATTAGATGCGAGTTTCCAAGGTGTATACAGAGATAGAAAAAAATTGGGAATTCACACAATAGTCTAACGTGGCCCTGTCAGTGTCTCGGGATCAAATGTGGTTCAGTTAACGTTGGACGATATTTTATTTTGGGATTACAGGAGTTACTTGTCATTCCTTGCCTTTACTTCTTACATTATTGAATATATTATTATTAGGTTTTTTATACCACATTCCGACCGAACTTCATGTTCGATTCAGCATGGTTTCGGACATGGGCGTGGACCCACTGATAAAATTTATCGGGAAAATTAGGTTCATTTATATATTTCGGCCTTTGCCTACTTGTGGCCCAAATATCCATCCCAAACTCATAATAATACAAAATAAAATATTCAGCATGCCACTAATTTACCCTTAGGTCACCAGCCGTTCAGTTCGATGGAAACCCTGTATCGTTCCTTAAAGGGCCAGTCGTAATACTTCCATAGGTGCTCCATCAGTCCTTATACCCCGGACACCCTAATTTCATACTTTACATCCTAAGCCCCCTGACGACAAATCATGAGTTTTCACACTTGCCTTATTTCGCTATTTTTGATGGATGTCATGGTCCCGACAATTGTTTACGAGAAGCTCGGCCGTCAGAAATATTGCTTATGTACATTTTTCCGTGCATCAAATTAACGGGGCTGGACTAAGGCTTATAACAGGATACTTAGGATACTTATTTTATTAATAAACACAATTTAACTCTTCTGTATTTACATCTACTGCACTAATGGAAAAACCTACGTTTTTGTTGGCGTGCAGTAGTAAAGGTTAACCATTTTCTAAACACACCAACAAACAACATAATAAATAACTAAGAAAAAAAGACAAAAAAGAAAAGAACAGCCCCCCCCCCCAAAAAAAAACCAGACCAAACTCCTTCACATTGTCACCTCCAAAATAAATATATGCCTTCCAACAACCCTACTCCCTCCCTACCACCCCGACCACACATCCACCAATTCCTCCCTACCACCCCGACCAACCGTTCCTCCCAACCAGCCAGACCACCCTACATACCTACCACCCCCTACCCCCTAACAAATAAATATATTTCTCAACCATCTTTTATTAAATATTCTTTTAATTTTCTCTTAAACTCTAAAAGATGCTCAGCCGCCCTGATGCTCACTGGTAAAGAATTCCAGACTGCAGTCCCAGACTAACAGCCAGAGTTGTTTGTAATTTGGTAAAAGCAAAGCCTAATTTTGAAGTACGCAACTGTTATAGAATACTGGAACATTAACTGCGAGGCTTGCTATACTATCTAAGCCCCTAACAATATTTCTAAATAGTGAGGCATAAAGCTCATCTGCAAAAACACTCCGCTCTTGATCTGAAGACTCGGCAAATTTTATTTGGCTTAACTTTAATTTCAATTTTACTAGTATTTTAATTGCTTGCTAATTGCAGTTATTCTCAGTACCTCATCCAAAGGGTAGCCTAAGAGGAAGCAGTTCTAGGATTTTTTCTTTCATCCAATATATTCAGGTTTACCATTTCAAATGATAGTGCCGAGGGGTCGACGGCTCTAATTTTGTATGTACACCATTCCGGAATAACCTAATAATCCCGACCATTCCGTATTATCCTGGCCACTCCGGATTATTCCTAACCCTTCCGGATTATTCCTAACTATTCCGGATTATTCCTAACCCTCTGTATGGGATATAATTCCAGTTGAAATTAGAAATTCGAGTCATCTGGCATCCTTCATGGCTACAGTGATTTTTCCTTGCAAAAGGATAGTAATGACGCGTGAGTGTTTTTTGTAAGCAGAGTGTTTGTTGTATATGTATGAACCGTGTATGAATGGCATGTAGAATACAATTATTATTAATATAAAAATAGTGTTACCACATTTTGTGGAATAGAGAAGACTGCCACCTAATAAAATTTAATCTAGTCTAATGTAATCCATTCCGGATTATTCTTGACCATTCCGGATTATTCCTGACCATTCCGGATTATTCCTTCGGAACGTGTACACCATTCCGGGAGAGTCGTCAACCCCTCGGATAGTGATAGAAACACGAGTCCCTTAGATCCGGAAGGGGAAATTCTAGAAACAGGCTCACTTGATCTTTCACGTGAGCGCCTCAGAGTCAAATATGTCGCTTTCGGGACAATTCTTAAAGGACCTGTCTTACCTATAATACTAACACAACCTACTTCCATAATTACTCCATATATTTCTAAACCCGGAGACCCTAATTTCGTACGGTACATTCGAACCCTCTACCAAAACCACGCTGATTCTTTTTACTTGCCTTTTTGCTACCTTCGATGTTTATCACGATGACGGTTGTCTGCGCGAAGATTCCCATCAGAACAAGACCTAAGGTTTCGATGGGATTTCAAAAATCTAGTATTTGATCCAGGCAACCGGGTCTTGTCTTTGCCAGATCCAGTCTTCGCCAGATCCAGTATAATCATAGCCAGGCTAATCATCTGAGAAAACCAAGTTCAGATATACCTTTATGAGGCATATCTATCGATACTGACCGAAACTTCCTGCTTCACTTCTGCCAAATTTCCAGTTTCGGCCAAATTCCGAGCGAACTACTTGTCCAGCAGAAAAACAAAACTCAGAATCGAATTCAGCGTATCTCCTTATCCCTATAAAGGACATCTAATCAACTTCAAATAGAACTTTAACTTACAAAAAATTTCCGGTTTCAACCGGATTTTGGACAAATTAATGTCATAAATTATACAGACTCAGCGTCTCCTTAGCCCTAAATCTGTCATCTAATCAACTTCAGATAAAACTTTTGCTTTTAACAAATTTTCCGGTTTTGACCGGATTCCGGGCGAACTATGTGTCCGGGTAGAAAATGCTTTTCATATAAGTTTTCAGCATGCCTTCTTACTCCTAAATCTGTCATCTAATCAACTTCAGATAAAACTTATAATTTCAACCATCTTTCCGGTTTTTGCCAGATTCGGGACGAACGACTTGTCCGACAAGAAAATGGTTTTCATCATCTTGTTCAGCATGTCTTCTTACCCCTGAATCAAACATCTAATAAACTTCAGATAAACTTTTACTTTTAACCAACTTTCTGGTTTTGTCGGGTTCCCGACGAACTACTTGTCCTGCGAGGAAATGGTTTTCAGCATCGTGGTCAGCATGTCTTCTTACCGCTAAATCGAACATGCAATCAACTTCAAATGAAACTTTTACTTTTAATGAGCGTTCTGGTTTTTGCCGGATTCCGGGCGAACTATACTAGTCGGACGAGAAAATAATTTGCATATTCGTGTTCAGCGTGTATTTTTACCCTATAATCGACTATCACATTAGCTGTTTAAAAATATTTTGTTTGTTCTTTAATCTGAACCCCCTCCTCCACCCCTAAATGTAGGGCTACAGAGCCCATGTACGAACTTGAGCTTACACTTGACCCAAAGAATCTCCACACCAAGTTTGATAAAAATATCTCATTCCCTTCGAGAGTTATCGTGCTGACAGACGGACGGACAGACTTTTCCGATGTCATAGGTATCCCTCCACTTACGTTTTGGGATCCCAAAAACCGGTTATGTAAACTGTTTTCCTGTTTTCGCTATAAGTCAACGTGTCTTGGAAAAGCCTTAAAACAGCCAAAACCGTGGGTTATTAAGGAGTTTCAAACGAATATATCAACTAAAAGGTAAACTACGATAAATGTAACTCCAAATACAAAATGCAGAGGATTCATTGGTCTTGGCTTTGGCTTTATGCGGGCCCGTTTTGATTGCTTTCATTACTCCTAACTTGTTTGTGTCGTAGCGATACCCTTGTGACGGTGAAAGGATTAGACCTAGAGGATTTGGCCGCAGAGGTCCTTGACATTCATGTCTCGGAGTCTCTTGTTTGATTACTACTGTGGCGGACAATCCTGAAGTTTCGACCATTTGACATCTTTATTGCTTTTACGGTGAAAACGGGTGACCATTTTCACGCAGGACTTCATACCCGGCTAGAGCAGTGGTTCTCAACCGGTGGTACGCGTACCCAAAGGGGTACGCAAAGTTGCCTAAATCAAGTTATTCTATAGCTTTAATATCTCGCTTCAGTCGTTTTCGAGGGGTCCACGACTCTAATTTTTTTTTATGTACACCATTCCGGAATAACCTAATAATCCTGACCATTCCGGATTATTCCTAACCATTCCGGATTATTCCTAACCATTCCGGATTATTCCTAGCCCTCTGTATGGAATGTAATTCCAGTTGAAATTAGAAATTCGAGTCATCTGGCATCCTTGATGGCTACATTGAAGAGATTTTTCCTTGCAAAAGGATAGTAATGATGCGTGAGTGTTTTTTGTAAGCAG
Source organism: Branchinecta lynchi (assembly GCA_023053575.1). Lineage (NCBI taxonomy): Eukaryota > Metazoa > Arthropoda > Branchiopoda > Anostraca > Branchinectidae > Branchinecta > Branchinecta lynchi. The sequence continues at coordinate 25,389,135 of JAKZAP010000008.1, read as the reverse complement.
AATTTTTGTTGTATATGTATGAACCGTGTATGAATGGCATGTAGAATAATATAAAAATAGTGTTACCACAGTATGTAGAATAGAGAAGACTGCCACCTAATAAAATTTAATCTAATCTAATATAATCCATTCCGGATTATTCTTGACCATTCCGGATTATTCCTGACTATTCCTGACCATTCCGGATTATTCCTTCGGGACGTGTACACTATTCCGGGAGAGTCGTCGACCCCTCGGTCGCTTTTGACTCCCCTAACTAAGTTTCAGTATTGTCCTCTAAATCAGATACCCCATCGTGCGCAATTGTAAATTTAAATGCCATATCGGTGATGACAATAATATTGTCATTTTGACGTTATGATTGTGGTAAAAAAATTGTAAAACAACAATTCGTCAAAAAAAGGGTACGCAACCTATCTGAACCTTAAAGGAGTTATATCATAAGCAAGCACTTGTAACGTTTAGATCACCCCCCACCCAAGACGAAGCCACGACTCGATCCGACCGCTGGGTCATCTAGCGTTGCAGGTCGGAAGCACCCGACATGGGGAGGATGGAGTCATAGTTTTACTTTGGATCAAAATATTTTTATTGTAGCAGGCATATGGAAAATGTGTAGAAAAATTAAACTAATTATTTGAATTATCGATTCCTTTAAGTTTGTTTTCTTTTTTTTCTTGTTAATTCCCGGAAGTCCAAAGAATTAAGGATGTAAACTAGATCACAATAAAATATCGCCGTAAATCATACTAAATTCGTTATAGAGATTTCTTGAAGATTCAGAATTTGAGCTAAATAATATTCAACTTCCGAGACCCAAAAAAGTTAAACTGGCCGATGATTTCTTCTTCCGACACAACTAAACGTATATCAACGAAACAACCAAATACTCAGTTTTTTTTAACTATGTTTTTCTTATGACCAGCGCCGGGAGATCAATGAATAGTTAATTAAGAATGGCGGATTGGCGTTCAGGAATGAATTGTGTTCAAGTAATTTGTGGATAACGTTGGCTACCGTGAGATTTTGGGTAAAACAAAGGTAACAGTGTGTTTGTAAAAATCCGACCCATCGAAAAATGATGGTGTCTCCCACCTTCTCGGCCCGCATGAATCAAAGACTTTGATGAGGGGTACGGTACGGAAAAGGTTGGGAACCACTGGGCTAGAGCGCTTCTTGTGATGAACTGGATTGAATCGATACCTGAACTGAATTGAATGATGAAGATCATGTAACCTTGTTTACCCATTTAAAATCCGTATCCAAACCTGGACTTCTTAATCCCAACTCAGTTTTCAGCTTTTGCTGCATACCATCCCACCCTATGCTCTGGTTTCATGGTTCTTACCAGTCGAGACTTCAGCCGTTCAGCGTTCCTTTCATAAATAGCAACGAATTTCAACTAAGACACAAATATGAAAGAATACATTCAAAACGATTCGTAAGTGTAGTGTTTAATGGTTTAAGGAATTTGAGGATCCCGGCATCGCGGGATTACATAACAGAGTAGCAGGCGACCTGAAAAAGGGTTGGCGGTTGCAACTCAAATTAAGTGAATGTTGGTGCAGTTGGTTCATTGCTTTTGCGTTGGTTCATTGCTCATGGAGTAAAAAGGATAAATATAATTGTCATCCAAACAGTAATGGGGTTGATAGTTTAATTCCAAATTAATTTTAACATCATCGTCGAGTTGCGCACACATACAATTCTGCTGCTTGTTTCTGCAATCCTATAGCTAGCCTGTAATCAGAGAGCGGCGAATCCGGACTTGGATTCGAATCCAGGATTCGTCCTTCGGGCAGGATTCGGAAATTCGGATTCTGATTCGAAACCCTGAATCTTAGGAATCCGCCCCAACTTCTAATCTTTCACAATTTGTACACACTGTGCTCAGGGTATTGGGCTTAACTAGTCCCAAATTCATTCTTGCTTGCCGAAAGGAAACCCATACTATATCAAGCACAGATGAAAAGCTAGAAATATGGTTTAAATCGTTGAATTAACCGTCTCATTTGCCGTAGGCACCAGTGACTTTTTATCACATCTGATTTTTAAACTGTAGAATCGTCATCATATCATGGTTTTCCGAGATTTTCAGCATCAAATTGTTTGTTGTCTCACAAAAGAAGGCATACTCCAAGAGGGTCGTTTTCAATAAGAGATATAGGACTAGCGACATGGAATGAAATACCTCTGTGTCTTAGGAATGCAACAACCCTTCACTCTTTTAAATAACGACTAAAAGAGTAAATTTCAAGTGAAATTAGTTGAGAGTTCGTATTTGTAAATGTGTTCAAACAATAATGTTTCTTTTCATGTGTGTTTTAAAAAGGGTACTACTGAATGATCTCTTTATTTGTATGTTCGTTCCTGTAGACCGCAGGGCCTATTTTTAGGCGGACATGCCGTTTGTTCCAGGAAGTGTATTATTTTTCTGTGTTAATACATAATCTAAAAAAAATAAAAATAATCTAAATCTAACCTATCTACATGATTTAATTTTGTTAAGGTCGGATTTGAATCCGGATCGAATCCTCAGTATGAAATGGTGGACTCGGATCGGATTCTCCCATTTCTGCATGCAAACCCCTAAGGTGGGTGTTCAGCTCACTGCCTCCCTTCTGGTGGACATTCCGAAATCCGATTTCTTTTGTACTGACTGATAACGTCACTCTCCCGCTCGTGTCGGCTGAGAAATCACCTGAAGATCTACATATCTTGTCGGTTTGGAACACGATCCAATTTGCAAAAATCTCGATTCGCGCACAGGATCGCGGACATCTCGGCATAAATTTAGCGAATGAGTTCCTGCCTTTAGAAGATAATTTCGCCTTGAACCAGAAGATTAGCTATTTTACCGGTCGCGCTGCTAAAGGCGATGGTACAACCCGCCTCAGCTTTCGAGGCGTTGAGCACATACACGCAACCCAGAGTTATTCCGTATGAGTGACGATTGCGAATGTGATGTTTAGGAAGTGCTATTCTGTATCGATAGTTGTACTCAATGAACTGCCTACCCTGTCGAAGCCGACAAAGGAGTAAAGGTGAAAAGGGTGAGAAATTTCAATAAGCTGTTTACCGCACCGAGAATCTCTTTGTGTATTGATTGCCTACCTTAATCCAGTGCTCTATTGGGGTCTTCAGAAGTCTTTGAAAGGAGTTTGAATAGCTTTCTGTCTTGCGTCTATTCTTCGGCACTTCTCAACAAGGTGGTGTTGCAAGCGATCTGCAGTGTGACCCTCCATTGTAGATGGGAGGTTAACCTGTTTTTCTTCTGGTTCGGCGCTGGAGCAGCGTCCCACCACCAGTGAATTTTCCGCTCTTAGAATTTTCGAGCCAGAAATGCCGCTGATCCCTTTTCCAGCTGCCTTTTTAGTGCTTATTTTACTTTCTTAGTGTTTTTCTTTCGTTGTTTGATATATGGTCTTGGGCTTAAATTAAGATATCATTATTTTGGAAACTTCCCAAAACAAGGGCGAGAACAAGGGCCGTCGGACAGGCTTAGTGGGGGGAGGATGGACTACAACCCATTGCTCTATTGGGTCATCAAACGTCTATTCTTTGGGTTTCGCGTGGCATTCTTTGTTTTTTTCCAAATAAAGGGGTTAGCAAGCAATCTGCAGTGCGATTGTTTTCCTTACTCCATTGTATGAGTCCTTAGCGTGTTTTAGTGCTTATTTAACTTTCTTAGTGTTTTTCTTTCGTTGTTTGATATATGGCCTTTGGCTGAAATAAAGCTATTATTATTATAGTATTTTTATTTGGAAACTTCCCAAAACAGGGGCTGTCGGACAGGCTTGGTGTGTTGAGGATGGAACACAGCCCATTGCTCTATTGGGTCATCTAACGTCTATTCTTTGGTTTTCGCGTGGCATTCTTTGTTTTTTTTTCCAAGTAAAGGGGTTAGCAAGCGATCTGCAGTGCGATTGTTCTCTTTACTCCATTGTATGAGTTCTTAGCGTGTTTTAGTGCATGTTCAACTTTCTTAGTGTTTTTCTTTCGTTGTTTGATTTATGGCCTTTGGGAAACTTCTCAAAATAAGGGCTGTCGGACAGGCTTAGTGTGGTGAGGATGGACCTTAACGTATTGCTATGTTGGGTCATCAGACGACTTTTGAATGGGGTTTGAATAGCTTTCTTTCTTGCATCTATTCTTTGGTTTTCGCGTGGCATTTATTTGGTTTTCCAAATAAGGGGGTTAGCAAACGATCCGCAGTGCGATTGTCACCTTACTCCATTGTATGAGTGGAAGTTAAAGCTTTTTTGTTCATTTGGAGACTTCCCAAAACAAGGGCTGTCGGACAATAGGATCCTTATTCTGAATGGGGTTTGAATAGCTTTCTTTCTTACGTCTATTCTTCGGCTTTCGAGTGGCATTCTTTGACTTTTCCAAATAAGGGATGTTAGCAATTGATCACTCATGTAACTATAGGTTACTCCAATGTATAAGTGGAAGTTTGACCTGGTGTGCCTTTGGATACTTCCCAAAATAAGGGCTATTGGAAAATAAGAATCTTAGTGTCAATGGTGATTACCCACCATATCCAGTGCTTCTTACGCGAGTTCTCTATTATTTCTTTATTTATCTATTCACTACTAATATAATATAATATAATATATAATAATATAATATATAATAATAATATAATATAATATAATATATAATAATATAATATAATATTTATTTGTGACCCACTGTACAGATTTAAGATAGTGGAGTAATGAAAGAAAAGAAAAGAAATAAAGATAGTACAACATATCACACACAACAACAAAAAAGCACTCAATGAAAAAGCCGGATGAGGCCGTGGTGCGCACCTAGGCGGAAACACGCGTCAGCACCAATATTGGTCTGCAGATTTTCCAGCGAACATAAGATGTCGCTAGCTCCGTAACGATTTACAAGGCGTCTATTTCGGACCGATCTGGGTAAATACAAAAGGAATTTGCAATATCGAAAATAATCCACCCTCATTTGCTTAAGATCAGTCTTTGTAAATATAGGATATAAACCAGACGCAGACAGAACGGCATGGTCGCAAAAACTAGAATAAAGTTTAGCCATTCCACGTCTGCTGAAACGACCACGATTAGCAACGATTTTTGCGTACCCGATTCTTAATTTATCTTTAGTATCAGATAAAAACTTCCTCCGGATACTAGCAAGAGAATCACAAACAGATATACCCAGCCACTTAAACATCTTTACTCTGGGTATAGCGAAACTCCCGCAATTCAGAGAACTGGCACATTGATCATTATTGAAAGACAAATATTCACACTTAGCAATATTTAAAGCAAGGCCAATATCTTTAAACAGAGATCCAACCAGACGAACGTTTCGCTCAAGTGAGCTTTTTGAACGGCTAATCAGAAGGAGGTCATCAGCATATGCTAGATATGAAAGTTCACTGAACCCGAAAAAACAACTCGATGGGATCTTGGTCAGAACACTTGCGATACAAGCATTAAATATGTACGGCGAAAGGACACCTCCTTGTCTGACCCCGCACTTCACTGGAATATTCCCGAAAATATGACCGTTAGATTTCAGTCTCACATACGAATTAGAATACCAGAAACGTAGCACAGATATAACTGAAATGTTTATACCAAGCTGATACAGTGACAGCAGAGCTTGTGAATGAACAACGGTGTCAAACGCTTTAGAAATGTCCAAAGCACAAATATGTAATGACTGGCCTTTGGTATGCACGTCTTTGAGGAGAACAGCAAGCGCCCTGTGTGCATGCTGGCATCCAATTCCCTTTTTAAAACCAAATTGATTGGCATCATAATTTACATGATCAATGACAGACGGGAGTAGTATATACTCAAAAACTTTACTGATATTACAGGCAACAGTAATTGGCCGGTAAGAATCACATTTATTTGGATCTTTCCCTCTTTTTAACACCGAAGTTACAGTCCCACAAAGAAAACTGTCAGGTACAAGTGACGAACATAAACACATCTGACAAAGTAACTGCAAATGATTAATCAAATCGGGGGAATCTTTATGCAGATGCCAAACACTAATCCCATCAATATCAACCGAAGAGGATTTCAGCCGCTTTATCGAGTTAACAATATCTGCGACAGACACTGGAGGTACATGTTTTTGTTCTACTTTCGTACGGAAACAAATCGAAAGTAATTGTGAATAATGGTGATGAACAGCAAAATTTACACGGGAAAAAACATTCAAGTAATGTTGAGTCCAAGAAGACTGTGGAATATTATCGTTATTATAATCATCAAACTTAGAAGAATTTAGCACCCGCTTCCAATCATGTGAACTTGTCGGGAAACAAGCACCTGATTCACGGACAGAACGTATCTGTCGCTTATAAGCAGATTTCGTTTTACGCTTAATTTCGAACACATTCCCACACGAGGGACGCCCACACGCAATCCAGATCCGCAACCAAAGCTTAGCTTGATTTTTCACTTTTTTCAAATTTGGATCGTAACTCCACATCGGCTTGCGGGTCCGACATCGTACTCGTTCATTAGGAACAGCCGCTCTCTCCGCTTTTTTCATACACGAAATAATCTGAAGATAATACATATTTAACTGTAAACGGGCACTTGGCGAATGAACTCCACAACAGAGAAGATTATAAGGGACACGTATCGTACTTAACAGGCTAGCAAGCGTAGTTAAGTATAGCGGCCAATTAGCGCGGTTCCAGTTGCGCCGTTCGAACCAGTTTCTATCTTGTGATTGGGGAGCATTTAACACTAGTTTTGAAGTGATACGCACAGTTAGGGATAAAGGCATATGGTCATAGTCTCTCTCGTCCTCGTCGACATGTACAGAGGAAATGGTAATCGCAGCAGAGCAGAGACAGTGATCAAGGTTTGATTGGGAGCCACTGGAGTGTATATAAGTGAATGGTAGGTCTTTGGTTGCAATGCGGAAACCGGGTGGGATGCATTCAAGTAGGGTTTCAGATCGATGAGAAGCACTAGTAATGTCGCAATTTAGATCACCAATAAGTACCCAATCAAAACCAAGCTTTTCGATACCGGTTATCAAATTATCCAATTTCTTACAAGCCTTGGCAAAACTGGTGAAGCTAGCAAGGGTGTTTTTATTGTGCGGCAAATACGTATTAATCAACACTACGTCGCCGATTCTAATAGCTAGATAGTTTTCGTCTGATCCGTAACACTGGGGAGACAAAAAAGAGAGCCGTCGCTTGATAATACAGGCCAGTCCTCCAGATGGACGGCCGCGAGTTCTTCGGGCGGAAGTTGTGAATACTATGTGCTCGGGGCTCCGCCGTAGAAAATTCACACTGACGCCGGGCAGTAAGTGTTCTTGTAGAAGGACTATATCAAAATTATTCAGAAGCTGGTCAATGCAAACGTCCTTGTCTTTGGTTCCATTTATATTAAAAGAGCAGAGAGAAACAGATGTATCAGTCATTTGGAAGCAGTGATGAGAGAGCGCAGAATCGGACACCTTAACCTGAATGAAACGTGGTCGCCGTCACAATTTGCGCACTTAGGTGTAAGTGAACAGGGGGAATCTTTTGCCGATTCGTGTGGTCCAGAGCATCGAGCACACTTAACGGTTGGGCTTTTGCAATTGGCTGCAATATGATCTGGAGCACGACACTTATAACAACATCGTGGGATCTCATGATATTCGAATACACGCAGAAGCTCATAATCAATTTTCAGACCATCTTTTAGAGCATTTGTTTTAGATGCTAGGTCGCCGAAAGAAAGTTTAACAGCGTGCGAGTTCCCAAGTCTAGAAGCACCAGTAACACCAGAACACTCAGCAAGACAGGAGATATCGTAATCAGTACTAATACCTTTCAACAGTCCGTACCATTTCTTTTCGATCATTTTTGCTTTCGAGTTCGCTAAGACCGATGGAACAGCCTTACAGAAATCATCCACAGCAATATCATCAATGGTTACAAAAAGTTTGTCACGAGAGTGTCGCACGCTACTAATCGCTTCATGTCCTTGAATTTTGTTTATCAACTCTCGACGTTTTGCAGGGTTATCTAGGGTTTTCGGCACATTTGAGATAACTACCGTCGCTTGAGTTTCGGCGGTATGACCGGAATGTGTTGGCAACTGTGGGAAATTAAGCTCGTATGTAGTTAGCTTAGCATTGACAACATCCAATACTTGGCTAATTTTATTCACCTTCACTGCCAGGCGGGAATAAGCAACAGCTGGTATGACCGGAACCTCCGTAGGTAAACGTATCACATACACAGGAACAGTAATTTCTTCAGAATCACATCTATGGAATAAATCCACAATATCTCTAAGATTGCTCGTAACAGCCTTGTTGCCAATACGCTTAGGACAAATCTCAGACGGAACAGCAACAGCGTAGAAGCTGGTCTTTGCGGACGAAATGATGGAGTTCTCAAAAAAGTCCACCGCGTGTTTAATGATAGTTTCATCATCAATTCCCGCCTCAATGTTCACTTGGATAAAGTTCAAAACCGCCGAATAAACATACGTATCGTCGTCGCTCGTTGCAGACATATTTCACTCAGTCAATCAAAACCGGTTTGGCTATGCAAGCATTTCACGTCCTCACCGGGCGAGTGCTGAATGAATACTGTACTACCTCCCTCAGAACTGAAGAGTAGGCTACAAAATATAATATAAGACTATACTTAAACAACTGATCATTCAGTTACACTACATACAATTGGCACTATATTCAGTCTTCATTGAAAGAGTTGTACGCTCCGAAGCAAGGTACATACCACCTAGCAAGCAACCTGTACTGGAGGTGCGTGGGCCTACATTCATTTGACGGTCTTGCCAAGATTGTTGGGCCTCTATTGTGATTCCTACCTTCATAATATTATTTGTGTCTTCATATAGAGGTTGAATGCTTCCTTTCTTGTACCTCTTCCATAGACACTTCCAAACAAGTGGGTTGTTAACCAATAAGAGATCTAACTGTCAGATATCAATCTCTTTTGTGTGAAGAATATTCGGAAGTTGTCGACAGGATTCTTGGCCTTATTTTTGATGTCTGCAAACGATAAGGCACTGATGGCTGGTATCTTGTGATGTGAAAGATTCTGATTAGGCAACTATGGGAGGTTTGGGACACAATTCGGGACGTGTCATGTTTTTCCAACCAAGGGACCAATGTAGGGGTTCGAAAGCATGCCTGTTGTAGTTGGAGATGTCGACGGTGTTTTCAAGAAGGTTGTAAGCGACATTTTTTTTAATTTTACAGGAACCACGAAAAACCCTTTCAGGGTTCAAGGGGGAATACTCGAGGGAATATTAATAGGCCTGCACTACTACACTGTCGGAAGTTTCGTAACAGAGTGCGCATAACACTTTCAAGAATAACACCTTTTCACTTAGAAATAAAGTGTTATGACCAATTGAGTTTATACTGTTTCGTGCCTAGATCTCCAGCAACACCTTCAATAGGTACATGTAGGTGGGTTTCTGTTGACATTTCCGATGGTATTTTTCGTAACGAAGAATTTGTTGAAAAATAATATGAATTGAAAAAAAATACAAAGATGTGCAATTTCAGTAGATTACAGACATCACTCCGTTTATTGATGCTACAAACAAAATGCGTTGTGAGCCTTTTAGTGTTATATTATCTGGAACACAACACTGAACAATGTTACTTTTAATGAAAGAAATAACGCGTACTAAGTAGTACCACAAAGGAAAGTGTTATGTTAACAGACAAAGAAATAACACGTAACAGTTCATAACGTATATATCCAACACTTGTAGATAACATCCAAAGTATTATCTGTTGACATCGCGTATCCTCGTTTGAAATGTTATCAAACGACAGTGTGGTCGAGAATCGCCCGGGAAAATGATCGATAAAGTTGTAATAAGCATTTCATGGTCCTCGCGGCTTACAATACTTCTGTGTGACTATTTTGTGATGTGAAGAAAAAAAAAAATCTGCCTTAAGACAGTCTGTTGTTTTTAGTTCGAGTATTATTGAACTTTGAACCTATCTGTGCTGAGAGGTTGCTGAAGCATCGAAGAAGACAAATGTATTATTAGGCTAATACTTAATATTCACTCGCAAATGATTTCTAATAGGAAGTGTGTACATCTTTGTGTTTCCAATTAGCTTGATGGAGGCGAGCTAATGGCATGCAGTACCGTATGAATATTTTTTTTTATCTTAATTGTGTGTGTGGACATGTTAATGTCCATTTTAACTCTGAAGAATTAGACTCGCATTCTTATAACACTTTTGTTGCCAACGCTTTTCCTAAACTTGATCAGTTTCTCACGGTCCTTTTAAATAGAATATAATTTAATTTTTTCAAAAGCAGCTGTCATAGTGTTATCGCCGAATTTGACCTTTTCGTCATACAAAATGATGACTGACATAACGAGGCGAGGCGAAAACCTTATTATTGCAATTATATAAAAAATGCCCGCGTTTACCTTCCGTACGTCCGCGGAGTAACCGAAAAATTGTCCAAAAGTTTGAAAAAATACAACATCCAAGTCTTTCACAGAACCCAAAATACTTTGCTGTCTTACCTAAACTCCGGAAAAGATAAAGTCCCAAATCAGTACCAAAGAGGCATTTATTCAATACCTTGTGATTGCGGAAAGCGTTACGTAGGAAGGACAGAGAGAACTTTCGGAAAACGACTTGCAGAGCATGAGCAAGAAATTGACCACGCCCTCTCCAACGGACACCGTCATAACTATACTTTCAAATCTGCACTTGCAGAACATATTTTCGAAAACCCATCCCATTCAGTACATTTTGAAAAAGCCCAAATTCTTGCAACGTGCACCGGACTCCATCAAACCATTCGAGAAGCCGTTGAGATAAAGAAAAACCGAACAGGCATTAACCGAGATACAGGCGAGTACTCTTTACCGGAAACGTGGAACGGGGTTATTAAGGGAAGAAAATTTAAGCCTCAGTCCCTTATTAACAACAAAACCGAAGTCGATCAAAATGCGGAAAAAAATATTTCCTGCCGTCGCCCCAATCGTGCAGCAAAAACAGCAGCCGTGTCAAAAATTAAATCTCAGCACTAGTTTTTCCGTGCAGTGACTATTCAAAGTAATAGATTCAGGCAAGTACTCATAATAGAAACGTAGAACGAGGTCATTAATACAATAATATTTAAGTTTTCAGCCCCTTATTAATGAAAAAACCGAAGTTGATCAAAATGCAGAAAAAAACCTTTCCTGTCATCGCCCCAATCATGCAGCAAAAACAGCGTCGTTGTCAAAAATTAAATCTCAGGACTAGTTTTTTCATTATACTGGTACTTGAAGATAATTTACCTTAATAAGATATTTATAGTCGGTAGAAGCTTCAGTTATTTGTTACAGGTTTGTTTCCTTCCCCGAAGTTGAACAAGAAGATTGACAGCCTGACGAGGACCCTTGCCAAGAAGGGCCGAAATATCGCTGATGAAAAATCAGAGCTGACGTATCCGTGTAAACATTGTTTGAATATATATTATTATTATTATATTATATTATTATAACACTCTAAGTCTTGTCACGAAGGAAAAAAAAATCACTATAAAGGATTAACTTATCCGTTATTGTACAACTCAACAAAATGCTGGAACAAAAACTCTTCGTGAAGAGGGGCCACAGGGGATAGTTTGTGGATTTTCTGGGATTTCTCTCGCTGGGGTCTAATACGTATATGAGATCTTATAAGTAGTGAACTGAAAGACGAAAATGGTCCTCAGCCGGCATTTGAACCCAGGACTCCCTGCTTACAAGGCGGGCGCTCTACCAACTGAGCTACCGAGGGGCTTGAGAACAGAGTTCGCAAACCACTACAATAGTCTGTAGAAGCCGGCCATAGGAACAGTGATCCCGCCCGAAGGCAAATTCATCTAACCAGCTCACATCCCCATGTCACGGAAATTTATAATACTACATAGATGGCACTTTACACAAGGGACTTGTTCGGTGACCAATAAACCAGAAACATGTTTATTGTTTAAAGTGCCATCTATGTACTATTGTATATGAGAGTAGGGGGGGGGGGAGAATATTACGTAATCGGGGAACAGATAGGGATTTAATAGCGAAATCAATGCCTGTCCATTTCCACCCACATGTGCCTACTCTAAGGGGTCATAGGCCTAAGTCACAGTAGCTTGTTTCTTCTAGAATTTAGACGGTACTCGGTGCAAGGGCTTCTTGATTTTAGAGGTATTTTTCCATGATCTATGTGAACAAAACATATATTTGATTATATATGACTATGTCGACCATGTATGACGATCCACCACTATTTTTGTTAAAAGATGTCATGGAAATAAACGAATTTGAATTTAAATGAAGAATGAGACTGAAGATACATGCCAGCTCATACAGCATTTCATTAATACCATACGCATACTTTATTTACATAGTGGAATCACCACATTTTTTCACCAGTTAAAAGTTACACTTGCTGTTGTGCACTACTTTTGAATTTGAGTGTTTGACCCCTACGAGAACTCATGATCGTGTTAAAGTACACTGCTAGATGTATAATCGAAGCGGGTTTGATGAGTGTTAAACGACTTTGTGCGTTGAATGCCTATGTCAGTTAAAAATAATGCATAGCCAGTAGGTTGTAGATAACCTTTTAACCTACTTCTTCTCCCTCTCCTTTTATTTGTAATTGCACACCGGAAGCCAAAGGGGATATGACACAAAAAATGAACTAAAAAATTTGAAAAAACATGAAGTCAAAATAATTTTTTAATTTGTTTTTGAGATAAAATGGTTTTCTGAGAAAAGAAGCTCTACTAATATTTAAAAGTCCTAGAAGTGCATCCACGTCTATTGTTTTTCACGTTGGACTAGTTTTAATTGCCATCCTTAAATAAAAAAAAAAGCATTCATCAAATTGCAGTAAGTAAGTAAGTAAGTAAGTAATTTGTTTATAACCCGCCGTTTTCAGAAAGCGGAGTAAATGTAGAAAATAAATAAAACACATAAACATACACAAACAGACACTTAATTTCAATCGTCGGCCAGGAAGCAGTGTAGAAGGTCGTGCGCTGGTTGGGTTCTGTTGTCAATGATTTTTGATAGTGACGAAGAAACATCCAAAAGGGTAACACTTGCATCTTGAATTTTGAACTTCTCCGTCAAAGTATGGTTATGGCATAATTTCGACTAGTGGAGCAGGTGCTTTGCAGACAGTAACTTGCGAATCATTACGTTCATAGAAGCAGAGTGTTCTCTGGGAGTTTGATTATCCGTTCTTGCTGGTGTCCATCGTGTCCATGAAATGTAGAACTTTTCTGTCTCTAGAGCCTTACGATTATATAACAGTGCAAACCCGCCAAGGGTAAAAGAGGTATCGAGTTTCTAGCTGAAACGCCCATAAGAAGAATTCTCGTGCCTTCTAGACCTGTTTACGCCAGGTCTTTGCGAGGGTTGCGTACTTTTGAGCACAAGGAGTACACCTGATCCGTGAAACCGCCAAAAATCTGTCAAGCTCTTAACAAAAATTAGGATAGTAAATTTTGTTTGCAAAACGCAGTACTAAATTTTCTAACAATAGCCAATAATTTAAGTAGGTTAAATTTGACTCTGATATAAATACTCTGGGCGTTAATTTTATTTTCCTAGTTTACCTGGATCGAATACTTCAAGTTGATCGGGGAAAGTTAGCTCCAGGGTTGGTCACCAAAAGTAACTTCGTACACCCTGGAAAGTAACCCAAAAGTATCTCAAAGTAACCCGATGTAACCTAATATAACCCAAAGTAACCCAGTGTAACCCAATGCAATGTAACCCAAAGTAACCCAATGTAACCAAAAGTAAACCAAAGCAACCCTGAGTAACCCAAAGTATTTTGAAGTAACTCGTACACCCTGGTTCTTGGTGACCAACCCTGGAGTTAGCTAAGATAGTCTACCCAAACACTCAAATAGCAACCCCGCTCAATTTCGTTTAACATTTAAATTGTCACTTAATATGTCAACTTAGCAGTGTCAACAACATACAGGACAAACATTTGAGGCATACCTCGATCCATAACAGTATCCTAATTAACCCATCAAATTTGGGCGTGTTCGTGAAAGGGCTATGATCCGAATTGTATCAGCGGAAGGGCATCATCTGTTAAGTGGATAAGGCGACATAAACAGCAGACAGACCGGATACCATTATCTCCCATCGTTCCAGGTCCCCTTGTCATTTTCAAATGCAACTCTTACGTGTTCGATGTAGTAAGACCAGAAATACAGAAGTAATTAACAGCGTGTAAAACAAACTAAGTTTACAGGAAGAATCGACTTGGATAAAGAATATCTACATATAATACAGATTCGCTTCTGGTCAACTTGTCCATGGTCTGCATGTTTTGCACTTTTATGTTTTTTTCACGGGTGGCAGTGGACCCCCTTGAAAAGCTGAGGGTGTACTCATCTTTGACGATGCCTGAACAGGACCCCATATATGATTCGCAGTCAGCTTGGGCTGAAGGACTATCTATGAGGGTGTACAAACCCCCTTCCTTGGCTTCTGACAAGGAGTCAATTTTTGTCTCGGAATTTGTAGCTCTGCCAAGCTTTTCTGAATATTCCGCGCTTTTCCCATTTATAACGCCATCTAGCAGTTTGAGTAAAATAAAGTATCTTCATAGAAGCGCTACCAGTTCAGTTGGTAGACTGCTTTCAACCAGATTAATGGCTTGTAACGATTAAAGTGGATTTGCTGTAATTTTAAGGTAAACCTTTTTCGGATTATTATATTAGTATATAATTAAGATATAATTTATTAATTCTGAATTGAAGAATACATTCTTAAAGTAAAATCATAAAGTAAAAGATTCATTATTATTTATAGGGTTCCTGACTTTCCTGACTATAATTATTGCTGACATTGTACATCTGTAAATACTCGTTGTTACAACAAACGTTATTTAACGTTGCACTGGAGGGATTGGCGTGCCAGAGAGGTTTTCCCAACAATTATTATTCTTGGTTTGTTAGTTTTTGTTGTCAATCAATGTCCCACAGTATTTTCAGTCGCCCCTTTCCCGGCCACGATTGTTTTATGGTTTCCCGCTATGTTATACTGGCCATAGTATATTTCTTTCTTGGTCATAGTTGCTTATTTGTTGGCAAAGAAAAAGAGAAACACTCGTGGGGCATGAGCGTTAAAAAACAAATACAAATTGACAGGAAATGCTTCGAGTTTTTGTGGCCCGTAAATTTATTTCCTCGACCAACAAAAATTTTGTGACTCGCAGTTTGGCTCGAATTTGACAAACAGCTCTCGATTTGATTTCTGAATTTATGGTTTAAACAATAAATTTAGTGTTTTAGTATCAAATAGACGTAACACTGACGATCCTTCTAGTACAGAATGGTAAGATCAAAAGCCTGATGTTCTGTTTATTGAGATTTATTTTTAGAAGAAAAAAAAACATAAAACGGCGTTTCTGCGAGTTTTAACTTGCGGCTCGTGTGTATCGCACACACCCCTGTTTCCGTGATAAAAATTAGAAAATGTGTGGAACAAAAATAATATGTATAAATAATATATACACAAATAATATTATGTAAATATTTATATGCAACTACATATTATATCGCAGAAAAACGCCTTTAGT
This sequence comes from Branchinecta lynchi, assembly GCA_023053575.1. Taxonomy (NCBI): domain Eukaryota; kingdom Metazoa; phylum Arthropoda; class Branchiopoda; order Anostraca; family Branchinectidae; genus Branchinecta; species Branchinecta lynchi. The sequence continues at coordinate 25,373,538 of JAKZAP010000008.1, read as the reverse complement.
TTTATATTAACGTTTCGACATGGTGGCAAATTCATCCGTATTGCCCGCAATAGGGTTTGCTTCACACAAATGGAGAGTTACATGCTCGTTCCAATGCTATTTCGTTAGCTTCTACTATGTAACTTGGAATGAACGAATACATTGATTTATTACGTACAACCTAATAATAAGGTGTTTGCACAGTATATATAGGAAACTAAGTAAATAAACGGTTACCAAGAGATACAGAGCGGCATTATCACAACAGCAACAACAGCAAAAGATAAATAAACACAAACAACAACACACGAATAGGACTATGATTTACTGCATTAGCTGGCACATTCAGGAAGGCGGTTGGATGATGGCAGAAGATGCTCACTTATTTCTGTCGCTACTGGTTAGTTGTCTTCTGCTGTGGTGGTAACCTGCAGAGGTGATCAAGGGGTAATACTTCCGAAATGCGGGGGTCAAATAAAGTGAAGCCGTGACTTCGATTGTGACGGTTATGCAAATTGCTCCACACATTTATCAAGTTTGCAAGGCTTAAGTTTATAGCGAGGATCCGATTTCTGATAAGGGTAACCTCGACCTTTTGGGTGTAAGGACTTTAAACTGATACTGAATCTTTCAGAATATCAATGTTGTCAACAGTCAGTACGCAACAATTATAGGTGTGCAGGAATTTCATGATATCACAGACAAGAGTTCCGCAGGAAATGTGAAATCAGACGGAAATCTGATCATGTTTGTATTTCAGGTCAGAAATTTAGCCAGATTTCACATGTTTTTTTTTTATATATTTACGATCCCCGTGCAGAGACATATCCAGGGGGGGGGGGGGGGGTTAGGGGGTTCACCCTCCCCCCCCCCCCCCGAAACATAAACAAATAATAATTTCGTATAGGCTTTTCCCTCTGATCTATGTCTTTTTTGTCCGACCCACGGGCAACCCCCCCAAAGGCAACCCCCCCCCCCCCCCAAAAAATAAATTCCTGGATATGGGCCTGTCCCCAAAGGTCTATTATCGTTTTAGTCTCAAGAGTTTTGCTTTCAGATGAAGTTCCAGCGCCTTCAAAGTGCGCATCATTACAGCCAAGCTAAAAAATAAAATACCTTTTACCAAACAAAAAACCCGTAATTCTTATATGATTTTGTTTTTTAGGAGAAGATGGGTATACAAAGAAGCAAGGTGACTGCAAGTTGGCGAACTTATTTGACTCGAACGTTTTGCGAAAGGTAGCGAACATTACTATGGACCGTTACTCGACTGAAAAGCCCTCCAAGAAGCCATGCGTGCCATCTGTATTGGATTTTCGGAACTGTGAGAAATTCGAAGGTAAGTGCCCTCTCCATCCCCTTCATTGATTACTGTTATCGAATAGTGGATTTTGGGGTAAAGGGACCCACCCTTACCCAGCTTGGGTTGTCAGATTCAGAAGTCTTTCAAAATCAGTAGAATATCGCAGTCGATTTATACTAAAATACTTTGAGATGTATTCCCGATGGAAAATTCATCTGAAGATAGTAGTATGAAGTTGTACGAAAAGCAGCATGCAGTACGAACTAGTGCTACTACATGCTTCTAGGTAAAGGCTACAGTGCTACTTCCTGCTACTATTATAGCAAGACAGGATGCTACTATAGCAAGACAGAATGCCACTGGATACTACTGCTTAAGATTGGCCCAGTCTGAGGCACATTAAATGATAGTATTTTTTACTATTACATATCAAGACATGTAACTTTTGCGTACAACTATCGAACAACTACCCAGGCTACAAATTTGTCATTAGATTATTGTTAATAGTTTATGCCCGTACGAAGCATTTCAATTGCGGATAAGAATTTCAGTGGAAAGATCGTGCAGGAGGGGTATCCAACCTCGAATTTACACAACCTCGAACTTGGCCTAAAAAGGATGGAAGGAAATTTCTGTCCAGTCCAAGGTACTAAGTTGGGTCCTCTGATTTTTCTTTGTTCTGTAAATAATGTTGCTAAAGATTTCCTTCATAGGTACAAATTTGCAGATGATCTCTCACTTCTCGTTATTTCTAAGCTTTCTTTCACACTTCCGAACAATTCAAATCCGGTACAAGACTCCATCACTTCCCTTAAAACTCAACTGTTAAGCAAGAAGATGCAAATTAATGACAGTAAGTCTTCGGTTATGCGGTTTAGCAGACTAAGAAGAGAAACTGCTGAATATCCATCGTCATTCAGGCAGCTTGAATCTGTTAAAGTGCTTGGGGTAATAATTGATGATGATCTGAAATGGAATTCTCATGTTGACAATATTATCCGTAAAACCAACTTTTTAATTAAATCCCTTTCTACCTTTAAATCTTTCGGTTTGGATACTAAATGCCTCCTCTGTAATTTTAAAACTTATATCCGTCCTCATTTAGAATATGCTTCACCGGTTTGGCATTCTTCTCTTTCTGCAGAGCTCTCTGATCGCCTGGAAAATGTCCAAAAGAGAGCCATGAGAATCATTCTGGGTGATCATAACATTACATACGAAGAGGCTCTCATTAAACTTGCCATTCCTAAATTATCTGTACGTAGAAATACTTTTTCAAACAAATTTGGAGCTAAGATAACGTGTTGTCCCCAGATGACCCATCTATTCCCCCCTCCCCTCCCGTCTTCCGTGCGTCGGTCTGAGAGGAATACTGGCTATAAGTTTTCCCCATATCCCGCTAATTCTTTTACTCAATTTTTACGTAGTTTCATTCCATCATTTATTTCTGGTAATTTCTTGTAAGTGTATTAGTTAAATTGTTTCTTGTGTGTCTGTGTATTTTGTAAATTTGTATTCCTTTTCTAGCTTTTAGCTATTCGGATTAAACGTGATTGATTGATTGATTAAAAGATCCTCACTGTCAAGAAGGAAACCCTGTGTGACCCAGGACCTGTTTTGGACTCCACAGGAATTTTCTTGTAAGGTTTTCAGGCCAAGTTCGAGGTCATATAAATTCGAGGTTCGATACCCCTCCTGTAATTCTAGTAGGTATTTTGGCTAATTCACTCTGTAAGATTTCCAGTACATTTTACAACTCAATTGTCTATCGCCCTCTCTTTTGAGAAATGCGCGGTCAAACCACTCGGATGATTTTTCTTTTATTACTGTGAAGGACCTCATTTAGGAACTAAGTAGAGCAGTGGGGGGGGGGGGGGCACAGTATCTTGAAATTCGGATACCGGCAACGCCGTTATCCGTTTAGCTGTCCTTTACGGTCATTTTTGGTAAGAATCCTAGGAGCCCCAGGATTACCCTGCTTGTGAAAAGAAAGGGAGATAATTTTGAGAGCTGGGGTGTAGCCGACAGTCCCTAGCATAGGTTCATTGCCAGTCAGTGGATTTGTTATTTAATTTACAATAGTCTGTTGTTACCTTTCTTCCTTTTTAGGATCCCAAAACGTAAGTGGAGGGAAACCTATGACATCGCAAAAGTTGTCCGTCCGTCCGTCTGTAAGCACGATAACTCTCGAAGGGAATGAGATATTTTGATAAAAACTTTTCGTTGGGTCATCGGACAAGCCAAGTTCGTAGATGGGCTTTGTAGCCCTACATTTAGGGGCGGAGGAGGGGGTTCAAATTAAGCGGCAAACAAAATATTTTTAAACAGCTAATTTGATAGTCGGTTATGAAGTAAGAAGACATGATAAATATTCTTTGAGCCCAAGCTGACTTTGAAACATTTATTCAAACAATGTTTATAACGGATACGTCAGCTATGATTTTTCATCAAATCTGTTTTCATCAAAAATGATGAAAAATCATAGCTGACGTATCCGTTATAAACATTGTTTGAATACGAAGACATGCTGAATACGATGGTAAAAGTAGTTCGTTCCCGGAATCCGGCCGAAACCGGAAAGTTTGTTAAAAGTAAAAGTTTTATTTGAAGTTGATTAGATGTTCGATTTAAGGTTAAAAAGACATGCTGAACACGATGCTGAAATTCATTTTCTCGACGGACAAGTAGTTCGCCCGGAACCCGGCCCAAACCGGAAAGTTTGCCAAAATCAAAAGTTTTATTTGGAGTTGATTAGATGTTCGATTTGGGGCAAGAAGACATGCTGAACACTTATGGGAAAACAATTTTCTACCCGGACATGTACTTCGCCCGGAATCCGGCCAAAACCGGAAAATTGTTAAAAGTAAAAGTTGTATTTGTAGTTGATTAGATATTCGATTATAGGGGTAAGAAGAGATGCTGAATTGGTGTGTGACAATCATTTTTTACTCGGACATGTAGTTCTACCGGAATCCGGCTGGAGCCGGAAATCTTGTTATAAGTTAAATTTTTATTTGAAGTTGATTAGATGTTCATTATTGGGAAAGAATATGATACCCTGAGTTCGTTTTTGGGCTTTCTTTTTTCGCCGGACAAGTAGTTTCGGAGTTCGGTCGGAACCGGGAAATTGGTAGGAGTGGCAGGAAGTTTTCGTCGAAACAGATATGACTTATAGGGGTAAACACACATGCTGAATCCATATCTGAACTTGGTTTTCTCAGATGATTAGCTATTTGGTCTTAATCTGTTTCTGAATTTTAGTAGTAAGAATGTTCAAGGTGTCTAGCGAAGACTAAGACAAGACCCAGTTGTCTGGGTCAGATATTAATTTTTTGGGATCCCATCGAAACCTTTGGTCTTGTTTTATGGTGTCGACAAACGTGTGAGAAGCAAGGGGTCACAGTTTGGTCCGCCAGAGATTGTCGGAGGTATGAGCACTTATTTTCCTATTTAAAAATGTCATTTGCCATGATCCAATTTTTTTGTCTCTCAGGAAGAAAAATGAAACTAAAGTAGAATTTTTTTTTTTTTAGTTTAGTTTAATATAACCTACCAGTTCCCGGCATATGTGACTGAAATTTCTTTAGTACGAGCTTTCGGCAGTCAAATTGGAGGAGACTGCTATAGCCTACCTAGAGCGTGTTCCAACCTACTTACCGTAGTTTCTACGCATGACGAATTCTGGCTTTTTTCCGTCAAGGCTGGACCGATTTTTCTATTATCCAGTAGAATATCACGCCACGGGCGAATCCGACCAATCACGTTACAGAGATCCATAGTTACTACGCTTACCACGCTCCGGAGCATGGTAAGCAAACTATTAGTTACTATTCCGAGAAGGTTGGAACGGTCAGCGTAGGACCTCTTTGTGAGGATGGAACGGAAATAGTAACTAATAGTTACTATTGGTACGAGGGTGGAACACGCTCCTAACCTATAGTGATGAATGTATCATCGCTGTAACTTCTATGAATTTGTATTCTGGCAAATAAGAATGAACTGAATTGAAAGGAATAATATTGAACCAAATTTTAAAGGCATAAAATAGAAATAGACAAGATAGGTAGCCTATCCTTTCGCGCCAGAAAGTATGCCAAACCCCTAACAAAGTGAGGATATAAAACCGAAACCAAGCTCATATTTGATAGTGCAGAACGGATACGTCAGCTGAATTTTTTTAGAACTTCGGCCGTTCTTGGCAAGGGTCCTCATCAGGCTCAAAGCCGCTCAAGTTAAAAAAACAAAATTTTGGAAAAAAAGAAAAAAGTGAACAGTTAATGAAAAACTTCGAGAGAGCGAAAATAGCGTTAACTACTGTCTCTTTTGTCCTTTAAAGAAATGCATGTTTTCAACACACTATGGAATTTACCATGGCCGTCAAGGCCTTAGTGTAAAAAAAAACTACCACTACTACATGTACAATCTTCAGCGGAAAACGCCCTTCAGCCTTTAAAGCCGCTTTCACGTTGATGCGTCGTTACGATGCCATGCGTATATGTTTTTTTGTGTTGCGTAGAGGCTGGGTAGCGTATCTTCCACACCTGCGCAAGAAGCTTTGACGCTGGATGCGTATTTACGTTTTCCTTTCTCGGTTTCTCTGCTGAATTTTCATTTCTTTCATCATTAGTACGTTTTCTCCAGGTTTTCTTCAAAAACTATAATTTTTCACGGAAAAATCTGATGCGTACGCGTCAACGCAACGCAAGAATAGAACTTGGTTATATTCTTGTATTGTGTTTAATTTGTCTGCGTAAGCTATGCGTTGCGTCGCCGCAATCGCGACGCAGAGGTTGCGTAGCTGAAGGCTCAAAGCGTCAGTGTCAAAGCAACTTTAGTGTAAAATCAACTACCGCTACAGGTATATTCTCGCAGTTCCCCGAGGACTCCACTTAAGGAGTCCCTGCTTTTTTGTTTGTACCGGGGACTCAGTCCCCGTGTTCTCGCCAGTCCCTATGGACGGGGAATGCTCCGATTATCGCCAGAAAATAAGGTGGATCTAGACTAATTTCGTCAACTTCCTAATTTTTGTTTCGAACAAAATCCATTTTGGAAGCATTCCCCGTGTTCTTGCTGTTTTCTGTACGCGGAGTCGGCGGGGAGTGACTCCTCTACTCTCTCCGTTCCCTTTGGGTCTCCAAGGAGTCCTCGAGGAATGGCGAGAATACGCCTTACTACTCATACAGTTTCCAGCGGAAAACGCACTTCGGCCTTTATAGCTCCCTCGATGAAATTGTGGTAAAAACAGTTTGACAATTGTTGACAACAAGTTGACAATTCTTCAAGCTTCTTCGTGGTTTTAACGCGTAAGACATGCGTCACTTTAAAAAGCTTGAAAAATCAAGAACAAGTAAAATTGCGGTCAACTTTCGATGTGAACGCCGACAATGACTTTTTATGTCATTATGTCATTTAAGGAATTCAACCACTACGACAAGCTTTGATGGTTGAGGGCAGTTTGAATTGAACGATTGAAGACATGCCCAATGTTACAATAATTACGGACTAATTGGGAATTCAAGAAAATGTGTAAGGCTTAGCCAAGAACTCGCATTATTAGAACGAAGATAGAATCGGGAAATCCCCCCTTTTTACCAAATTTTGACGTCTATTTACATGGTTCAGTTGACTCCTTGACTCAGTTTTATTCCAGTTGATGGTCAATTAGCTGTAGTCACATTGACATCTCGGCAGAAACAATCAGGTACCTCTAGCCGTATCGTCGGCAACTGGGTTCGTAGGTCCATTTGCAGTGTTCTTTCGAAATTTCAAATTGGTCACTTCTCGAAAGTTATCGTTTTAGTGTGTGTATAAAACTCATATAATAAAACTATATATAATAAAACTCATCGCGTTCGGAATCAGTTTGATTTGAAATTTGAGAAGTAGCAGGAAATATCCAAAGTTTGACCAAATTAGCCTAAAAGAACATGGAATCAAATACCACCAATACGGTGGAGTTTTGAGAAAGGCTTGCCCCGGTAAGATCGGACAAAATTTGAGATTCGAAGTTTAAAATTTGGAAGAATGCGATAACAAGTGACTAATTGCGTATAGACTTATGGCTTACTATCAGTTATATTTTGGGGGATCGAGGCAATAGGCCATTTTCGCCCTGAGTTCCGGCCAAAGTTTCTGGCCTACCCAACAACATAATAATAGGGTTAACAAGTCCAGGCTTGGTTTAACATACTTATTTTGCGTGGAAAAAGATCAAAAAGTGCGTAGAAACCATAAAGGTCAAACATTAAGACCGGCCGCAAACCGCTAATTAGTTTTTCTTTCCCGCAATCAGTCAATATGACCTGCGGACAGCTACATTTTTGAAAATGTTGTTAGCTGCAATTAGGCCCGAAGCAGCTGACATTGTTCCCCGAAATTCATGCATAGTCAGTGAAGAAATTTTCGTGCTGTGCAATTTACATATTCGGTGTTTCTTAATCAACCTAGCCTGCTTTTTCGTTTAAAGTTGTACCTTATTTTTTAAAGTTTAACTGAAAAGCAAACATATTTGTGTATCGTTTAGCTGTTTATACTGCTTTAATTGGATTGTGTTAAGGGATTTTTTGTTCACTATTTGCTCTAATGTGACGTTCAGAATATCTACGGCCGTCCTCACAACGCAAAATTCTACTATGACGCGGAAAATTTGAATCTCCATACAAACGAGGCTTCTCCGTGGCCAGTGATCAGCTTGCGAAAGGTAGCTCACTGCGTGAAAACTAATTTTTCGTAAATCTTTTCGTCAAGCTTACACCACAGGTACAAGGGCAAACAGGTACCACAACAGGGAAATTCCACTATATGAAAATTGATTGTTTGCAAATAGCGGAGCAAGGAAGTAACACATTTTCATCGGGTTTTCTAAGTGATGAATAAGTGATTGGTAATTAGACTGTCAAAAAAATCTCGAGAAAGAGGGGAGCGTTATTGGTAAAAAATGTGAAGTTAGAAAATAAAGTTACGGGATAAAATTGTCCATCTTGGCCGAAGGACTGGTGCGATCGAATACGTTGTCTCTGCCGGTGTCGCTGGCATCCCTCCGATACTAAACTATTCGACTGTGACCAGAGGATTCGGAATATTATACTTAAAGATCTGGCGTCCAGTATTGCCACTAGTCGCAGAATTCAGCGATTTGTCACAGATTTTCGCCTGTTCGACAAAGCGAGCTAGAATTCTGCGACCGGTTCCCTCGCCGGTTCCTTACCAGTAATAAAAAATGAAGCAAGGCATATAATTATGAAGGTGATAAAGAGGGATTTTCTCGTTAATAGTTGGTATTTGCGGCCAACAGTTATAGGTTCCGTCAAAGAATGGTGGCGACACTGACGTCCTGGTTTGCAATTGCGACTTGGATGGGGTGATCTATACATTGCACATTCCAAAATACTTCCGATGTAACTCCTTTGATTTGACGTTTTTGCGGCCTCCCTCTTATAGGGATCGGCTCGTTTGTTACGCTTTTTTTCAACACGGCGCATGTCAATAGTAACCGTTATGTTACAGCCGCCTGGATAGATCTAGGTTCACTATTGATCTGGTTGCAATACTCCAAATTAGGATATTCACGGTTAAAGCCCTGTGATTTGATCGGGTGGTCTAAAAACCGCTTTCCTGAAACTCTGAGAGCTGTGTTTTGTTCATCGGCTAATCATTCGTGCTTTTACAGCCTCTAATTTGCCCACAAAAACAGTTCCTTCACGAAATGGAGTAGAGTTGGTTACTCCATTACTGATTACTCGAAGTCGGGATTCGTGGTAACTATCGAATCCTGAAAATTATACCAAATGCCAATCATGATACCGAACGATTTTGAACTGATAGCTCATTCGGGATTCAGTGTTACTACCTAACCCTCGACCTAACCTCGGTAACGATACCGAATAGATCTGGTACCGAAAAATTACCAAATAATTTCAGTAAATTCTCTCACCAAATTCGGGATAACTACCGAATCCTAGAAATTATACCGAATCCCGATCACCATACCGAATAGTTCTGTACCGATAGCCCATTGGGGATTCTGTATAACTACCGAATCCCCGTAAATATACCGAATAGTTCTGCTGTGGAAACAGTACCGAACAATTTTAGTTGGAATGGAAGTTTAAGTTATTAAACTCCCAATCCACCAAAGCTCACCAACACGACAAAACTTCAAATTCATTTTCTTCAAGTTGCTAATTACAGAATCTCTAACCCCTTTACTGTCCTCATTTGTAATTCCTGACACCAGGATACATGAATCCCCTCTATGGTCAAAACAAATTAAGAGTGAAAATATGCAAGACAAAACCTTTTCCAGTTTTCCATTTTTCAAAAAAGTGCATAGGTACTTCAATGCTTTATATCTTGGAGTACGTGATCGAATGTGGAGTAATTAATTTTCTTTCTTTAGGTCAAATGCTGGTTAATTGGCTATTACAAGAGCTCGATGAAGAAAATTACCAACGGCATTCCGTAGTCCAGTTAGAACTGAGGCAGCTTGTAGTACAGTTTTGCACCATGCTACTCCATGCAGGGGTCATACGACCCATCGAAGACCCTAATGTCAATGGGGTGGACATGTTGTTCAAGGTTTGTGTTTTTAATTAAACTGTCACTGTAATTATTTTTATTCATCAAAAACTCTTTGTACAGAGAATACAAAAATAATATTCCAAAGAGTACGCGTCATCAGAAGAGGAGCGTACGGGGGGGGGGGGGGGGACGGAACTCCTCTCCCAATGTTGTCGGGAAGTCGATAAGATATAACCGAGTCGGTTAAAAACAGAAGTCGATTTTTCATCAAAGCAGAAGTTTTTTTCCGAAAAACAGTCGTGTTTTTCAGAAAATCAGTCGATTTTTCATCAAAGCAGCAGTAGGTTTTTTCTGAAAAACAGTCAGTATTTCTGAAAATCAGTCGAGTTGTCCTCGTAACTGTCATTTTTTTCTTCTTGGAAACAGTCGTTCTTTTCTGCACAAGCAGTCGGTAAAAACGGCCAGCCAGTCGGTAACACCTTGCCCCCAAACATCCTTTTGGCTAGTAGCTAACGACCTAACGACTCTGCGCGTCATGCCCTCTTCGTAATGAAATAGAGAAGGGTCATATATATAAGGGGTCATATATATAAGGGGCCATACATAAGGGGTCATACATAAGGGGCCATATATAAGGGGCCTCCATTCTGGATGAATATGGAGACATCCCAGAAGACATTTTTCTTAACTGGGATGAACTTAAGATTCCTTTAAATACTTCTTGAGCCCACGCTGACTCGGGAACATGTGCATAAAACAATGCATAACACGGATATCTCAGCTACAATGCTTTATATTTCGGCCCTTCTTGGCAATCGTCTTCGTCAGGTGACGAACTTCAAAGAGTGTACGAAAATAAAAACAATTGATCTAACTATCAACTGTATTATCACATATCCATTATCTTATATTATAGTTGGATATGCTCTCTAGGGAAGAATAGGCTTGCTTAACTCCTGAGAGACATAGCTATATAATGCCAAGAATTTACTTTTTCCCACGTTTCTTTTTAGGAATCATGACTTAGCTCTTTGACGATGCTTCTTTCTAATTGACATTGAATCGCGTTGTCTCTATAATTTGTTACTTTCACTTCTATTTTTTCAATTAGTTCCGAATCATCAGCGTTTATTTTGCTTAGTTTTGATCGGCTGGTGGGAGCGATTATTATTCTGTCATCACGATGTGGAATCAAATGATAGGCTGATTTGTTTTGTTCTAGATTTCAAAATTACTTAAAACCATGTCCGAAGTCCTTCAATTGCCATTACCAGATATAGCAATTTGAATTCCTATGTAGGCTCCCGCAAAATCCAGTCCAAAAGTGACTTCAGCAAAAAAAATAATTTTCGATGATCCTGGCATATTTATGGAAAGTCAAATTCAGAGAATTTTTTGTATTTTGGGTGAAGGGAGGATATCGAGAGCTTAGAAACTTGACTGCAAAACGATCTAAAGAATTAGCTAAACATTTAGCGGTTGGTTTCTTGTCAGTTTTCAAAGCTTTTAGTTTCTTCGCTTTATCGAAGCAGAGCATTTTCTTTCAGCTTCTGTCCCACTAGAGTTTCGGTTTAAAGCCACGTTCTCGTCTACCGTGGAAACAGGTTTGGTTCATGCTGACGTGGCAAAACCCTAGACAAAGACACGCCCCTAATTTACTGCTGCCTGCCGAGATAAATAACCGCACGAGTGTTTACAATTACAATTCAATTCGGTTTATTATCCATAAATATGTTTTAAAAAAAAGATAGTGCTGGACGTGTCATTACAATTAAAAAGATCAACCAAGGGATATATTTACAATTGTAACCTATGATTTATATATACAATTGATGGTTCAAAATACAGTTCATCAAAATACGAACGCGAATTAAAATGACAAGTACAAAAATAATTTGTCATCAGTGTCATTACTATTGTTATATTTAAAAAAAATGGTTTAGATAGAAAAAGTTAATCAAAGTTACAGTTAATTACTGCTTCGAATTGTAATAGTTGCGAGACTTCTCTAGCTCGGACATGGTTCTAAAGCTTTGAAATTTGAAATGTAGAAGAATCCTTTATTGCCCCGTTTGTATTGAGTCTAAGTGTTGCGAACGCTTGAATTCTCCTAAAACCTTTTTTTCCGGTTTTACTAGACATCTGTTAAAATCGCCTTGAGTTTGAAAACGTTGAAAGTTCAGTTTGAATTATAATTTCTTCTCCTTTTCAGCTCGACATAATTTATTCTTGGGCGAGTTCCGAATCGCAATTTGGCAAATTGAACCCAGCAAACTGGGCGCCACCTTTGCCAATTGAGATTCAGGGGTCAAAGACTTCAAAACTGTCCGATTCCGGTGAGTATTTAGTTTAGCATATTTTGTATGATTTTTAGAGCTTACCAGCTAAGTTGAAATATGACGAATATGTTTTTCACCGAACAGTAGGCTATTGCTCAGAGGAAAATGACACTACGGAGTAGCGCCACGACCTATCCTTTCCATGTTTTGCGAACGGGCAATACTCGTAGCGCCGCCCACTATGCTTGCGGCATTTAAAGCGAGACAAACTTGCGGGTTTCAAAATTTCTAGTTAAACAAAGGTGCGGTCAGCACACACCAAGGAAATGATGAAGGCTGTAACATTTTTTTGCTATGTCCAGAATATGAAGTTATCGGAGTCAGAGATAGTGAACGGCTGAATGAGTTTCAGTGGGGACGTTATCTATCGGTAGTGGTGCTAGTATCGCTGCTATTAGTGTGTGTCGATTTTGTCAAGTTATTGCGCTACTCCCTAATGTTATTTTGCTCTGCTATTGCTACACCATTAGGATAGACGGTACCACTTTACATCGTGAACCCACCATAAAACGTTAAACCATGCCCAACTATCAGTTGGCAGACCCGTCGCCGTTACAACCCCTCACGGTCTCTAGATGGCACTAATTTCAGTGAGCCAACGTAGCGCTAACAAAATTTGAGGACTCAGGTAATTCCGACAAACCCAAGCTTTAGCTTCATGCTACCTTGATGCTACTGAGTGAAACAGGCGTGACACGGAAATATCAGCGTGAAAGTAGTTCTTGAGATTTTTTCTATATCGGTTTTCTTAGAAAAACGGAAATCTCGAAGAGTAAAAGTAGGGTTGAAAAATTACAAGGGGAAAGTTTCTGTGCTTTGTGTAGAAATAACTAGCAAATTGAATTCAGTATTTTTGTAAGTACCTCACTATTATATATATATATCTTTTATTTCCTTAATAGCTCGTACAATTCACTTGCTAGCGTTGGATCGTCGTACAGTTTACCACCAATATATATAATAACACTATAAAAGACATTTTGATAAGTTTAAAAATTCACAGTCGACACTTAATATATACAATTTACCTTACTAATTACTACATAAAATTAAAGTGGTGTACGAAATAGGGTACAAAGGACTTGAGGTACCTGTCAGTACAATGTGTATTTGGGCGAACAAGTTTCGGACAATTTTCAGTTGCTGCTTTGTGTCTGATGTTCGGTCGATTAGGGTTTGGTACTTCAAAGTCCGGTAATATAGTTCTATGAAGGTCTGAGGTCAGGCATTTGCGTCCAAAGTCCTTAGTCAGTTTGTGTCGTCTATCAGAGAGAGTAGTGAGACCAAGCTTGGCTATCCATCTTCATAAGAAGTGTAGGTTGGGCCAAGGATAATCTTCACGACCCTCTTCTGGATACTTTCCAGTCTGTCAGTCTGTCCGTCTGTATGTCCCGGATGCCAGACTGCACAAGAGTACTCTATACAAGGACAGATGTACGTACAGTACAGAGACCTCATAACTCTTGGTGAAAGACCAAACCTACGAGGAAAAGCGAACGACTTAAGAAGTGGAGCTGCCTCCTTAATTTTGCGAAAGGCAAGGAAGAACCTTCGATCGAGCCTTTTGATTGCCTTAATTATACTGGGCGAAAAATCCGTTGATACAGGTGTGTAATTTGTTTGTGTTGGGTAGAATAGGAAGCGATGTCTTTCGCCAACTAATTTAAGGTTAAGAAATTGAGATTACCTATGGGTGGTGACCCAAGGGTGGCATCCTTGAAGTCGCATCCATTCTTGTCTGCCGTTAAGGTTTTTGTTGGCATATAATGGCAGGTTTGTTGCAAAATTTAGTCCTTAGAACTTTTTTTTTTTATCGCTAAGTAGGGTTGAAGAAAAGCAATACTTTTAGATATGTTCAAAAACTACTTTAAACCGGGGAATGGGATACCAAATGTATCTTTGCCCCCCCCCCCCCCCTAACTGTGCGTTCACACTGACGCGATATTCGCAGAACAGCACGATATTTCGTCGGCCACAAATTTTGTGCCACAAAGCTACAAATTCGCTGCACTGACGCGAATATTCGCAGAACAGCACGATTTTTCGTCGGCCACAAATTTCGTGCCACAAATTCGCTGCGATTTTTCGAAGATTCGCTGCAGATGGATTATTTCAACTGCAGTTACAAAATCGCGCCACAAAAATCTAGGAAAATGGATATACTGTTTGAAAAATGTCAAATGTCTGCCAGTTATACATAAAAAGAACAGTAAGAAACAAGAGACATTTTGTCCTCAAAGCCTAGGAGAAAGTTGCCTCAGAGGTGGGGATGGAAGGAAGGAAATTTGCCACCTTTTGTAGCTGAACCCGAGCGTCGCGTGTGAACCTTGCTGCGATTTTGTAGCTGCTACAGACCTACAACGAATAATGTTTCGCACCCGATTCCTCTGTACGAACGCACAGTAAGGCTTACCGAAATGATGGGGTGATGATGTTAGGATAATTATTACTGTTCTTTGACAGGTTGTTAGTCGCAAGGGTGTCCTCCTGGCCGTTTCCGTGATGTGATTTGATCTTACTGTGACTCGGACTCGCCGTCCAAGGTCCCGTTGTATCCATACGCCGTTGCAACCTACTTCCGCAATCGTTCCATTAACTGTTAAATTCAGAGACCCGAATTTCACACGGTCCACTCTACCCCCCTCCCCTCCCTCTAACGACAACTCACCGATTTGCACTCTTTCTAGCTGTTTGCGAGAAGCTCACTCGTCAGTAAAACCGATTCCGTAAATTTCCCCTTTTTTGCTAGAAACCAACGACAAAAGCTTGAAACAGCTAGAGCTGTCGGTAATGTGGTAAAAGCAGAGTCTAGTTTTAAAGTATTCTTTTAGACAAGGCTGTCCGTGGCCGAATGGGTTGGCGCGCCGAGCTCCCAAGCGAACGGTGGCTTGTTCGGGTCTCGGTGGTGCCGACCGTTTGGTTTGGGGCGAGGGTTAGTGGCGCTTCCCCGTAAGACAAGCGAAAAGTCCAACCAGCTTAAGTCCACCCAGCTTCCTAAAGAAATCTAGGGAAAAGCACGGAAAACCTCGGATGATTTGCCCCCAACCACGCATCGCACTCCGGCGGAGTATCAAGATAGGTGCCAACACAACGCAAATTCGAGTTCGCCTAGACGAATTCGACGTCGCTGGTGGAAAAATTCGCTTCGCTAGGCAGAAATTGCGCACTGTTTCAACTCCAAGTCGAATTTTATTTTCGTGTCGCCTCAGTTCGCGCTGAGAATATTCAGGAAACCAACAATCAACCTGGCCAAAGTAGAGTATATAACGAGAAATGGGGTATTTAAGCATAAAGTTGACTTTTCCCCCTACTTTCGTTCTAGTCCTACGTATCGTATCCACGTACACATATCTCGTCCTTGCGAATTCGTTCACGTATTCGCTGCCGGTGGCGTCTACAAAACGAATTCGCTGAGCGGCGCGACAGAACAAAATTCGTTGGTCGAAAAAAAATCGTGTTCTGTGTACACCTATCTTCAGACCTGCGCTACGCGAACCTTCACCGGTTTGCATGCGAAAGTTTGCTTTGTTTTTTGCTTAATACTTGAAGTAATCACTATTCATTTGAACTAAACAGTAAGCAGTGCGATTGATGCTCTCAGTGTCGTATATCAGGTAGTGGACAAAGTAAAAAATAAGAAGGGGGATTTAACTCCTAATCAAAGGCCCACTCAAGTAAGAGATAGCTCGGTCCTTTTCTAATCGCAGGTATTTTTTTTACCTAGAGCTTGAAGAGGTCAGAATGTCCTTCCAGATAGTAAAAAAGAGCTAAAATATCAGCTGACTTATTTCTTTTACAGCTAACATGATTCACACACTGAACAATTTTTTAATTTGTATTTACATTTTCCAGTGCTATTTTTCGCAATGAAGAATTTTTGGATAAACAAAGTGAATTTGAATTTGAAGAGATATGTGTAGTGGAAGACCCCTAACTAAGTAATGAATAATTTATCATGGGCCATTTATAACATGCACGTTTTGACACCGCCCCACAAATTATGGAACTTGTCATAGCGATCAACTTCAGTAAGCTTTATCACAAGTCTTCATTAAGTTAATGATAAACCTTGATGAAAAGTCTCATGTAATTATGCTCGATCATAGTCGGATACGGGGCGATTTTTATAATGACGATAATTTTTTAATCATCACAGTTTGTTTCTTGGCTTTGCGTTCGGATCTTTGATGGCGCGAGTAGCTATTGACTTGTTTTAACCAGCTTTGATTGTAATTAATGTTTGGTTTTCCCAAGACGGTTCCCATGAGATGTATCGTATAAACGAATGTATAATTTATACTGGAATGTTGCGTGATACTATTCGGTGATTAGAAGAAAGTAATTAGAAAAAATATCTGAAAGCTTACCATTGTCAGATCATCTTTACCACGTTAGACGTTAAACAATACACTAAAGTGAGTAAAAATAAATAATTATTCTTTTCTGGGATCTTCAAGTAGTATTCAAGCACTAAAGTATTCATTTATGTACTAAAATGATATGACACTGGACAACTTGGTCTATTGGTCTAGAAGGAAAGGAATCTTGTGTAGGCCCTAGCTAAACTACAACTTAAAGATTAAAGGAAATGAAAAAGACACAAAAAGAGGAAAAAAGAACAAAAGCAAAAAGGAAAAAAAAAGAGATTTATTGAGAGAAAATTAGTAAGTGTGTACGGGTGTTCTTGAAAAAAGTGTTGAAATCTGTTGATTGGTTAAGATGTGTGGGTATACTGTTCCATAGTTGAATGCTTTTGTATATGGCTGAATTTTTTTAGGCAGTTGTCAGTCTTAAAGGAAGAATAAATGATCATAAAGTGACAGTGACAGCATATCTGTCTTCAGGAAGATTGTCCGTCTGTCTGTCTAGTGTCGTATCAGCAGGACAGTTAGATTTCTGGGGGACTGTGATTCGGATTTTCTAAAAAAAAAGGAAAAAAAAGTCACTTTCCTGTCGCTGTAATTTTCATTCTGAATCATGCGAATTGAACAAAAAATATGAAAATATTGTTAAGTCTGACATAATTGTTATGTATCGGTAGGAAAAGTGAGTTTCTAAGAACTGTGGTGTGACTAATTTTGTGTAGATGTCCAGTTGACTAGTTTCTTATCTGTTGGGTCCTTGTACCTTAATATATGTCAATTTAGATAAGCTATCCATGACTATTCGCGGAGTAATCCGATCGAACGCCTAGTTTTTTGTTCCAAGGTACAAAACATGCGTGATCTTATCAGTCCATTAAAATTCAAAGGACTATCCTCGGCAGTTGGTTCTTTTCTGTTGTCATGATATTACTATCGAACAAAGTTAAAATCCGGTTGAAGGTTTGCCCAACTGCAGAAATTAGATTTATACATGGTAATTATTTTTTCGGTTCTTAAACTGCCACGACAAAACCATATTTATTTTTATTTTGATTTTGATTATGCTAGGCTGATATTATTAAAGGACCTGTCTTACCTATAATACTAATGCAACTCACTTCCGTAATCACTCCATATATTTCTATACCAGGAGACCCCAGTTTCGCACGGTACATTCTAACCCCTGTAACAAAACCACGCTGATTTTCTCACTTGCCGTATTCTGCTACCTTCGATCTGTATCACGCTGTCGACGATATTCTGCGAGAAGTTTTTCCACCAGAAAAACCGGTTCTGTAAATTGTTTCCCTTTCTCTACAAGTCAACGGGTCTCGGAAAAGGCCTAAAACATCCAAAACCGTGGGTTATTTGTTTAAAGCAAAGCATAGTTTTAAAGTATTCAAGTATTTTAAAATACTGTAATTTGAAGAGTAAATAGTGGGAGGGGTCCTATAGTTTTTTTCGGCCAATGGATAGAATCTCATCCTGGTTAGCAATATATATATATATATATAAATATATATCGTTTATTCACCAAAATAGCAAAGATAGCCAGCAAAGGTAAGTCAACATAGCACTTTCAACTGGATATAAAACGGCCAATGACAAATGACAAAATACTACCAGATAAACACGCCTAAGAACTATAAAAAGAACGAACAAAGTACGGCACAAACGAGTTAACATATCTTTCAGTTGCACCCGCTGGATAATTTGTTAATTTAGCTTTGTTTGAGTGGGTTTGAGTACGCGTGTTGGGCCTGTTTTTATTCTGTTCAGCATATTCAGGCAACATTGATCTGTGAAGTTCAGAATTTACACATTTGTGGCCAAAACTTCTTGTTAAATGGTGCCTACGTTGCTCAAGGGAAGGGAGACCGAGACTTGAAAGGCTCTCTTCATAACTAACGTACACTGGGCCCAGGAATCGTATATATGATTAGAAATGTATTAGAAATGGTTTAAGAAGTACAGATGCTGTCCATGAAATTTGGCTGTTTATAAAAGTAACACATACAAAAAGAAATTAAATAGTAACACATACGGAATCTGTCCGATTTTCGTAGTATGACTACAACAAATGGGAAGAGGTAGTTAATCTATTGGCTGGAGGGTCTGTGAACCCTTAGGTTCAAGTCTTTGCAAAGTCGTGATTTGCCAAAACTTGATGACGTGAGAAAATGTAATGACGTGGAGTAACCGCCTTCTCTTTAAGATCTACCCACGCACTGACTGTATGATAACTAGGTCAGGTTTTCATTTACCACTTTCTATCCATTAAGAGCCCAGATTTGGTAAAAAGAAAGATGGTAACAAGATGTGTAGTAAAGCAGCTAATGTAGTTCCATAGTTTGAAGTCCGTATCCAAACATAGACTTCTTAAGCCCTCCTAAAATTTTTTGCTCTGCTTCATACAAATACATCTTCTGTTGTGGTCCTTGGTCCAAGGATTGACAACATTTCAGGCATCAAATATCCCCATCCTAAATAGCTACTACTTCAGCAAGTGATATAATAACAATGAAAAAAGACATCCAACATATGCGTAAGGATGACGTTGTTACAAGTTCATATTTTAAACTAATAAACTTTCCATGAGCAAGTTCTTTCTATTTTGTTTTACACTGTTTATGCTCATGTTTTTGACGGGTGAGAAATTAAATTAATATTTATATTATCTTTACATATGAATACACTAAACCCCTCGATCTTTCGAAAGCGGTAAATATGTATTTTACTGAAGATGGATGGAAGATATAATATACACAATACTACTACAAATATTCAAACAATGGGTGAAAACGGATACGTCAGCTACGATGGTTTTGGCGGCGGTATTTCGGCCCTTCTTGGCAAGGGTCCGGGTCAGGGACAACGTCGAGAGGAAGCAATGAAACTGCAAACTTGCAGGTTCGTTTCTCCCTGCCGACGTTGTACTTACGCTGTACAAAGTTTCCCCGAGTCAGGATTAAAGTTAACTGCAGTATTTGCTACTGGGATTAATTTCATCTCTACTGGGATAAGATTAATCCGAATTAGAAATAATCTTATCTTAGTAGAGAGAGGATTAATCCCAATAGAAAGTACTGCAAGATTGTTACAGTGTATACCTCTACACATGCTATTGGGAGCCTGTAAGTCATCTTCGGCTTTCCGTTTTCTTGCTACCTGTCTGACGAGTGCATGTGACATTTATCGTCGCGTGACTTGAGTAATTATTCTCTCTGTTCCGGTGCTCACGGTTTGACTTTTTTGAAGGGTTTATCTCTGTTAGATTTGTTTCCTGCGTGTCTCATCTCACGTGAGTTTGCCTGGTGTCACATGAGCCCTTAATTGGCCATTTGGTCGCTAAATCAACTGGAATCTGGCTGGATTCCGGAAATTGCAGAATGGGCGTAATAGGTCACGACCGCCTGCATGTGTTTACGTTTCCAGAGTGACTCGTGTTCCCTGTTGGCTACGAGGGGTTACCAATCCCTGAAACTTGGTGTAACCCATTCTCGGGACTGGTGCCGACCATTAATTAGGTGATTCCTCCTTCAATTCTTCTAAATATGCTGGCTTAATGTTATAGCACGCGGCAACCGCGCGGCATCTGGTTATACACACAAAAATCGAGAGTGGCAGCCCTTCGGTTGGCTAAATTGTAGAAATAAAACACCCTCAGTACTGCATTTTCTGAACCAGGGTAAGGAAAAAATCCAGAGTAGACTTTACAGTTACAGATTAAGGATTTAATTACATTTTATTTGTATGGAAACATTAATATTATATCAGAATCTTTACAATATTACACTGATTTATCTGAAAGGAGAGCTGAAGGCTTTACTATCCATTTTTCTTATTTCTTTGGATTCCCCCTCCCTCCACTTCCCACGACCGTCGGATCGGCGAAGTGACTGTTTCAAAGTTAATGTGATCGGGTCGGGTCCTTAATATGCCTGCCCCGTTTCATTGTACTGAAACATCTTGAAGTACCCTAGCTTGCAGTCGTAGGAGATGCCTGACCTTGTCTCCATCCGCACAGAGTTGCCATGGTGCCATCTACACGACAATATCTTAAAACAGAGACAATGCCATCTTCATATCTCCGTTCACCGGGGCTTCAGGGGCTTTTGTACGGAGACATCTATCGGAACTGGATGGCGAATTCACCCATTCGAGCTTCTCATGCCAACTGGCCATTGAGCTAGATGGCATTCGCACGAAGATATAATGTAACATCAGACAGAGCCATTCGCGCAAAAATGTCCCTAGGATTTGAGATGAAATATGATGGAGGATGCGGGCGAGAGTGATTGACCTCCCGAGCTGTGCACTTACTAAAGATGTGACTTACCGCCTCGAGGAAGCAGTCACACATCGCAGCCAAGAAAACCCACGCAAAGGCGATTTGTCTTTGGGCTGGACCGGTTACGTTACTTCTCTGCCGTGCACACATGACCTCAGAGATTTTGCCAAGTTAAAACGGTCGAGTAGCAGTGTTGCGAAAATAATGGTGCCAAGCATTGCAGTTTTCTTTGAGGTGTTTTTTACATTGTTGAAAAGATGTTAATTGTCCCTGTTGCCTTTTTCCCAGGTAGATATTAATATTTCAGATATTTTTTTTTTGGTTTTTCTGTGGTGGTAATGCGCGTGATTGCGGAAATTTGTTCTGCTGCCTTAACAACTTTTACCGGTTCTTTGACTCTTGCGCTTATATTTTTGAATCGGAAAAACTCAGATAATGCAGCGTTTACAAGTAGAGGAAAACTTGATCAAAAGCCGGTCTTGGTAACAAGATCGTGTTTACACGCATAGGAAAAAAAAAAATTCTTCAACCAGAAAATCTGACGAAAATTAATTCACCAGCCAACAAAAAAATACTTTGATAACATTTAACATCAGTACTGATGGCTGCTGCTCTGAAAAGCTAGCTAGACTTTTTGTTAGTCTTTTTACCAGCGCCGCCGACGCGATTCCTTTCAAGCTGATCGGAATCCCTTTCATCACGAAAGGAATTCCGGTACCGCTAGACTCTTTTTCTAGTCGTCTTCATGAACGGAATCCTTTCAAGTCGACCAGAATTCTAATCGACGGGATTTCTTAGTCGGGTAAACGCTGTACAACAATTCGTTCAGGGCTAAAGATTGGCTCAAAATTGAATAATCTGTGTGTTCTTATAATATTGGGCGCCTCCACTGTTTTATTGTTAATAACATTATATTAATTATCCGTCAAAGACCACAAGGCATAGTAGTAGTAGTAGAACAGTTTTATTGAAAATTAACATTTTGTTTTATAGCACAACAAAAGCGGGGCTTGCGAGGCTGTGCTAACTTGTAAGAGATTAAAAAAAGAAAGAGAAGAGAGAGTATGGAGAATGAGACCATGTACCGATACCAAAACAAAACAAAAACATTAACGAAAAACATAACCTTACGTGACCCCCAAACAACAAAACACAACAAACAAAAATGATATAAATCTTACATAAAACAAACCTGAAAGAACAAATTATTTAATCAGTTTCGAAGGTATACCTGCTGAGCAACTCCGACTTAAACTGATTAAAATTACCTATTTCCTTAATACCTTTACTTAGTTTATTCCACAGCTCGGAAGCTCTGTAAATAATGGCGGCGTAAAAAGAAAGAAAGAAAAGACCACGAAAACGTGACAGTAAAAAGTAAGAAATGAAGATACTAATTGCACCTTTCACTATCTTGCACCTTTCTGGCGAATGTTAACTAACACTGATAACAAAAAATTCGCTTCGTTGCTGCCTGCTCCGCCTCCCTCCTTGGACCCGAAATAGTAAAATCGTCACTACTTACAACACCACTGACCCACTTACAGTAGTTGGAGAACTTATACAGAATTACAACAACAAAATGAATGAAAGAGCATTCTTCTACAATAGGATAGTTTATAGATAGGATAATGTTGTCGTAGTCTCTACTTTTGTCTGGTCTCCTCTTGTTATAGGGTTTCCTTCTTCTTTTCTTTCTTTATTCCTACTCCGTCTATGCCATGTGCTTTTTGATGGGTGAAAAATAAAATTGTTATTAATACATCTTTACCTATTTGCATAAGTAAACTATTGTAAACTAACGCCCTTCTAGTCGTGCTCGTGCTTGTCATTTCCGTTAAACCTCTGTATTTGAGGTTTAATCCGACAAGCTGCTGTTAACGGTTCAGTAATCCTTTCAGTCGCGGCTGTTTTACTATTGCGAGTTAGCAGGGACGGAGACGGACCAGGTAATTACAGAGACGGAAAGATAGAGTGAATTTGTTTTTTGTAGATTTTGCTTAAAGTTTAACTGAAATGCCAACTTATTTTGTGTCATTTAACTGAATACCCTGAATTATTTGGATTCTCCAAAGGGATTTCTTTTTTATTATCCACTATCTGCTCCAGTTATGTCGTTCAGAACATCTGCGGCCGTCCCCACATCGTTGATTCCACTATGACGCGGGAAATTTTAATCTCAACATAAAGGCGGCTTTTCAGTGGGCCCTGGTGAGACTGGTGAAGATTGCTTAGTGCATACATACAACAAGGCATACAACAAAAATACAAGCGCATAGAGGTCCCACTTTCACAAGAAAAATCCACTATTTGAAAATCGATTATTCGTGAACAGCGGAACAACGAAGTAAAGCATTTTCAGCGGGTCTTCAAGCCAATTTAAGTGAATAGGTGATGGGTAACTAGATTTTCGTATCCCAGCCCTTTTCGGCTAAACTTAGAGGTTCGCCGAAACCGTTTCTTCTCTTTTCTACCTTCGTCCTCAGCTAGGTATTATTATCTCTTTTTTAGTTTTTTGCCGAATACTATTTTTTCGTTCGCTCAGTTTGGTCCTTTCCGAAAGCGTATCGCAGAATACGCATAAATGAAGGACAGGTTTCGTAGAACGGGTTTCCATAAAAGATACGTCAACACACAGTCCGATTTTCGCAGTCGTATACGACTTTCCTCCGCCGCTCGAAATGCAGGCTTTCCCATAGTTACACAGATTTCCTTCCGTATTTTGCAGTCGAAATCATTTTGTACGTACGTAGCTTAGGGCTAGTGGAAAGCTGAAAGTAAAAAATAGGTCTCTGCTGAGCTAGATAGAGCTATGTTAAGCCAGAATAAGCTAAAAGAAATACTCTACAGAATGAAAATACAATTAAAACTCGAGCGAATGCAAGACTTAAGACCCATACCGTAACTATCTTATAGAATTTTTTATAAGATAAGATAACTATTCCTTCAGCCCAAGCTGACTGCAAATCATATTTGATTGTGGAAAACGGATACGTCAGCTGAATTTTATTGAGCTATATTTCGGCCCTTCTTGGCAAGGGTCCTCTTCAGGCTCAAAACCGCTCAAGTTGGAAAGACGAACTTGTGGGAAACACCAAGAATGTGGGAAACACCAGAACCAATGAAGAGGACCCTTGCCAAGAAGGGCCGACATATAGCTCCAATAAAATTCAGCTGACGTATCCGTTTTCCACCACCAAAAGATACGATAACGTTTATTTGCTGTATATTATCTTTACAGATAGATGCTCAGCTATAAATACATAAATAAGTAAAGATACATCTTTTATTGCATAGTCATATTAATTGGCGATTTCTTTGCGATTTGTCACTCGGTTTATGCCTACATGTTCATATAATTTGTATCGCGAAGACGCAGACGCTTTGCAAGGCACAAACTTGTTTGTGTGCCTTGTTGCTTTGCGTTTTTGCAGATACCATGGTATCTGATACCGCGATCTAAAGTCGCTTTTGCAGTTATGTGGTATCTCGCCAGTTATCGTGGTACCTGATATTCAGATACCACGGTCCGACCGTGGTAACTAATCGTGGTATCTGAAAGAAAAAGTCATCTCACTTTCATCATTTTTTGTCAAATTGGTGGGAAAGAAGTTTGGCACTTAGTGATGTGACTGAAGATCAGTCTTTCTTTTGGGATAACTTCGAAAAGCGCATTCGGCAATGGTCGTTTTGCAGAGCAACCTTATATCTGAAACCACGGTTTAGAGAGGTCGCTGAGCCTCTGCAATCTGTATTATGATTTAACTATGACAAAAGCTATGTGGAACGTTGGGCGAAAAATATTTTTGTCTCTCCCATCGTGATGGTCATGCACTATCCCTAGACCCGTAGAGATACAAGTCTTTTGAACTGATTTTCAGGATTCTGACAAGCAGTTTGTTTGACCTTTAAATGACCTGTCTTACCTATAATACTAACGCAACCTACCTTCATAATCACTCCGTATATTTCTAAACCCGAGGACCCCGATTTCGTACGGTACATTTCTTACCCCTCTAACAAAACCACACTGATTTTCTCACTTTCCGCGTTTTGTCAGGTCGCCAGTGTTTGATCGATCACGACTGGTGATTTGTCTGGTCATTTTATGTCTTTTACAAATATTTCGCATGTCTTTGACTGCTTCTTAACTGTCTTCACCACCTCTTCTGATACAGTTGATTGATTATTGGCCAGAACGGATGGATACCACCCCGCCGCGAACAAACTTCTTTAGGGGCTTAGGGGTGCTTGAAGAGATTGCTTAGTTTTCAACTGACCTTACATTCTTTCTTTCTTCCTCAGAGTTCCAACAGTCGCTAACGAACTTGAAGCGAGAGCATACCGAGGTGCTTGAACGGCTGAAGAATGATTACGAGCAGGAAATCTTCAAAATCCGCGGCGAGTATGGAGACAAGGTTTGCCAGTTGGAAGACCGAATAGCTTCCTTGACAGCTGACCTGAAGAGCTTAAAGGTAAGAACAGACGACTGAGCTTTCATGTTTTTCTTTCCGAGAACTTGTCCGATTTAGAGCTTAAAGCGCGGAGGACAGTCAAAGTGAGTTTTTCCAAACTATCGAAGTTATGTTTTGAGGTACGTATCCGTAACTAACGTGTCGCGTTCGTGCAAACTACTTTAATAAGTTCACACGTGAAATAAGCGCTGAAGTTACTGGTGTCCTATACGGGGTGGAATTACAAGGTCACCGAAAACAGAACTCGAGGCTTCCGAGCTCTTCTGAACTATGCTCGAGCTCAAGGAATCAATGCACCAGATTTCTTTTGGTCCTATCTGGAAAGCCTTAGTTGGTATCCCAGACAAACCGGTCCCGGCACCATTTTCCACATGTTGGAATATTAAAATCAGTGTATTTAGAAGCGTTGAAAGTTGAATCGCCTAATTCCTGACCGATGCCGGGAAAGGGTGAACACCAAGTGTCGGGGAGTGGTAACCCCTCGCTTGGCAATCGTGACACAGTTTCGTTCTCTCAATTTCATCGACGCGAAAAACCTGATCCATTGAAATATTGCAAGCTGCCCAGACAGGCTTACATGCCGTTTGACCATAAGACAGTTTTCTAAATGTCACTCATCATTCTGGAATTACGTATATTCTACATAGAAGGGAGAATTGGAGAGCTAGAGCGCTCTGGTGAAAGTGATAGTATTGAAGATCTTCAAAGCGTGGCTTGAGTTGTCTTGATGATAATGATGAACGATTTTACTAAACAAAACACCCAGACGGACTAGTCGATGCATGGCAGAGCTGGTGGGCTCGGACTCTGAACTCGTCTTGAGACGCCTTTTTCAAGGACTCGGACTGGAATATGCTGGACTCGCAGCAGCTCTGATGCATGGTGCTTGTACGACTAAAAGCTAACACAACTGAGAACTACAAGTAAGTCATTTTTCACCAGACAGTCTTGTGGATGCTTTAACTTTGGTACTTGTCGGCCTACTATGATCGAAGCTTAGCCTACCGCCGACGCATAGATGGGACGTTTGAAATTGAGACTACAATCTCTATGGCAACATCTACTCTAGAACCTGGAATCGCACTCAAGGTCTTCCACGTGTTTGAGCTAGACTAACAGCGGGACCAAATGAGCTCAAAGCTTTTTTTAGCGTACCTTCGAGAATTACTATCTGTCCACTTAACTTTACCCACACACGTGAGCCATTTTAGCTGAATTGCGTTCGCTGCCAAAACTGTTTCAAGTGGGATTTAGCATGTTGGTGATAGACGCACACTATTGATAGAAAAAAGAGCACGTGGCTGAATTGAATAAGTTGACAGAAACTTCTGTCATTCTTTTCGGCAGCTCCAAGGATATCCAGTGGGGACTGTAAGGTACCCTGAAGGACCCATTGGTTCATCACAAAATAAGTACAGTACCTATACTCACATTGAAAGTTTGACCTGTATCAAATCAAATCAAGTTTATTAATTAGCCACCATTGTCCAAAAACGAATAGCACTGGCACGTCAAAGATAGAAACACTTGAGGTCAGAATTTAAGTCAAGTCACTGAACTGTTACAAATTTTGCAGAATTACGGTACGACTGAGCGGTCATACCGAACACTGCAATTTGCAGGAGGGACCTTTAACTTTTGCTTCCCCGAACTTGATCCTCAAGTGGGGCGTTTATAGTAGCAGAATCGGTAATACATTTTTAATATGTAGCCCTAATAAAACAGTGACTTTAGGTGTTAGGGTTTACTGTTATAGCTTCTGCTTAAACCATAGCCGCCCAACTGAGTGACCTGAAAGTAAGGACTTCTAGTGGAACTTGGTTTTGAATTCTTCTTTTAAATCTGGCTGAGTTTAAAAGGTTCGGAAACAATGTTCCTTTTAAATCTGAGTTTACAAGGTAAACTAGATGAGAACTTGGATTTGCTAATAATAAAGATATGAAGACCCATCGTAACACTAATGCTGTGACGTTTAGACTGTAGCATTATTAACCCAAGTGACGTCATAGTAAATTAAGCCTGACTCCCCGTTTACGGTCGGGGTCTAAGGTCTCTGACGCGACCATAATCGGAAACCCAAATCTGTCCTTACCTCTTTTTACTTCCTTCCCTTTGATTCCAACTCTCCGCCATTCAACCAGCCCCGCCCGCTCTCTACGGGTTCCTCCTTGCTACCATGGGTTAGAGCAGAGGGTACAGCTACAACGATCCATGGTTTTCCCACAAGCTCGTTTTTCCAACTTCAGCGGCTTTGAGACTGAAGAGGACCCTTGCCAAGAAGGGCCGAAATATAGCTAATAAAATTCAGCTGACGTATATCAAATATGATCCAAGGTGTTGAGCAAAGCACTTAAAATACGTCAAGGTATCAGGAAACTCCCTTTTCCCCCAAGGAGTCACCCGGGGAATGACGAGAGTATAAATTAAGTAGGACATGGAAAATATACCATAAGAATCCTAACGCATAAGTTAACACCTCTCAGACGATAACTTCTCATATAAAACGAACAAAATTATTTCAGGCAAGATAGAACCTTCAAGTAGGGCTGAACCCTAAGTTTTAGTAACGAGCTTGTTGTCGAAGAAAGAAGTCCTAAGCGGCCATTTGTCCGTCCTGGCCGAATAGTTAGCGCGCTAAACTCGCGAATGGTCGCTGGTTGGAGTTTCGCTGGTGCCTGCCGTTTGGTTTGGGGCGAGGGTTAGTGGAGTTTCTATGTAAGGGAAGCCAAAAAGTCCACATAGCCTTAAATTGGTACCTAGAGGCATCTAGGAGAAAACACCCCCAACCACGCCTCGCACTACCGGTCGATGGCGCTCTGCATCTGCGCTGCTCGAAATAGTGTACATGTGAGAGTTTGCTTTTTTGTTTGTTTGCTCCTAAGCGACCGCTAAACAATGGTCGTGTATGCAATATATGGTAGTGAGTTGCACTCAGTCAGTGTGAGAATAATTAACTGACTCAAAAAGAGCCAACAAAATTATTTACTGTTCTTACCCGCATATAAAGCTATGTAGGTTAATGACAGCGATGCTGGTTTCCGATCCAGTCTGTACGTAAGATTGATTTATCATCTATTTCCCAGTGCCTCCATTTCTTTGCTCTTGACTAACTAATTATATGGCGGATAAATTATTTGGTGGAGGAAAAGAAAGATGACTGAATTTAAAGTTTTTGCCCGTGATCGTAAATGGCACGGAGGAATGAATAAGTAAGAAAGGAGAAAGTCCGGTCATCATTCAAAATCTGCGTAATTACAGAAACGACACTGCCGTAAGAACACCCAAACGTGCAGTGCCATCTATGGAACAAAGAAGTCTCTATCGACGACACCTGTTATTGAGACACCCACAGGATTCTTGCTTTTTGCCGACGCGCTTTCACTTTGCGACGAAAGTTTTTTAACGAGACCTTATTGTTTGTATTTGTACTATGGTGATGACAGACATTTTCTAGTTGTATTTGTAATGACGGGACAAATTAAGCTGAATTTGAGTTTGGCAGAAATTGACGTAAAATTTTATTTTATATTGACATAAATCGTGTTTTATCTTAACCATAAATCTGGCTCTTCAACCACAATTTGTTAAATAAACTTTCTATTGATCTATCTCTATTTTATATTTAAAAAATATGCAGATTTTAATTGCGTGCACAAACCCAGGAAAAATTTACTACAGTAAGTAAGTGAGTAAGTAATTTATTTCTGGCCCGCCATTTGAAAAGCGGAGTATGTAGAATAAAATAAAAGAATTAAATACAACAAATACAATACACAATTTTTCATTCGTCGGTCAGAAAAGAATGTAGATTGTCATGTGCTGGTTCGGCCCTGTTGTCCATGATTTTTGGCAGAGCAAACGAAATTTCCAAAAGTGTGACGCTTGCATCTTTTCTTGGAAACGCTCCGCTAGCATGTGGCTGTGGTATAACTTTGTCAAATAAAGCAGATGCTTCGCATACTTAAAATAGCATCTTCTGCAACTCCTTCTTCCGTTGAACATGTGCGGCACCAGAGCGAAATAAAATGGATGGAGCACAAAAAGAGGTGAAATTGCGTAGGCTATATTTGATTCACTAGCATTAAAGGAATGCTATCACGTTGTACGACAAGAGATGGACGAATCCAATCATGAAAGGGTTCGAATCAGAATCCGAATCCAGGGCTAGGTACGAATCCGGTTCCGAGTCCGAATCCAACATTTCATACTGAGGATTCGAATCCGACCGACAAAAATCGTCAAAAATCAAATCATGTACATATGTTATAGTTTAAAAATCAGAGGTGACAACAAACATTGATATCTAAGGGAGTCAGATAACGTTATAGATCACTGAGGATGGTTGTTGGTGGAGACCCAAAAGTTGTATTGCCGTAACCCCAGTGTGTAAAAATTGGGGAAACGGAAACTGAAAGGATGTAGACTAGAAATTTGAGCGGATTCGTAAGATTGGGTTTGGAACCCGAGTCCGAATCCGAATCCAGCCTGAAAAGCAGAAGCTTCGACTCCGAATCCGGATTCGCCTATCTCTGTGTATGACGTAGATTCCCTTCGACCGACGAATTAACGTATTAATAGATTGCTTTTAAAACGGATAAGTCAGCTAGGAAATTTATCGGCGATATTTTGGCCCATGTAGGCAAGGCCCCTCTTCAGACTCTAGCTGGAGGTATCGAACCTGTAATGTCAATCAGCCATTGCAAAGATAACCCGGATGACTTATCCGTTTCGAGTGTTTTTTAAATATGATTCCCAGTCACCTTGGGCTGAAAGAATATTTATCATTATTAGTAAAATCGATATTAATATGGCGTAAATTGATAATTAATATGTTGAATAATTGTGCCACTGATGATTTGTGTCAGTACACTTTTACATTAGATTGCTGCTGTTATTACTGTAATTGCTCATCTTTTCTTTCCAGGAATTGGCCTCGAAGGGTGAGCCTCCTCCATACGTTCCACCCCCGCCACCTCCTCTCCCTTCATGTGGAGCCCCTCCTCCACCACCTTTACCCCCTTTGTCGTGCGTGCCACCTCCACCTCCACCACTTCCGTGCGTGCCATTGCTTCCAGTCCAAGAATCTACAGTGCCAAATACGACTGCTGTACCGAAGGTCTCGTGCCCACCTCCACCTCCACCTCCGGGTCCGAACCCGCTGCCTCCACCCCCACCTGGAGGCATTTGTGGCTGGAATGCTCAAACGGCAGGTACGTGGACTTCTGGACAGATTGTTTGGTTTGCTTGCTTTTGCTTGATGAAGGTGTAAATCCCGGAATAGCTTGTTCGGCGGTATGCCTCGCAAAATGTTATGTTTCGCAAAAAGATAACATAAGTAAATAACATAACATAAATATTCTCGGCATCCGTAAAAAAATGTGCCACAAGCATGCGCATCCGTGTGGTAAACTTTATTTTTTTTTTTAAATTCCCGCGTAGCTTCTTTTCTCCATCTTTACCTGTTTTAGATTAAACTAGACCTACGTTGCCCGGGCAACGTGAAGTGTTGCGGCAACCTTTGTCCGGCTTCGCCGGCTAAAGTGTTGCGAGAGCAACACTTTGGTTTTGTTTCTTCGCTGTCGGTTAAATGCTGAAATTGTCAACTTATCGAAGCTTTTAAAACGGTATGTTCTAAAAAGAATAATCACATAATCAAAAGCTGTTCTTTAGCGTTGTAAAACCAACAACAAAACAATATCGGAAGAAGGCTATTTGTAACGTTTCAGGATTAAAATACCATAGATGACACTATTAATTATTACAAAACTACCTTATTGTTTTACATTACCGTATCGTTTGTACCCGTTGCGTAAACAGTTAATCCTAGGTTATAGCGATAGACCATCGATACAAACTTTCTTACTGTCATATTTACAGAAATCGAATACAATGTGCACCAATTTTCAAAAATTTCTAGCCCCTCGTGAACCGATCTTACTTACAAGTCCATCTCCCGTGATTGACATCAAATTCACCGGAAACAAATAATGGATGCACCAGCTATCAAAAGTTGCAAACCCCTCATCGCTGAAGATGATTATAGCATAAAAGCCGATTATTACTTACAAGTCCCATGCATGTCTTACAATTGGGAACAAAATTGTTCTTACCATCGAATACACCTGAGACAAATAACAGGTATACCAACTAGCAAAAGCTGCAAACTCCTCGTTGCCGAAGATGATTATGAGCTAACAGTCGAATGTTGCTTACAAGTCCCTTACATGTCTCACAACTGGTATCGCCTATTTTTGGTTTCAGTGTGTACCTTACTCCTGAAGTTGTTCAACCTTTATCCTTTTCAATCGTAGACATCGTGACGGATGAAAACTTGGAATAATATCCTATATAATCTAGTTGGTATTATAAAGATATCCGTAACTTTTTAGGATTAAAATACCATAGATGACACTATTAATTATTACGAAACTACCTTGTTTTACATTACAGTATCGTTTGTACCCGTTGCGTTAACAGTAAATCCTAGGTTACAGCGATAGACCAACGATACAAACTTTCTTACCGTCAGATTTATATAAATCGAATACAATGTGCAACAATTTGCACTAATTTCTAGCCCCTCGTGCACCGATTCTACTGACAAGTCCCTTTCCCGTGATAGACATCAAGTTCACCGGATAAGAATAATGGGTATACCGACTAGCAAAAGTTGCAAACCCCTCATCGCTGAAGATTTGTGTAGCATAACAGCCGATTATTACTTACAAGTCCCTTGCATGTTTTACATTTGGGAACCAAATTGTTCATCAAATGACAGGTACGCCAACTAGCGAGAGCTGCAAACCCCTCATTGCCGAAGATGATTATGAGCTAACAGTTGCCTGTCGCGTACAAATCCCCTAAATGTCTCACAACTGGTATCGCCTATTTTTGGTTTCAGTGTGTACCTTACTACTGAAGATGTCAACCCCTTGAAACTTTCAAACTGGTGTATCTCATAAAGGAATTTTTTTTACCAAAAAATGGATGTCATATACTTTGATCAGCTCATCAGCGGCTATCGATTGCCGTCGAAGTTGAACTTTATCCTTTTCAATCGTAGATATCGTGACGGATGAAAACTTGGAACAATATCTTATATAATCTAGTTGATATTATAAAGCTATTCGTAACTTTTCAGGATTAAAATACCATAGATGACACTATTAATTATAACAAAATTACCTTATTGTTTTACATTACCGTATCGTTTGCACCCGTTGCGTAAACAGTTAATCCTAGGTTATAGCGATAGACCATCGATACAAACTTTCTTACTGTCATATTTACAGAAATCGAATACAATGTGCACCAATTTTCAAAAATTTCTAGCCTCTCGTGAACCGATTCTTACTTACAAGTCCGTCTCCCGTGATTGACATCAAATTCACCGGAAACAAATAATGGATATACCAGCTATCAAAAGTTGCAAGCCCCTCATCGCTGAAGATGATTATAGCATAAGCTTTTTAAACGGGATGTTCTAAAAAAATTAATCATATGATCAAAAGGTATTCTTCAGCGTTGTAAAAACAACAACAAAATAATATAGGAAGAAGGGACTAAATTAACTTTGCAGTCAGTTGTACTTTATCCTTTTCAATCGTAGACATCGTGACGGATGAAAACTTGGAACAATATCTTATATAATCTAGTTGGTAATAGAAAGCTATCCGTAACTTTTCAGGATTAAAATACTATAGATGACACTATTAATTATTATGAAACTACCTCATTGCTTTACATTTTCGTTTGTATCCGTTGTGTAAACAGTTAATCCTCGGTTACATTGATAGACCATCGACACAAACTTTCTTACCGTCAGATTTATAGAAATCGAATACAATGTGCACCCATTTGCAAAAATTGCTAGCCCCTCGTGAACCGATTCCTACTTACAAGTCCCTCTCCCGTGATATACATTAAGTTAACCGGAAACAAATAATGGGTACACCAGGTAGCAAAAGCTGCAAACCCATCATCGCAGAAGATGATTGTAGCATAACAGCCGATTATTACTTACAAGTCCCTTGCATATCTTACCATTGGGAACCAAATTGTTCTTACCATCGAATACACCGGAAACAAATAACAGGTATACCAACAAGCAAAAGCTGCAAACCCCTCATTACCGAAGATGATTATGGGCTAACAGTCGACTGTTGCTTAAAAGTCCCCTATATGTATCATAACTGGTATCGCCTATTTTTGGTTTCAATGTACCTTATTATGAAGTTGTCAACCCCTTTGAAATTTTCAAACTGGTGTATCTCATGAAGGAGTTTTTGTACCAAAAAATGGATGGCATATACTTTGATCGGCTCATCAATGGCTATCGATTGCCGTCGAAAAAAAAATTCTACCTGTCTTAGTTCAAAAGTTGACTTTTTTGCCGCAGGCCAACTTTCTAACGTCACGACTTAGAAAGGAGCAAAGGATAAGCTCTAGTTTCTTTAGCAATGAGAGAACTTTTAAAGTTTAAGAGGCACATCTGATACCGTTACTCTACCACAAACCAAAGTGCAAAAAAAAAAAATTATAAACTCAGCTGAAATCGTCGCAGACATGGACAGAAACAATAGATGGCAGCACTTTCGGACCCGTGGGAAAAAGCCACTTTTTTGTCTCTGTAGATTTTTCTATTTATCACTCAAAGAAGATATGTTGGCTGTGGGGCCGGGTAACTGCCGCATATATTTAACACTTATAGATTTTAGTCCATCTTCAATTTGAAACTGGTGCCTGCCTGCTTGCGTGCTAGAACGGAGCTTTCCACTCGAAAGCAGAAACATCTTTTGATGAAACGAAAGGTTCGCTACACAACTTCAGATAGTCCTCTCTGACATAGGCTATACAACTCCACTTCACTTCGCAAACCGTAGGCTCTGGCTCGATGACAAGCAAAAACCATCCTTATTGGCCCCAGGCAAGAGTTCTACGGAGCTTTCCAAAATGTAATGTCATATTCATCAATCCGGCCTAAGGTCCACACTTTCCGTAAAAACCGCACAGGTTAGACCCTTCTCAGTTACCAGGAATAAAATGAAATCGGAGTCATAGGAAAAAAAAAAAAAAAAAAAAAAAAAAAAACAGGACAAAACCAAAGTGTTGCTCTCGCAACACAACTAAAACAGTGGCTACGTATCCACCTCCAACTCGGTGGCGTTAATACCAAAATTACCGAACAGTTTACCCTGCTTTAACGTCACTTACACTTTCGTCATAAGAGAAATAATTTATTTGTAAATGTTACCAAACTTTTGATAGTGCGACGGATAACAACTGTTAAAGGACACCTGAATGAAAAGTACCAAGTATCATCCCTATCTGTATGACTTCCGTTAGCATTACCTGCAGAAAACCCAATCCAAATAC
The DNA here is from genome assembly GCA_023053575.1 of Branchinecta lynchi. Taxonomy (NCBI): domain Eukaryota; kingdom Metazoa; phylum Arthropoda; class Branchiopoda; order Anostraca; family Branchinectidae; genus Branchinecta; species Branchinecta lynchi. Next base: position 25,338,892 of record JAKZAP010000008.1, on the reverse strand, counting down.
GAAATAATGTTTCCAAGCTATGATTTTTGCTCCATTTTGCATCTGTCCTTATTTCAGTACCGAACAATTTTAGAAATGAACAAATGTCTCCAATCAATCCATATTTTTTAACCAGTTAAGCTCTAACGTATATCTAGAAGAAATTCCAACACAATCCGGCCAGCGCTGTACAAGATTTGAATGAATTGCGCTTTTTGTCTTGGAGTCTGCATGTGCAAACCTCCAGAAACGAACATCCCTATTTTGAAAACGTCACGCTCAGGAGAAGAATGCTCTCCGTGGCCATGTCTGTAAATGCATTCCCCATGGTGTGTTCAAGTATGGTTTCATTGTTCAGGTGTCCTTTAAGCAGATTTTTACCGTATCTCTTATTGAAGCTTGGGGAGCGTTTATTTATTCTTTGAAAACAATAGGGTTTTACGAGTCAGTCCTTTTAGATTTCCGGTGCGAAAATTGTATCTGTTGAGATTTGTACTATATTCTCTCCCTCGCTTGCACGGGGTTGGTAGTAAAAGATGTGCAGTCAACCTAAATCGGTTCAGAGAGAGGTGCTACCAAACCATGCACTTGTGTGAAACCAGTTTTTGTCTCATTCAATCATGCTTCTTTCTTCTTCTTTTTTTTTTTTTTTTTTAATATTCCACAGTTGTGCTGAGCCATTGTCCCAGCTATCCTGCGCCTTAGGCGTTCGCTATGAACTGAGTTCCGCCCGTGCCTCCGAGGGTGAGAATAGTACTATATTCACTCCTTAGCATGCTTCTTCGCACTTACGAAATGCACGATTTCCCGTTGCCTGCACTTGAACTATAATTGCTTCAGTAGCACATCGCTTATCGCATAGTCTAGCGAATAGTGATACGTGCACACACAATCCGATCAGAGTTGGCATGCGAAAGTACGCATGAGAAATTCGAATAACTATGGAGCGAAAGATTAAATTCGCACCTGACAGCAAAATTTGGACTGTATTTGCACGTACCTTAAGACAACGCAGAGGTTTCGGCTCCGATCCAAACAACGCGGCCAGTCAGGGAGACTCAATAAAGTTGTCTGATAAACTTTTTGCAGCTTGATACTAACACGTTAAAAGCTGACGTGTTTCATGGCGTTTTCGGTTGGATCCTGTCATAACTTAGCTTTGTACTGTTCGCGAGTTTTTTCTGCTTTTGGCTCTAACATGCTTATTGCTTGCTTTTTTCTTAAGCTGCCAGACCGCCTCCACGACCATTGACTGGTTGTGGTCCACCACCATTGCCTGTTTTTCGTGCACCACCCCCACCACCATTGCCTGCTTGTGGTCCACCACCCCCACCACCACTGCCTGTTTGTGATTCATCACCTCCACCACCATTGACTGGTTGTGGTCCACCATTGCCTGGTTGTGGTCCACCACCCCCACCACCATTGCCTGGTTGTGGTCCACCACCCCCACCACCATTGCCTGGTTGTGGTCCACCACCTCCACCACCATTGCCTGGTTGTGGTCCACCACCCCCACCACCATTGCCTGGTTGTGGTCCACCACCCCCACCACCAATGCCGAGTGGCAGCATCCCTCCGCCACCGCCTTTCGTAAATTCCGGACCCCCACCACCTCCTCTTCCCGGATGTGGTCCTCCACCCCCACCCCCGTGTGGGTTGCCACCTCCGCCACTACCAGGTGGTCCTCCACCTCCACCACCAAATTTTGGTCAGCCACATCCGCTTGGAGGTCACACTTTTCCCGTGCAGAATAAATCGGGTAAGAGCTTGCTTGCATCTATTTGGAATAACAAATAGGCTAATTAAAGAAAATGCAGCACCAGATATTGTTTCTTTTAAAATATTTAAAAGGCGATCCTCCATTCTAGTACTTTTGAAGTTAAACAAAAATAACTTCGTTTGCTATGATGGGAAAATGGAGACAATGATCGTCAAAGCGGTTTTCGAATTTAGTTTTTCTTCGATTGGTTAAAGCACCCCAGCTCTTTGAAAAGTCACCGGCGTGGTCCTGGTAGATCGTACGAATTCAGTTTCGAGTTTTCGTAATAAAATGTGTGCTGCATTAGCTTTGATAGTTAAGGGAAGGTAAAAAGCCGAGGCTAGGTCACGTAGTCACGGACGTGCACGGCCTTTTCTTATATGCTTGCTTTTGTTCTAGTTCCCTTGTGCTATGTCGAAAATTACACTCCCCCTCCTATAGAAACCGCTTGTGTAAATGAGAAGCTAGGCTTCGTCAACTATATGGACTTGGCTAGATCTCAGACGCTTGCTTGTGTGTAAACCGATGAGAGGTTCTTACCCTGTGTTATTACTCTTTATACTCGGACCGGCGGCTTATGTCCCACTTGGGATCATTATATGGTAGCGTTGGAGCGGCAGCAGTATTCACCCTTCGAAGGCGTATAGGGATCGTAGTCTTTCGTTTAGGGAGGTCGGTTCTTTTCTTTTAACACTTACTTTATTTATTCCTTTAGTACAACCTGCTTCTGTTAACACGTAAGGTAATCTAATAATACAGACACATGTCTCGCTACAGTCAACTCTCAGAATCATCTGCTCGCTTCGAGCTTCACATCAAATTCCTATTCTTGCTTATTGCGTAGGAGCTAACCGCAGTCGCTACAAAAGATTAAACCAAAGTCCTGATCAAACGTGCCTGAAAACTCAGGAAGAGGATGTTCAACAACAGGGAACTGATAAGGCTACTTCCATCGTCCCGAGGCTTGAATTATTACCAAATATGGAGTTGCTTTTCTCAGACCGCATTATTTCAGATTACGGAATCAACTTTGATATTTAATATCCTAATACTATCCGTAACACTCGTTATCCCTTTCAAGGTTTTGACTCCCGACAAAACAAACTATGCCACTGCCAGAACTTGATTTTTATAAACTTCTCTTTACTTGGCTTACTTTATTTTTGCATTCTAAAATTTTTGATCAACCTGTCTAACTCAGTTACGACAGATGTTCCATTTCCAGTATCGGCTTTTCAATAAAATGAAAACAAAACTTTACAAGCCTCTACCCTTCCTTTTGTCCGAAAGTTTGCATGAGCGGTGGTTTGCAAGTTTTTAGACCTGAAACCTTTTGCTCCCCGGCATAGTATGCTGAATACTTTCCCGACAAAAGGGTACTTTATGTACTGATAAAATAGAAGCAATTAAATAAAAGTCTGCATCCCTTCCCACTTTCGAAAATTTCGTTCAGGGTAGGACCTAATTTTATACAATCAATATCGAGTTCTGACTTGGCTAACCCACCCGTAAAGAAGTTAAATTTATAATTTATGGCAACACAATTAGCTTATAATTTTACAATTGTAAGTTGATTTCTAATTTTAACATTAATTTTTTTTTTACTTTAATGGAATCAATATGAAGTTCAAATTACTAAGACACCCGCGAAAATCTGAATTAAAAGAAAAATAATGCCTCTCCCAATTAAATTAATTCTTGCGCATCTGGAACTTGGTTTAACCGCGGTCACGACTCAAACTGAAAACTACGTTAACACAAACGTTAATTCGCGACGACACTACAATACCGACAACAAGAAAAATTTTCCATATTATATACACGACATAAAACAATTAATTATTTTTATTTCGTTTTATCGGAACCAATGAAAATCGGTTCTTAATTTAACTTAAGCAAAATTTACAGTATTATACACACCACATACTACAATTAATTATTTTTATCTCGTTTTATCTACTTCAACTTAAGCAAAAATTACCATATTGTGCTCACAACATTTTACAACTAATTATTTTATTTCATTTTATCTAGTAATTTATTACTATTATTATTATTACATATATATATATATTTTTTTCTTATTTTTTTTTTTTTTCTTAATATACATTTATAGTCTTGGCTCTTCAGCCATTTGAATACATTTGATAATGTGATAAGCATGCTCAGCAAATAAAGCAATAGAAAAATCGTGGCCTTCGGCCCTTCAAATACGTTTGAAAGTTTAAAACAAGCATGCTTCACTCATTGAAAAGGAAAATACTACAATTTGTGGCCTGAGGCCCTTCGAATAATTTACATGAATCACATGTTAAAGCGGCAAAACAGCACTAAAAATTATAATTGTCTTATTCCGATGTTCACTGTTACTGTTGTGTACACCCACTACCGTGAAAAATTCCGAAACAGTACAACCGGACCATAAGTTCTTGCCTTGCACGGGCATTCGCGGGACGCATAAAAATATCGTTAAGCTGATCCACGGTGACCTCCATCGGAATTCTTTCTCGTCGATGACTTCTGTTGAATAGTTCCTCGTTGATGACTTCTGTTGAATAGTTCCTCGTCCATAACTTCTGTTAAGTAGTTCCTCGTCTTCATCTGTTCTGATGAAAACTCGACCGAAATGGTTACGAATGATGGTTGGTTGACTCGACGCTGACTCGGTTGACTTGATGACTTCTGTTGAGTCGTTCCTCGTCGATAACTTCTGCTGGGTTTATGGCAAAACTGCTTCTAGCTGTTCTGATGAAAATTCGACAGGAATTCTTATGAACGATGGTTGATTAACGGCTCCGTTCATCCACGGATGCGGTATGGGAGCACTCCGACTTGGAATACTAGGGAGGGGTTTTATGACTACGTCCCCTCTTGGTTCCTCTGGTAGAATAGCTGGCGAAAACGGCATGGCCTCGTATGCGAATACATCTACGGCTACTTCAAGATTCGGTGGCAACTCAGCTCGTTCGCCGTCCTCCATTGGCATGGGCAGAGTGTGAGGGCGATGCCGCTCCTCGTTCTGTGGCGACTCGGCTCGTTCACCGTCCTCCATTGGCATGGGTGGAGTCTGAGGGCGATGCTGATCCTCTTCTCCTTCCTCATCCGCGAAAAGGTCAGCAAGCCGTTCATCGATTCTCCTAGGGCTCATATTGACGTCCCCTACCGGTTCCTCTGTTGGCGTTATCGAAGCGAAGCGTTGTCGAACTAGTTGGCTTTTCATGCTGTATGCAGGGCAGGGCCGTTATCAGCTAAGCTCTTCTGTGCTCCTTAGTCGAACTTCTGCTGATGCGGACATAAGTCGTCTGCGTCGTGACTTCTAAATCGGGAAACAGATGGCGCTCCAATCGTTTCTTCTTTCCCGCCACTGGCAAGGTTGATGTTTGAGAGCGATGACTGGCTCCTCAACAAATGCTCGACGAACTGCTCCTCCATGACCGGGATTTCTGCTGAGACGACTCGTAGTAAGGACTAAGTTGGTTCGGCTTCGGCTCGACCTGTAATATAAAATAAACGCAGTATATCTGGAATACTTATTTAATCGCTTTACACGATTACTTTTGGCGTCCTCTCATTCTCATGTTTCTTTCTTCTCCGTGTTTCTTGTTATTTGTATATGTGCTTCGCGAAAATTTAAAACACCTCAAATCTGACGTTTAACGCACATCAGATGCTAAAACCGCAAATCACGGGAGCTGTTTTAATTTAAAGACACCTCAATTCTGACGTTTAACGCACATCAGATGCTAAAACCGCAAATCACGGGAGCTCTTTAAAATTTCCCACGACTTCTCTTTGAGCGTTTAAAGTACGCTAAGGGTAACTTGACCGCAAGTTCTGACCTTTCAAATCGCGACATATGCTAATCCATTTAAGCTGGATGGCCTCTGACGGTAGTTTTTAGCTGTACAGCAAAACAAAATTTGGCGCGATTTCTACGGCACACGGTAACAAAGTGAAGTTGGACGTATGCTTCAACCATATCTGTCTAGATCTATCTATCTGTCTATACTTGCTATCATGAAGAGCTTCTGGATAAAATGCCGGTTAATATCTCCGACCATTGACCATTGGTTGACACTGTCTGTGTGTCCTTCTAAGCTCTGAAAGACTCAAAACAATAATTAGTAAAACCCTCACTCGATTTGTCTATCAATCGAAATACGTGTCTAGCAGCAATTATTTAAAAATCCTGTGACTCAATTATACTGCAAAAGTACGTCAGCTACTCGCGTGAAGCAAAACCGCAAAGCTAGTCAGCAAAAGCAAAATTGAAAAATCGTGGCTGTATAGTCTCTACAGGTTTTCATTTGTGTCATAGCTTTTAGGCATGATCTGTTAGTTGAGCTACGTGACCTTCTCTTTTCAACAAAGGGGAGCGAACTCTTACTTTTCAGGGCAAAAGTAATTAGGGAAAATTTTGGGACAAGCAAAAATCGAACAAAATTTCTTTACTCAGTATTTCAGGGATTCAATCTGATACAATTGTTATTTTGTACATTCGTTCAATCTAGTATCATAATACAATCTAGGGATTATAACTGATTGATTATTACTGAGCCCTCTGACATGGTGCAGTAAAACAAAATAATAGACAGGTAAAATACCGCGTAGTTTCGGTCAAGGGGACCAACATTGACCGAGCTCACTCCAGGTTTATCAGTGCATGACATCACTACACGTTACTTCCCATTTTAAGTTGCTTAATTCTCCAATATTTTCTCACCCTGATTTAATTCAAACAAACTTTTGCTCTTTCGCTTCTCTGTTTACCTACTGGCTCATACCACACTTAATGCAAATAAAATGGTTACAGGGGTTTGAGACTCCCTACTAAATCTTCGCGAATTGAAATATCTATTTGTTTTAATAATATTTTTAGGTCTTTATAAGTTGAGAAAAGAATATTTAGAAACTGCACCGTCTTTAGTGCCGAGACAGGTCGCTCCGGCCGGTGTGAGCCTGTCTTAAGCACTTTCGACAGTATTACACGACAATAGACCATTAGTAAAAACATAATGTGCACTTAATATTAAAACTCTGGGTCTATTACTGATTTATTAAACTTTATGATTTCTTCCATCTTTCTGAAACAAGGGAACTAAACTAAACTTTCTTGTCCATGTATTATTTGCTACGCCAAACATAAAATGAAGCAAGATAAAGCCAAGTGAGTACTCAGTAAAACAGCAACATTACAAATTTAATTTAGCGACCACCGACGACTATTCTATTATATTGTATATAAACAAAATCGCAATAGCTCGACGAGTTTATCCTGGGCTTCAAAGAGCAAATCTTGCACGTCTGCAAGGTGACCTTTGACGCCCCGGAATTCAACTGTTGTAACGTTTATAAAAAAGTCTCAAAATATTCATGTTCATCAATTTTTACATTCTCTGAAATACATCCAATAATTTCCATAGAATGGCCGGTAGCACTACTAACATCATTATGGTTTTTAACTATTTTTGACCTAGCTAAAACAGGCAACTGCAAAAACGTATCATGGCTTATTAATGAAATCGAAGCGCCGGTATCCCCAAGCGCGCGTACAGGAATATCACACACTGAAGCATTAAAATACGGCAAAGCATTGCAATTCACTCCATTGCAATTAGCAAAATACGACGCAATAAAATTTCCACCCATATTTTTAGTCAAATAAGCCGGGACAGGATGCGCATCAGAATTTACTGAAAAGTGACGAAGTGCGCGTCCCCTTACAAGTTTAAACGGCTGCTATTTTCAGACACCAGGCATTCCCTTGCGAAATGTCCGTTTTTCCCACAATTAAAACACTTTTTCGGATTAGATCCGGCGGACTGACTGCGACATTGTCTTGCCATATGCCCGATCCTTTGGCAGTTATAGCAACGGATGGTACGTCGTGCGCGACATTCGCGAGCAAAATTACCAGCTTTGTTGCAATTGAAGCAATTCTGACTCGATGTACCCGGTTTTCGGAACTCGGGCCTCCCACGGTGACCTTCCCGAACATTCTCATTCCCTCCCTTATCGCGAGAACTATCCCTGTAGCTGCTTGTGTTATTCGACGGGCGGTTATCTCGTGACGACTCCCGACGGTGAAATGTTTGGCGGCTCGAACCCACAAATATAGCGCCGTCGCGACCCTTATTTCGCATGTTTTCTGTAGCCATACTATCTCGTGAGGTTCTATTTGCTACTACACTAGGGTTAGTTTCAACTGAAATAGGAGCGATAGCAGCAAGCACATTATGCGATTTAGCTTTTGCAAATTCACGTGCGCGAAAATCGTTGATCAAGAACTGTTTTGCCTCCTCAAAATCTTTGGGGCACTTCGCGACTACCCTCATTCCCAGACTAGGAGAAAGACTGTCAAGAAGGAGGTTTTTCAACAGATTTGAGTAGCCGGCAAAACTTTCTTCGGCTGCCGACGGCATTTGATCAAAGCCCATTAATTTTAAAACCTTCAATTTCAGCTTTTCTAAAAATGGAAATGGGTCTTCGCCATCCTCTAGACGAAGAGTTTCGTGAATCAATCGTGCTCTAAGAGATGTGTGCTCAAACTGGCTTGCCAAAGCCTTCTTCAAATCGTCAAACGACTCGAATTCCGCGTGGCTTGTTAGGAAATTAGCCGCGTGCCCCGTTGTTTTCATGAATGCCAAACGGATAAGTTCATCGCTCTGAATAGACTTATCCCAGAATTTCAAATTTTCCAGCATCTCAAGAAATACCAAAACGTCTTCGCTACCAGTGAAGGTAGAGACTTGCGATGCAATTTTACAAAGCGTGTCAAGGGACATTTTTGCTGTGTCTTCGACAGACATTTTACGTTCGCTCAGTAACCCCGTAAAAAAATAAAATAGAAAAATGTACTCAAAACACTAAAACACTATATACCATAATATCTAGCCTACACCTTCCCTCCAAACGAAAGACGACGCGTCACCAGTAAACCGATGAGAGGTTCTTACCCTGTGTTATTACTCTTTATACTCGGACCGGCGGCTTATGTCCCACTTGGGATCATTATATGGTAGCGTTGGAGCGGCAGCAGTATTCACCCTTCGAAGGCGTATAGGGATCGTAGTCTTTCGTTTAGGGAGGTCGGTTCTTTTCTTTTAACACTTACTTTATTTATTCCTTTAGTACAACCTGCTTCTGTTAACACGTAAGGTAATCTAATAATACAGACACATGTCTCGCTACAGTCAACTCTCAGAATCATCTGCTCGCTTCGAGCTTCACATCAAATTCCTATTCTTGCTTATTGCGTAGGAGCTAACCGCAGTCGCTACAAAAGATTAAACCAAAGTCCTGATCAAACGTGCCTGAAAACTCAGGAAGAGGATGTTCAACAACAGGGAACTGATAAGGCTACTTCCATCGTCCCGAGGCTTGAATTATTACCAAATATGGAGTTGCTTTTCTCAGACCGCATTATTTCAGATTACGGAATCAACTTTGATATTTAATATCCTAATACTATCCGTAACATGTGCTAGTTTCCACATGGGCTGTGCTGAGTCAAGAACGCTTCGAAACGGCTTGTGTAAGTGAGAAGCTAGGCTTCGTCAACTACATGGACTTCAACGGCTAGATCTCAGACGCTTGCTTGTGTGCTAGTTTCCATATGGGCTGTGCTGGGTCAAGAAGGACCCCCCCCCCCCCCCCCTTCCCCTCCCTCACGCTTCGAAATTGCTTGTGTAAGTGAGAAGCTAGGCTTCGTCGACTATACAGGGACTTGCAGGGTTAGCTCTCTATTCTCATATACTTGCTTGTATGCTAGTTCCATGTGTGTGGCAAAAATCTCCCGACCCCTTTAACTGCGAACGTGTGTGAGTTTTAGGAGAGAAACCCCCTTCTTGCAAGCAAATATTCATGGAGTAAGTGAGTGTGAATGTGTGATCAGGAGTGGATGGAGCAAATGTTGAAGACTGAATATTTGTCACTATAAGGAAGGTGGGTAGATTCCTCAAGTTGTCTATATGACTCACAGAGAATTTTTTTTGTAGTTTTAAGTGATCGTTCTAATTATTTAGTATATTTTTCTTTGTTTTGCCATGGCTCCTGGGCTTTTAGAGTAACAAATATCATATAATATCATATGTTCTGCTATTTCAGCGGCAAGGAAAAACAAAGTCATCCCCAAGACAGCCATGAAACCATTATACTGGACAAGGATTCAGATCTTGCCGGGAAACCAATGGAATCCGTCAAAGTAAGTTCCTCTCTCCAATCCAATCAGGTGCTTTTTTTTCAGGTCTACACAATTTACTTTTCCGAACGTCAGTCCAAGTTTGGGTTTTCTTTAGTCCAGCGGAGTGTCACAACAGCGGCGTAATTGCACATGCATTCACCTCCTTCAGGTTGTTGTTTGCAGTCTCTAACCCTTCTGTTCATCACCTGGCACTTATTCCTCCCATTTGGAAAGGCCATAGTTCCTAAATTCCTAGCTTCGTGAACCGTCTGTGAATTTGTGTCTACTTGCAAACATCTAATTGCAAATATTCTGGATTTTTTCTCTATTTTTTTTCTTGCTAGAAATGCCTCGCTATGCAAGGATATGGGATGCCTGAAGTCTTTGCCTCGTCGTGACGCTGGGCCACAGCAGAGGGTGGGTTTGTACGAAGCAAAAGGTGCGCATTGGATTAGGATTAACAAAACCTGGTTTGGAACGGACTTTAACCATGCCTGCTTTAATGTTCAATAGTTAATTCTAAGATCATTAAATTTTACGAGCTACCGACATTTTGTTACGGCTGTAAGAATCGCACACTGGTTTCCGTCAGAAATCTAGTCTACGTCTGTTGCCGCATTACCGACTCATTAGACTTTTTTTTATTGATAGTTGTAGACCTATTGTATGTTTCGTAAGTTATTCTTCTGTTATCTTTTTTTTTTTTTTTTTTTTATTATTCTTTACTCCACTTTCTTTTGTTGCAAACATTTTGTGGGTTACAAATATACTTACTTATAGCCAGTACGATGACAGCATTTGGGATAGTCTTGAAGAAGATCGACCGATCGCGTGGGACGAGTTTGAGGAGCGATTTAGCCGTCAGTCAACAGAAAAGCCTAAGGCAGTTCCGAAGGAAGAAAAACCGAGCAAACAACAGGTAAGCCTTACCGACTTTTCCTTGCCTTACCAAGAACTAGAGATGGGCGAATCCGAATTCGGATTTGAATCCTGGATTCGCCCTTTTGGCCGGATTCGAGTCCGGATTCGAACCTTCTGCTTGTCAAGCTGGATTTGTGCTCGGATTCCAAACCCTCAATCTTAGGAATCCGCTCAAATTTCTAATCTCAAATTTTCTTTTCCGATTTTCCAATTTTTACCCAGTGGGCTTAGGCACGATCTATCTTTGGTCTCTCTCCATCACCAACCGTCCCTATTACGTTATCGGATTACCTTAGATATCAGTGTTTGTTGTCACCTCTCGAGTTTTAAACTATAACCTATTTACATGATTTGATTTTTGTTTAGGTCGGATTCGATCCCGGATTCGGAATCGGATTCGTACCTAGCCCTGGATTCGGATTCGAATCCTTTCATGATGCGATTCGCCCACATCTGCCAAGAACTTGCCTTACCAAGAAGACTAAAAACAATCTCGAAAACTTTTGTCGATTCTCGAATACAAACACCGATTCCTAGAAGACACTTAGGGGATTCTCGAATACATTTTCGACATATTCAGCCTAGACTCCCTTCCATACGCTAGAGGCGTGGCGCAGAAATGTGTGTAAAGACCCTTTTCAGGGAAGATAGGGTTTGAGTAGAATGAAAACAACTATCAAAGAGAAATTTAAAGTAGGCGGACTGGTGAATGCTCTTGTTATTGAAAAGGAATATAATGGAATAGTATTCACTTTTGAGTTTCGCTTTAACCCTCTGATAATGTCCATGTTTTGCAACCGTAATGGTTGGCATAATTATATGGATGTAACGCTAAGACTAGTCTGCAAAAAATCCCCGATTTTCCAGCCAAACTTTCGGTGCGCCCACAACCTGAAGTAGCCTTTGGCAAACTCCGCACACCCTATAGGCGTTTTTCTGTGCTCCCACAAACAGTTTGTGGGTCGATTGTGGCTCGAAAAGTGTGTTTCCGCGGCCTTTCGTGTGGCCCACAAGTGTGTTTCCGCGGCCAAGAAGATTTTCGTGGCTTTCTTTGTGGCTCAAATTCGACAAACAACTGGCGAGGTGATTGTTGATTTTGTGGCTCGATTCTGGCGGGAAATTCAAATTAAGCAACAAAATAGTGTCTAAACAATAAAATCAACTATTTTTTCAAGCATATAGACTTAAAACTGGGAATGTTTGATGTACAGAGTGGTAAGGAAATAAGTCTGGAGTTCTGTTTATAGAGATTTTCAGAGATTTGAAATTACCGCAAAAAAAATAGACAAAACAGCGTTTCCGCAAGCCAGCAGACAATCGTGTTTCCGCGACAAACTCTCAGAAAGTGTGTGGCCCACAAATGTGTCGCGGAGAAAGGCCTTATGAGGAGACCATGGATCCAGAACCGATGAAAAACTTGTAGCTTGCGTAGTTGTATGATAGTTGTACGAAAAAGTTTCATGTATTGATATGCAATAGTAAAGAATAATATCAACTAATGTGCCTCAGACTGGGCAAATCTTAAGCAGTAGTATCCAGTATCAAGAGGCGTTACTAGCTAAAATGTTTCGGGGGGGGGGGGGGGGGGGGGAGGGGGGGGGGGGGGGAGGGGGGGGGGGGGCTACCGACTGTCTGGTAATTTTTACCGACTTTTTTTTACAGAAAAAACGACAGTAAGAAGAAACCCACCTTTTTTTGAAAAAAAAATGATTTTCCAAATAATCGGAAGGTTTTCATGAAAAAATCAACTGTTTTATAAAAAAAAATTATAATTTATAAAATAAAAAATTTATAATTTTTTTTATTTTTTAAAGTATTTTTTTTTACTGAGTGGCCGACAACATTGGGGGGGGGGGTCTCCTCTCCCATCCATACGTGACGCCCTGCAAGTAGTATCCTGTCTTGATATAGTAGCATCCAGTCTTACTAATAGTAGCATGAAGTAGAATGCAGTAACACGGTAGCCTTGACATAGAAGCATGTAGTAGCATCAGTTCTTACTGCATGCTACTTTGTCGTACAACTTCATAATGCTATTTTGAGATAAATTTTTCATCGGGGAGGGTACAATTAATGACTGCACTGTATCAGCAGATCGGTTGCGTTCTCTAGACATTAATGGTTAGTCAGTTTCAGGAAAATGATATCAGACAGCAAGCTGTGATCTGCCACCTGAGTGTTGATTCCACAAAGTGTGTCTACATTGTTATAATCTTAATGGAGACCGGACATTTGAAAAACCGTGGAAAATCAAAACTGCGGAAACAATTTCCGCACATTCCGCGCAGTCACGAGCATTTTTGTTTAATAATACCGGTTTGAATACACCACGCCCTTCCCTGGCAATGACCAAAAGCATGTGTTTATAATATCCTGACTTCCTGATCAGGCTATAGTTATATAATAATAATAATAATAATAATTTATTAAAGCCAACAAAGGGCCATACATCAGTATTCATTATCGCACTTAACTAACAAAATTGAACTTCAAAATTACATACGATAAAATCACTTCTTTTACTTCGTTAAAGAAATACTTCGTTTTATGCCTGGAAAATCAAGCTACTATCACCATCGTCTTAATATCGTACATGAAGGCGCTAGACAATTAAGTCAACTAAGATTTAATCTAGCGGTATTCCCCCCCTCCTTAGCAAAGTTTATTTTATTTGTAGTTTATATTTGTGCACTGATTGTTAATTATTTATCATTTGTTTGACCCTAGTTGGTCGTATCCTAGTTTAAATAAATAAATAGAGCTCCAAGGCTGGCTGTAGCTCGAAGAATCGAATCTGCAATAAAATAAATGAAGTTAACTATGAGCGTGTTCGACCCTACTTACCATAGTTACTACGCATAACTTCACGAATTTTGGCCTCTTGGCGTCAAGGCTGGAACGCAATTTTAAGTTTTCGGTAAAATATCACTCCACGGGGTAATCCGGCCAATCACGTTACATAGATTCGTAGTTACCACGCTTACTACGTTCACGAGCGTGATAAGCAAATAGTTACTGTCAGTTATTTTTAGAAGGTTGGAATGGTTACCGTAGTAACTTTTGACAAGGCTGGTACGAAAATAGTTACTAATAGTTACTGTTGTTAGAACGGCGGAACACGCTCTATGGATATTCCATTTTCGGGGTTGCTTCTTAAGAACTGCTGGAGGGAAAACTTGTGCTGAAATTTGATTGTGCGCAAGGCTGCTGTTAATATCGGATTTAACAGTGATGCTGGAACATCGATTTGCTCCTTTCCCATAGAAAACGCATGGTCGTTAAAAATAATTATCAGGGTGAGTCGTTCGAAGAAGTAGACAGTATTTCAAATGCTGTATGATGAACATTTTTTTTCAACTTTGCGGTGGTAAAGTGGTGGTATTTCAAGTTCTAGTTTTTTCATTTTCTCAACAACTTTCTTGTAACATTTGTGTCAAAATGTAGGCAGGGGCGCCATCTTTTTTTTTTTGGGGGGGGGGGGGCTAGATTTCAAAATCTTTGGTTTTGAAAGGCAAAATGCAAAGCGATGTCATTACTCTGAGGTGGATTCGAAAACTATTTTAAAATTTACCCTCAAAAGAGTAATTAAATTTTTAGTCTGTGTAATAAGGCCGAGATTGTGGCCCAAACCCCCTCCCCCCTAAGGATTATCGAATTTTGTCTTGCTTAGTTGGCATACAAAAACATATGTATGAAGTTGCTAGCATGGATCCTTTAAGAGCTTGGTCACACTGGGCTAAAAAATCAGCCTATTCGACAAAGAACTGAAAATCCCTAGGGGACATGAGATTTGATGGGCTTTGTGGCAGCTTGGGGATAAATGAGCAGACTGCAATTAGGGGTCAATTAGGGTTTCTGTAACATAATTATTCACGCTGTTTTGCTTTAATTGATCTCCTGATTTTAAAATGACAACATTCAGAATTAGTTGTATCTTTTTCTTTTCTCTAATTTTGCAACCCAAAAAGCCAGAAACTGAGCCCAGTGTGACCAAGCTCTAACGCCAACAAGCCACCTTACTCCATTTGCGTCAGGGAAAACGAGTCTCGAATCTGCAAATGGCGGAATGTGACATACCCTTCTCTTTCACTATTGCTTGGCCGTTTTACGACATAGAGTGACAATTGCTGTATAATTTTCTTGTTACCAACTCCTTTAATATGCAAATTGCAGCTAATCAAAGAACGCGCGTGTTGGTATGTATACTTTTCGACTCGGTTACTGGGTCGCTTTTGGAAAGTACGCGTTGAGGTCCATACTCTGTTCTTTTTGTCATATTCGACGTTCCTTTCTGGGGGACTCATCAGCTAAGACGAAGAAACATAATGGGTCTGGGGCAGAGATGGGCGAATCCGAATCCGGGTTCGGATTCGAATTCAGGTTTCGTTCTTTTGGCCGGATCGAATCGTCTGCTTGTCAGGCTGAGTTCGGACTCAGATTCCATAGCTTGAAGCTTGAAACTGGCTTGAACCTTGAACCCGGATTCGATGCCGGATTCGAATCCTTAGTATGAATGGTGGATTCGGATTCAGAATCGGATTCGTACCTAACCGTGGATTCGGATTTCAATCATTTCATGACCAGATTCGACCATCTCTGGTATGGAGGTTATTTTTCAGCATTTCTTTTTATAATTGTTATTAATTTTTTACTCATCACGGCACACACTTGCGTATAATTCATAACAAAATCGATAAAGTAATTAAATAAAGGAAATAGAAGAAAATAACCTTCATGGTACCAACAGTAATTTGAGTCTGAAGTGAGATATTGAAATATTACAGTATAGGGTCACTGAGTATGAGCACAGTGGTTGCGCTTAAAGCGATTTCGCGCTTATTTCGTTTGAAGTCGGCTCCGAATACAAAAGCTACCCCTACCTATCGTGCTCCCAGGTGTGGTAGCAATTGCATTTCCACCTATTTATTTATTTTATTTCCTCAACGACCAACAGGGGCCATAAACACAAAAACAAACAACATCAACAACATAAAAGCAAAAACAACAACAAAATACCTATATTCCTCTTCTAAATTAATCCTGTCGATTCCGCTCGAGTATGTGCGTTGCGACATCGCTAAAGCGATCTCGCGCTTATTTCGGTTTTGCAATTTCGCTTAAAACGATCATGCGCTTATTTCGTGAAATTTGAAATTCCAGCTCAAATTACCGAGGCTACCTCTACTTGTCGTGCTTCGGGGCATGGTATTCCCGCCTGCATTCTAAAGACAGCTTGAAAGTTTTTGGAATGAAGTTGTCGTCATTGATTCCTGTTGCAATGCAAATGAGACCAGTTTCCAAGTTTTTTTCTTCTTCTGAAGTACAGCTGCTTAGACATCGAAGCTGTCGTGTTACAGAATTGAGTGCGCTTATACAGCTTCTATATGGGCGTATTGTTTTCGTTTAGTATTTCGTGACCGTGCATTTGAATGGCATTTTCACCGAGTAAGGAAACAATTCACAATCCCAAACGGAATAGTTTCATCCCAAAATTTGTTGAAGTTTACAACAAAATACTACCGCAAGGGTAGTTCTAATAGTATTAGTTTTTTTTGGGCCTCTTTTATTAACGGATGCTTACGGTTATTTTTATTTGTATATCGTATCATGTCAAGGCTTATAGTATGTACCAGATATACTGAGAGTAGTGTTTTGGTCCGATCTGTTGAAATTTATAATTTGACGAATGTGATTATTTTTGTTTTTCATATAGCTTCTTCAAATCCGGACCGGTAGCACGTGGCATACGTAAACGGCGTTTTTCTAAGTCTGATTTCTCATGATAGTTTAAATAAGACATCCACACACTTCCTGAAAGTAGGAACGAATGAACCGATTTAAAAATAAAATGCAGCATAAAAGAATAAAAAAATGAAATAGGTTTGTGAGTAGAAATTTATTTAAAGACGCAGCCGACTTGCTCATAGTTTCACAGACTTGCTCATAGTTTACTTTGTATACGT
The DNA here is from genome assembly GCA_023053575.1 of Branchinecta lynchi. NCBI lineage: Eukaryota > Metazoa > Arthropoda > Branchiopoda > Anostraca > Branchinectidae > Branchinecta > Branchinecta lynchi. The sequence continues at coordinate 25,322,085 of JAKZAP010000008.1, read as the reverse complement.
CAGCTGAGTTTTGTTCTAGCGTTTCGTCACTTCTTGACAAGGGCACTCTTCAGGCTCAGGCCAGAAAATCGAACCTAATCGATGTATAGAATAAGACTAATAATATATATAATATATAATAATATAATATTTATTTGTGACCCACTGTACAGATTTAAGATAGTGGAGTAATGAAAGAAAAGAAAAGAAGAAATAAAGATAGTACAACATATCACACACAACAACAAAAAAGCTCTCAATGAAAAAGCCGGATGAGGCCGTAGTGCTCACCTAGGCAGAAACACGCGTCAACACCAATATTGGTCTGCAGATTTTCCAGCGAATATCAATCCAACGGAGTCGCAGTCAGTTCCGGCTGAAAGAATATTAACAAACTTATACAGATATAGAATATGATACTACTCACCAGAGATCGACGAACCCGTGGTTACCAGTACTTTGTGCCCAGTGGATGACCACTGATTAACTCGCCCTTTGTATTTCTCTTCTTGTAGTGCTGTATACCTTTTTGTCATTGATCGCTAATTGTCTTTTCTCTCTTTTGTTCTTTATTTATTTTTCTTCCATTTACTACGTTCTCGTTCAGTTAGAATGTGACCGGTTATTAAGAATATACATACATACATACATCTCTCATGTATCACGTCATCTGTTTTTTCAATCCAATTTACCGGTCCAAAGTATGGACTTATCTGCTAAATACACTGAAAAATGCTAATAGCATACCAGAGTTCAATAGTAAGATTAGAAGTTTCTTGTTGGAAAATGTCGAATTAGATCCTAACTACTGATAGTTCTCTATGTTTCTGTTTTATTACTGTACGTTTGTTTTCTTTTTCCTTCTTCTTCTCCTCTTTGTTTTTTCTTTTCTTTTTCCTTGTATTTCTTTTATTGACAAATGAATGAATACTGTCCCCCGTTACGGACAGTGCTCACACTTAGGGTGTAGTTTAGTTTATAGTGTATGATTGTTTATTATTAAAACAAAGTGAAGCTGAAACTAAACTGAAACATAGTTTTTATTTTCTTTCTTTTTTAGGTGGCGAAAGTGCTCGACTCGAAACGATCTCAAAATCTCGGTATATTGATCTCAAGTCAGCATCTGTGTATACCCGATATTCAACAAGCCTTGATGAATTTTGACACGGACCTGGTATCCTTGGAAACCCTGCGGAGTATCAATAACGCCGTAAGTATTCTTCCTTTGTTTTAAGTCGATAAGTATTATTTTAGTATAGTTTATAATTAATAATTAATTAACTGTTTAGTAGATAAGAAATTTTATTTACCCGAAAATTTCGCATGGAGTAAAGCCGTAATAAAAGAAAACGAGAAGAGTGTGAGATATAACAATGCTCTAAACAACACACATTTGTGTTATTTGGGATATGCCCCGCCATCTATGTGAATTTAGTTAGAGTGACAGTTACCAATATCCGAATGATATCCAGAAGAAGACTAGTATATTTATTTATTACGTTAGAATTCGGATACTGAAAATGTTGTTAAAAACGTAAATGCATGTCTGCAGTCTTTAAGTACACTGCGTAGATTTGGCTGTGATGTCCAGTGCCTTTAGCTAGCTTATCTTACATACCTTCGTCCAGTTCGTGAATATGCAAGCCCAATATGGGGACCTGCAGCACTGCGTACTGTATACCTTATCCAAGAACTTGTGTCGGTGCAAAAGCGGGCCGTGTTCATTATTATTGGCTATAGCTATCTTATGGTGAAGCGCTTGCTAAACTCGATCTCCCCACGTTGGCCCAAAGATACGAGCAGATTATCCTGAGGTTTGGGAAGTTTCTTCTCTCTAAACCACAGCATCGAGACATCTTACCACCCTCTGCACCGCCCAACAACCGTAGGCGTCACCAAAATAAACTGGTTCCAGTAGCTTCGCGAACGAACCGCCACGCAGATTCGTTTGTACCTTTCTTTACGGATTTGCTAAACAAAGCCGAGTGATATTTTTCCTTTTTTTTTGTTAGTTTGTTATTTACTATAGTGAAGCAACGCAAATTAGCTGTCAGCTACGATGTTGTGTAAATAAACCTATCTCTCTCTCACTCTTTAAGTGAATTTAAAGGCTCGTTCGCGAACGAACCGCCGCGCAAATTCGTTTGTACCTTTTTTTACGAATTTGCTAAACAAAGCCGAGTGATATTTTTTGTTTATTTTTGTTTTTTGTGTTCAGTTTGTTATTTAGTATAGTGAAGCAACACAAATTAGCTGTCAGCTACGATGTTGTCTAAATAAACCTATCTCTCTCTCTCTCTAAATAGGATAAGATAATTAAGTTGTGAAGTAATCAAACTGAAAGAGGTATAAGTATAATGTTTGTCTTCCTCTTTCAGGATTCTACTTACCTGGTTACCCACGCTACCTGGCAACAGGCTCACAATCCTAAAATTATTTATTTATAATTTGTAATATGATACTACTGACCAAAGATGGATCCGAGCATAAAGGGATTCGGGTCTCAATCCACGGCTTTTTTCATGCTGAGGATTTGAATCGTAAAAAAACAACATTTTTTTTTTGTCAGCACTGTAATATTTCAATTTATGCTCAATGCACAATCAGAATTCATCGTCATAATCACTTCGCAAACAGAACAGATTCAAGTCTGCTTGATCTGGAAGTTAGAAAGCCGACAACGGTTTTAAAGGACCTGTCTTACCTATAATACCAATGCCATCTACTTCCATAATCACTCCATATATTTCTAAGCCCGGAGACCCTAATTTCGTACGGTACATTTTTTTTTTACAGTTACAGTTCATTTATTCCCAATATTCTGATTAAAGAAAATGCACGGGATTGTCAAATTACAATTTTGTTATTTCACATTAAAATTGCGGATAAAAAAGGCACAAATGAGTTCAAATAGCGTTCAGTGCTATGAGCGGTCGGGTTGACTAGTTGAGCTTTCTTAGCTGCCCTGAAATAGTCCTTGTTGGGCGAGTATCCATTCTTTTTTCGTCTTCGGATGGCCGGATCTCACACTGCTTTTCTTAGGCAAGACACTTTAGTCCGAACTTCATTGTGAGATCGTGCCGACGCGAAGCAAGGGTTTTCATCCCTAATTCTTCCAGTGCTTGTTGATGGATTTGCATTTATTGTATTTGTATTTCTTACCCGTCTAACAAAACTACGCTGGTTTTCTCACTTGCCGTGTTTTGCTACCTTCGATGTGTATCACGTTGTCGACGGGTGTCTGCGAGAAGTTTTTCCATCAGTAAACCAGTGATGTAAATTGTTTCCCTGTTTTCGCTACAAGTCGACGGGTCTCGGAAAAGGTTTAAACAGCCAAAACTGTGGGTTATTTGTTCAAAGGACAGCATAGTTTTAAATTATTCAAATATTTTAAAATATTGTAAGTCGAAGAGTAAATAGTGCGAGAGGTCCTTTAAAGGTCTGTGCCTGAACCTGTAAGGGATTTGTTCGCTTTGCCACTCGGGACATTTTGTTTCATATATTGTTATTTATTTCTCTATATCGATTTCTGATTTATTTGTTTAATTTTTACGAAAAATCCGGAATCGGCTAGACCGTGCAAGAGTTTCGAAATAAAGGATATTTTGAGTTAATTTTTTTGATCTGATGTCAATAAAACAAAGTCGTTCACGTTGGGTTGCTTGAGGCTTTAAGCTAACTGGAGTCAAAGTTCGCAGATGCTCCCACGATAATTTTTTTTGTAGAAACTTCGGCCAGGACTAATTAGTAAATTAAAACAGCGGAAGCTGAAATCACGAGTTCACTGAAATTGGGGTGAAAGGTGGGTTTATAAACAGTGCCAAGGCTGCGTTCATCGCCTATTGTATTTTGTTTATTTTGGGGATGTGGGACAATGATGTCTTAGACAAGTATAATACTAACAACATATGCACAGACAATATACAGTTGAATAATTAACTTATATAGAGAACTAGAAATTAAGAAACAGTATACTACTTTTCAACTCGAGCGCTTTATGCACAAAATGATATCTGAAAACTTTTACGAATTATTTCCTGAATATTCGTTTTGCTCAGAAAGAAAGGAATTTGCGAATTCCGGCGTAGCGGAAGCGTACAAAGGCGGTGAGAATGAGTTCATAAAAACCTAAAGGAGTGCGTGTACAGTTATGTAATTTTGTAGGAGGAAAAGCTAAAGTTGTAATAAAATAGGGAATAGAGTTGCTTTTAAGAAGTAGGAGCGTTTTGAGATAGTATTTTATGTGCTTATTGTTTTTATGTCTTTTTTAAGCGTGCTTCTGAGTCTGAACTGCAGAGTATCAGAGAGGTACTGCCGGAGCAAACGTTGGACAAGCCCGAACAGTAAGTCATCTTTGTAGTTAGTATTTTATCCCTGGAGTGTTTTGCTTGAAACAGGATTTTGGCTTTATTTTTTTTTTATTTTTTGTTTTCTTCAATCAATCAAGTTTACTCTGAATAGCTAAGAGCTAAAAAAGGAATACAAATTTACAAAATACACAGACACACAAGAGACAAATTAACTAATATACTTACAGACAATTACCAGAAATAAATGATGGAATGAAACTACGTAAAAGTTGGGTAGAAGAATTAGCGGGATATGGGGAAAACTTATTGCCAGTATTCCTTTATTTGATGGAAGTGGGTGTCCTAACGCCACCGTATGTTTTGCACCACCCAGGAAGTCTTGCATCATCAAGAGGTTTAGTTGGGTCCGACGAAAGGGTCAAATATTTTGGTAGGTTCACCGCCACCGTATGTTTTCCGCCAACTCATTAGTGCAGGTAGCGCATGTAGCTGGTTCATGTAATCAGAGATCTAAATCGTTAAATGCGAAGAGGCGTTTACCGCCACCAACGCCAACTCTACCTTAGTCCTAGCTAATACGGAGACTGAGCTTAACGTTTCAAATAACTATTTATTGTAGTCCAACGAAAGAAACTGTACAACTTCAACAACTCAAGGCCCCCGAACTATTCAAATTTCAAAAGGTGAGAAATCGCCCGCAGAAGTGCTTCTGTTGAAGACGTTCCTTCTTGATACGTAGTCTTAACTTTCAGTAGCCTCCTCCAGTTCTCTGTAGACTTTGCAACGTTCTGGATAAGGTTTAGCCGACAGCCCTTAATCGGTGCGATACTTTTTTTTTTTTTTTTTTTTTTTTTTTCAATCAATCAATCAAGTTTATTCTGAATAGCTAACAGCTAGAAAAGGAATACAAATTTACAAATTACAAAGACACACAAGAAACAAATTAACTAATACACTTACAAGAAATTACCAGAAATAAATGATGGGATGAAACTACGTAAAAATTGGGTAGAAGAATTAGCGGGATATGGGGAAAACTGATTGCCAGTATTCCTCTCGGACCGACGCACGGAAGACGGGAGAGGAGGGGGGAATAGATGGGCCATCTGAGGATAACACGTTATCTTAGCTCCAAATTTGTTTGAAAAACTATTTCTACGTACAGATAATATAGGAATGTCAAGTTTAATGACATTCTTCGTATGATGACTTCGTATGTATGACTTCGTATGTAATATTATGATCACCCAGACTGATTTTCATAGCTCTCTTTCGGACATTTTCTAGGCGATCAGAGAATACTTAATCCGGTTGGCACTCGAAACCCCATCAGAATATTAGGTCTGACAAGATTTGCCCCTACCCTCTAGAGGAACCAATTCTCTTGGGGACGTAAGATTTCCTGGGTTGCGGTAAACACCCTTTCACATCTAAAGATTTAAATCTAAAACTACCTGCACAGACTACCTGCAGTACCTGAATTGAAAGTTGGCGGAAAACCGCGGTGGCGTTAAAACACTGCTTCCTATTTGATGAGAGAGAGAGAGAGTTTAATGAACTGATAATTATACAAACTACATGCGGGCCACCCCAAAAAGCACTGGCCTGTCTTAGGGGTTGGCCGTATCTGAACTACAACATCCAAGTCGCAACATGAACTAACCAAACTTCGTACAGAGAACACAAACCAACAACCAAATATGGAAACAACCTAAATCAATTTTCCTTCAACTTTCAATTTTAAATCATATTTATTCAACAGACATTCTTTCAATTGTATACTAAACACAGCGATATCAGTCTTTCGGCGTATTCTCGCCGTTCCCCGAGGACTCCACGTGAGGAGTCCACGCGTTTTTGTTTGTCCCTGGGACTCGCTCCCCGTATTCTCGCGAGTCTACCGACGGGGAGTGCTCCGATTATCATCACCATCATCGAAAATGACTCCCTTTCAGATCTGGAGGGGGATCAATTTTTGCTGGTGTTGGTGCAATGTAAAATTAATTAAAAACAATCAGAATAAACAAAACCAAAAATAAAGTGGATCGAGAATAATTTCGTCAACAACATATTTTTTTTTTTGAACAAAATCCTATTTCGAAGTATTCCCCTTATTCTCGCTGTTTCTGTACGCGGAGTCCGCATGGAGTGACTCCCTCTATTCTCGCCGTTCCCTTCGACTGCCCGAGGAGTCCTCGGGGAACGGCGAGAATACGCCGTTTTAGATCTGGAGCCAGTGCGTTCCAAGTCCGAGTTCCTCGATCATGAGTAGGATACTTAGAACGGGAAGTAACAATACGAGGGATGACAACGTTACTAGAAGATCTAGTATAGTGGTGATGGGTGGAAGAAACTAAATTCACCATCCCTGCAAAACAAGCCAGCGCTTGGGTCTTCATCAAACGGAAAAAAAACCCAGTAGAGTATAAAAGTCCCTTAACCTCGCAGCAGGTAGGATTTTGAGACTAGACGTGTTTCTCGCCGTTCCCCGAGGACTCCGCTTGAGGAGTCACCGCGTTTTTGTTTGTCCCGGGGACTCGCTCCCCGTATTCTCGCGAGTCCCCACAGACGGGAAGATGCTCCAGTTATCATCCCATCAAAAAAAAGGACTCCCTTTCGGATTCGGAGGGGAATCAATTTTTGCTGGTGTTGGTGCAATGTAAAATTCATTAAAAACAATCAGAAGAGACAAAACCAAAAATAAAGTGGGTCTAAACTAATTTCGTCAACTGCATATTTTTTTTCGATTTTGGAAGCATTCCCGTGTTCCCGCTGTTTCCGGACGCGGATTCCGCGTGGAGTGACTCCATCTATTCACGCCGTTCCCTTGATTCCCCGAGGAGTCCGCGGGGAACGGCGAGAATACGCCTTAAAGTAAGAAGCACGAACAGAATCACGGTACCCAAGACCACTCAATAATCTTACCGCGTGATTCTGAAGCGCGCGAACAGGTCGTACATTTTCGATCCTTTTCCCGCTTAAAACTATTGAACACGGACATCTAACTAGAAATTTTAATAAACTGTATCAGCCAAGAATTATAACTGAAAGATCGAAATTTTCGCTTCGAAACTCAGTAATTCGGAACTGGAATATTTATACTTCTAATTTGGACATTTCACAGTCAATTCAAACAATCAAACGTAAACTTAAATTTATGTTGTTATATTGAGAATGCGTGTCGTGATAAGTGAGTTGTTGTTAGTTAATGCGGATTGCCTTTGGGAGGTTAAGTTTGTTCCCATTCATCTGGTTTTGAAGATACTGAACCTGGGGGATGTGAATACTCAGTCCAGGATCCTTTGGACTGAAATCACTTTTCCTCGGTTCTTGTTGTCTTTTATTTATTTTTTTGTATTGTTTGTTTCGCTGGACGTGTCAACTGGTGGTGTTGGGGACCGGGTACCGACGGGGGAATACGCATATTTCCATTTGTATGAATGGCATGTAGTAAAGTGTAAATGTTGTATTTATTTAAAGAAGTCTTTCCATCCCGTGCATTACGAATTTGTCTTCTCAGCCGGGCTCTTGACATTTTGTTATTTACTTTGTTATTAAAAAGAACCTGAACCTGAACAGAGGGGTCGTAATCAACCCAACGAAAACGGATTTGAGTATTGGCAGTTTTGACCGTTAGAAAGCCAGGCTTTTGACTTGAATCTGCAAAAACCGGACAAGTTGATGCAGCTTAAATTTTGAAACCTCAAGGTCTCATTTCCGGTTAAGCTTTTTTTTTTCTTTTTTTTTTACGGTTAAGCTTTTTTTTTTTTTCACCATGATTTAATGTAGGTCCAGAATTCAGTCTCGAAGTCGGAAATGCTATGCCTATCAGTGTTAAATTGTTCTTTCTTTTCACTTCTTTTTATGATAGCCGTTGTCATCGTGTAAGTTGCAATCTATCTATAAGCGTTAAACTTCACCTCTGGATTCTTCTGCAACTGCGCGCTGACCTTTACCGACTCAGGTGTTGCCAGTAAAAAGAGAACATCGTCTAGTTAATAATAAACCTGGCCGTAAACTGATTTCGAATAAAGGAAAATAACAAAAAATACTCCTATTTTTACTACAGTCACGCCAGCGATCAGTACTCCTTTTCAGTTCAGTCAAGAACAAAAAATAATCTGATAGAACCTCCGTCTCCCGATCTCTGTAATACGACCATGCGGAGTCGAATAGGCTATATTTAATATCTACCCGATGCAAACGAGCGGAGGAGGAGCTACGTAGAACATTTACCTCTACTAACAGCTGTATCGAAGCAGAACTTCGCAGAAGAATCCGAACGCCGTTCCCTTACAGCTCATTGGTTGGCTACCATTCTGACGTCACCTCTAACAAGCTGCAGAATGTGCAACACTGCATGCATTCTGCGTTTTGAGCTTGGTCACACTGTGCTCATTTTCTGGCTTTTTGGGTTGCAAAAGTAGAAAAAAGATAAAGTACAAGATACAACTAATTCTGAATGTTGTCGCTTCAAATTCAGGAGATTAATTAGAGCAAAAACGCGTGTATAATTATGTTAGAGAAACCCTAATTGACACCTAATTGCAGTCTGCTCATTATCCCCAAGCTGGCATAAAGCCCATAAAATCTCACGTCCCCTATGGATTTTCAGTTGTTTGTCGTATAGGCTGGTTTTTGAGCCCAGTGTGACCAAGCTCTCTTTTTTTTTTCATCTGGCTTGTGCAGCGGGGAAGGGGGAAGTAGACGGGTATCAACTCGAACGTCACAGCAAGTACCCCTAGCTACGCTCACTTTTATCGGGACATCCGCAGTCGCTGCATGGGACCAAAGACGGAGGTTCTATTGGATTATTTGTTCTTGGTTCAGTTCAGTTTATTTCTAAAAAAACTGCATGGGAAATGTCAGCAGAAGCAAACTGACATTCCTCTACATAGTTTATGTTATAAATTTGCCTGCGTCCCATTTATTCATTTATTGCTGATGTAAGTATCACAACAGCGATGATGACATCCTTGCTAAGTTTGCGAATCCTCGTCTAACTGATAAGGAGCGATAAGGAGGCATTATGATGGGCAATATATCTATTATTATTATTGATTTATTTAATAATCCAATGAAAAATATAGTTCGTCCAGACGCTGTTTGTTTATGAGTAGTGAACTCAAAGAGAAAATGCTCATCAGCCGGGATATGAACCCAGAAGTTTTGGCCGTGTGTTGTAAATTTTTTCAGTCTACGATCGTCCAAGAAATTTGTGATGGTCAGCATTGATGGCAGGCCCGTATCCAGGATTTTTTTTCTGGGGGGGGGGGGGTGCCTTTCGGGGGGGGGGGGGGGGGGGTTGCCTGCGGGTCGCACAAAAAAGTACAAAAAAGACACATATCAGAGGGAGAAGCCTATAAAATTGAGTATTTGGGGGGGGGGGGGGGGTTCAACCCCCTAGCCCCCCCCTGGATACGGCCTTGATTGATGGAATGCTTCTTCAAAAAAGCATTCGTTAAAATATAGAGCATTCTTTCTTAACGCAATCTTGCCCAACTAAATGTTTTATTTTTTTAGTCCTTTTTCCGTCTTGTTACTCTCTTGTTTATCTTCGATTTCGTATCACAATTTTCTGTTTTTGGGTACAGTACTTCTTGCCCATTCTGTAAAATGAATATCATTCTGTCTTTAAGTAATCTTGCTCGACTGAATTTTCTTGTAAATAATTTTTACTCCTGTTTTTCCGTTTCTTCCTGCTGATTTCTTTACATTTTTTTTGGTCTCCCTTTTTATGTTTACGTTGTATTTGTTTGATTGGATGTTCCAGCTGATTTTCGAATGCATATTTCATGCATGTCGTACTTTCCCTTGTCTCTGGACGGGAAACCTGTGTAAAAGTCGATATGAATAATTTAAACATTAGCAAATCTATCATTTACAGCCAGGCTTAAAATAGTAACACGGCTATCAAGCAGGTACTGGAGCGAATTACATTAGTTACAAAGATTTTGGGTGTTAGACTATTTAGTACCAGCATCATTCATTTACGTGTCAATTAACTCTGATCAATGAGATAATTTTTGGGCTCGGATTGGAAGAAAAAATCGTAAGGGGATATGCACTCATGTGCATATGATTTTCAGTTATTTCGGTTGATTGTATTTATTCGACCCTTGGGTTAAAGTAAAGCCCAAGACCGTTGAATATGGTCAATTGCGGAAAGTGACCCTCCCCCGGCGGAGGGGGGGGGGCTAGCTTCCGGCCGTCAAAAACCCACGCAGAAAACATAAGCAAATAAGCTTCCGGTGTCGTCTAACTTTGAATACCGCTGAAGAATGTGTCGTTTCGTCGTATTCTCAGTTAATCGTGTTCTCAGAGCTATCTTTGCTTTCTTCTGCAGTTGTAAGTTTTCTACAATTTAAAAGAGAAAACTCAATCAACAAATTACTAAATCTCAAAACAAATTACTAAACAAAATAAGTAGGGCCGAGTAAATCTGGTAGAACCGGGAAGATATGTCAGTCCCGCGGGGCAGTCAGCCTATACAGACATATAGCCTACTGGTGAGCTCGGTAGGCGATATGGAAGGAACGATTTATTGTTTTATTGATTATATATATTTATTGATTTATGTGCGAGCTTTTCATGGGTTTCAGCAGACAGCTTCTCGAGCTTAAACTGAAACAAAAGTGACTTGCTTATCTTTTTTAATATATCCAATAGCCTATTTACCTTTTTGTCATATATTTTGTGTTTATTTTTTTCATAAGATTCAGCTTTCAGCTTCTTTTGAATGACAAATTATATATTATATGAATGAATGAATATATTTAATAGCCAGTTGGTCGTACAAAATACATGATGGTTACAATACAATTTGCATCACTAAATACTTATCTTTATTTTTTTGTTTTTTTTATTTTTTTTTAGGTTATTTTCTTATTTTACACAAACTCACAGTAAACAACTTTGTAACAAAAAAAATAAAAAAATAAACGATACATCTTCAAATAAACCAGTTACCCGAGAACTCGGGCGTCCAGGTTGTCCTGGGGGCGACCACGAAATCCACAATACCGATCAAATAACTTTGTCAGCAGTGGAATCAACCTTCAACCAAAAACAAACCAAAACAACTCAACAAAAATAACTTTCTCTCCTCCAACTGGGCAAAAAAAAAAAATTTAATCTATTTATTTTATCTAAAATAATCTACTAATTTAATCTATTTACTAGAAATCATACTTACCATACATTTTATTTTTAATCTCATTTTTAAACTCATTCATATTTTCCTTTTCCAATAATTCCTTTTCTAACCCATTCCACAGTTTAATCCCTCTATAAATGATTGAAAACTTAGACCTAGTCGTCACAGCGAATGGAGCACAAAGATCATTTTTCGAACGCGTGTCATGGCTGTGAACATCAGAATTAACATTTTCACATATCAGAATTAACATTTAAAGGACACCTGAATGAAGAGTACCAAGTATCATCCCTATCTGTATGACTTCCGTTAACATTGCCTGCAGAAAACCCAATCCAAATACGAAATAGTGTTGCCAAGCTATGATTTTTGCTCCATTTTGCATCTGTCCTTATTTCAGTACCGAACAATTTTACAAATGAACAAATGTCTCCGATCAACCCTTCTTCTGGAATATTTGTTAACCAGTTAAGCCCAAACGTATCTCGAGAAGAAATTCCAATACGATCCGGCCAGCGCTGTACAAGATTTGAATGAATTGCGCTTTTTGTCTTGGAGTCTGCATGTGCAAACCTCCAGAAAGGAACATCCCTATTTTGAAAATGTCATGCTCAGGAGAAGAATGCTTTCCGTGGCCATGTCTGTAAATGCATTCTCCATGGTGTTTTCAAGTATGGTTTTATTGTTCAGGTGTCCTTTAACTAATGCACTCTTTAAAATCTGGCATATTTTAAGTATCTTAGCTTTATTTTTTGTTTCAAGAACATCTGGGAACGTGATAGTATACCTTAAGAAAATGTCTCCTGGCGTCTGAGAGTTGCTGGCATTCAACCATAAAATGGCCATCGTCCTCTGTATTAAGGCACAGTGGGCTTTGTCACTTACTATTTCGGATCTTAGTATCCCAATTATTCTGACCACGGAATGGCAGGCAGTTCGCTCGTAGCTGAAACCACAGGCGCAGGATCTCTGCCAGTTGGTATAACTTGAAATAAAATTCCATGCTTATCCAGAGTCGTCGGGATCGAAAAACTTCTTAAAGCACATGTAACACTTATGATATAGGTAGGTAAGGTAATAGTAATTTATTCACTCACACTTTCACGGTTACATAACCAAAATTGGTGAGTAAAAAGCACGTACAAATGTGTTAAAGGCTATTTACAGTTTCAACAATCTTTGGTATAAAACTATTTTGGTAACGGCTGTTTTTGGCCGCTACTGGTTGGAATATTGGGACCTTCGTAGAGACTGCTCGCTCTTGCCTTTCCCTTACATTGTTGTATGGGGGAGGAAGAAACTCATTGTAGATAGGGTGCGTAGTAAGTTTTTTACCGATCTCGAGGCATAGGTTCAGTCTCCGTTTCTCCAATGTATCAATTGTGTATGTGCTTAGAAGAAGGGAGTAGGGTAATTTTGGGCCTTTATGGATAATATGGACAGCGCGTTTTTGGATTCTTTCAATACGTGAGTTTTGATTTGCAGTTAGACCAAAATGCGACACGGCGCATGAGTATACTCCATTAATGGTCTTATGAAACAGGTATAAATCCTGAGGATGTGAAGACTTGGGACATTATGCTTTGATAAAAGCTTTAACATGTGCAGGCTTGAGTTTGCCTTACCGAGTATTTCTACTGTATTATCTTCCCAATCTAAAGTTTCAATAATGACTGAAATTAGGCCATTCATACTATTAGAATTAATATGGTTCTCCCTTCAGTGTCCCGTTCCCAACACCCGGTGCGCGTCCAACGAAACCATCAATGTAAAATAAAATATAATAAAATATAACAAAACCCGAGAAAATCTGGTAGCCAATCTGCTCAAGGAAAGATAACAATTGAAATAATTGTAAATGTGTAAATATAATTTTAACGAGAAAATAGTAACAGTTTTGTTTTGAATTTTGATTTTTTTTTTTTTTTTTAAGAAAAGCATTCAAAGTTATGCTTTGTGGCTTTCTAGAAAAGTGAAATGGTATTCCAAATTTTTGTTTGTGTGTGGGATTCTTTCAGGGTGTTCCATTACCATTTAAAAAAAAGGGAAGAAAAAAGGAAAGATCTTGAACCCAGTAATCACAATTTCCCAGGTCTATGTCCATGGGATCTAACAAACAAAAAGTTCTTTTTTCTTGGATTTCTTGCCAAATCTGTGATGCCACAAGAATTCATACCCAGCATTAGCCTTAAGCCTGAAGTGAAAGGATCGGCCATTCTTTCTCTCTCGATAGTTTTGGCTAGAATATTTATTCTCACTTGTTTTAAGAAGTGTCGAACGCACCCACATCACCGCGAATAGCCCATAAATAACCGCCTTCAATTAAAGTGCCTAACAAAGTATCTAGTACTCTGAGTTTCGATGAGTATCTTAACATGGTTGGCATCCAACTGCCAAAGTGTGTTTACGGGTTGCGTTAGAAGCCATATTTGTGCAAGCAAAGGCGCAACGGATGGGGGGAGGGGTGCCCGTCCTTCAATGTAGTCAGTATTTTATTCTTAATATATAGATAAATATTTTTATTGATTCAGCTCATAGCGCCGAGTTGGCACTAAATATGTCGGCCATTACATTTAACGGTTTCAAGCATCGCACGACCCCTTGGTTTTGATGAAAAACACGGAAAAAGCTTGCAAAACCGGTAACTCTAACCAAATGAGCTCCGAAACGTGCCAAAAAAGCAGAATGGAAGAATTAGTCTGGTGCTGTTCGAGTGGATGAACATTACAGAGGAAGTTCGAATGGTTAAAATACCTTGAATATATACAATCGTTAAACAAAAATTGTGCACTTAAAATCCACCAGTTTTTTGTTAATTTGTCAGTAAAAATATGGTACAAATTCGGATTTGACTGTTTTAGAGGGGAAAAACAAAACCAGTGTAGTCCAAAATTATGAAAAAGTTGAAGAAAGTTCAGGATCAGAATAAAATAGCGAATGCTAATAATCCAGTATCAAAGTCGAAATCATGTACCTCCAGAGATGGGAGAATCCGATCATGAAAGGATTCGAATCCGAATCCGAATACAGGGCTAGGTACCGAATCCGATTCCGAATCCACCATTTCATGCTGAGGATTCGAATCCGGAATCAAATCCGGATTCGAATCCGGCCTTAACAAAAATCAAATCATGTACATAGGTTATGGTTTACAATCAGAGGTGACAAAAAGCGCTGATATCTAAGGTAATCAGATAACGTGAGGATGGTTGGTGATGGAGACCAAAAAGTTGGATTGCCTAAGCCCACTGTGTAAAAATTGGGAAAACGGAAACTGGAAGGATGAAGTCTAGGAATTTGAGCGGATTCGTCAGATTGAGGGTTTGGAATCCGAGTCCGAATCCAGCCTGACAAGCAGACGATTCGAATCCGGCCAAAAGCACGAATCCTGGATTCGAATCCGAATCCGGATTCGGATTCGCCCATATCTGTGTACCTCACAATGTTCAGCTATTTGATTGTCCTTGTTTCCGTCTTTTTTTCGGGTAAGCTGAAACTTCTCTTTCTTGATAAATGTGGGTAAATGTTTGTTTTCTTGATCATCATCTTGTTCTTCAGCAATGCCGAAATCCGGTCGAGCTTTTTGTGTATGTCCAGAAAATATTTTATTCGACCGGATCGAAACATCTGGACCGAAAACATCGAAATCTGGGTAAAATATCTGACCAGAATTCTGGAGAAGCAAATGGGGCCAGATTTCTGGTTAGTGAGAACTGATCTGAGCAAGTGCCTAGTTTTTTTTTTACGGAAACTCAAGATTTTAGATCAAATTTGACATTTTTGAAACAGAAAATTATCTGCCCATATTCTTAGAACTCTCAATGTTATCATCACTGATTGTGGTGAAGATAGGTTGGACCCGGATCCCCTGTTAAACGTGTTACTATTATTATTAGTATAACAACAAGTATTCTTTCGGCCAAACCCGATGAAAAATTTGTAGCCTGCGTAATAGTACGGTAGTAGTACGAAAAAGTTGCATGTAACAGTATGTAATAGCAAAGAATACTATCATGTAATGTGCCTCAGACTGGTCCAATCTTAAGTAGTAGTATCCAGTAGCATCCTGTCTTGCCATAGTAGCATCCAGTCTTGCTAATAATATCATATAGTAGTATGCAGTAACAGGGTAGCCTTGAAGTAGAAGCATGTACTAGCATCAGTTAATACTGCATGCTACTTTTTCGTACTGCTTCATAGTACTATTTTCAGATAAATTTTTCATCGGGAAGATGTAATATTTACACATTTGCCATCTAGCGGGCCAGTCGCAAGCAGGACCGTATTCAGGAATTTATTTCGGGGGCGGGGGTTGCCTGCTGGTCGGACAAAACAGTACAAAAAACACACAGATCATAGGGAAAAGCCTATAAAAATGATTATTTTTGTAGGTTTCGGGGGGGGGGGGGCAACCCCCTACCCCCCCCCCCCCCCCCTATGAATACGGCCTTGGTCGCAAGTAACTAGAGTCACTGGTAACCGAATGGTGACCGCTTCCAACACCAAGAACAAATAAGTACCAGAACCTCCGTCTTCCCGTCTAGGTAATACGACCAAGACGAGTCGATTAGATCCCTATATCCTGCCCGATGCAAACAACGCAGGGTAGGAGATACGCAGAACATCACAATTCGTTACCTCTATAAACAGCTATATCGCAGTAAAGACCCGGAGAAGAAATTTGAAAGTAAAAGCCGATTGATCACATGTGACGCGCTGCAGAGCGGGTCAGCCCGCCTCCTGCACTTTTTCATCTAATATGCACAGTGGCGAAGAGAGAATTCGACGGGGACCAATTTAAAGCTCAGCAATTACCTCTAGCTCAGCTCAGTTATGTCAGAGTATCCATAGTCGCTGCATTAGACCAAAGACGGCTATTGGCTTATTTGTTCTTGATAAGCCGAGACTATTTAATTTTTATTTCTTTTCTATTTTAGATTCCTGTATGAACTCTCCTGTATACCCAACTTCGAAGACAGGATGTTCTGTCTTACCTTTCAGAATGCCTTCAGTGAGGGCATAGCTGGTATTCAGTCGACGTTGGACAACTTGCAGATGGTCTGTGATGTAAGTATCCCATATGGTTTTTAGGGTTTAAAAAAGGCCCTGATATATATTATATTGGTAAATATCGTGGAAAGACTGTTCCTCCTTTCTTCTGCCCAATGTGCGGGATTGCGAGTGATAATTTGAGCCATTTTATGTTGTGAGTGAGCTAAATGATTTAAGATCCGAGGTCTTTGGTGAAGGAGTGTTTGGTAATGAGTGGATATCTAAAATATTAAACTGTATACAATTCTGTGATGTAAGACTGCCGGGGAAATTCCTCAGGATTGGTTTGCGCCACCGCGATTTGTTCATTTAATAGTTATTTTTTTTTCTTTGTATGTTGTTAGTAGTCTAACCAACGTTAACACTAATGTTAACATCATGGCCTTCGGGCTTTCGTGTAAAATAGGCTGGCTTGAAAAGATGATCTTTTTAATGATGATGAAATTGGTTCATAAATTCTAGTCTGTCTTGAAAATGTGGCATGACTACTAAGAACATAATGATAAAATTAGAAGACGAAGGAAATGTCAATGTTATAGATGCAGGAAATAGAAAGAGCCTCTGAATGGACGTCCAAGTGGGCAGACGGTAATGTAAAATAAAAATCTAAATGACGGGCGGATTTCTCCACTTCATGTTTGCAGCAAATAATAACCCATAATTTAATCCGTTCTGCAGCCTACATTTATGTCGCTATTATGATGGTGCTCATAAATAATAACACACAAACATGACAGTAATTGGCAGGTATAACTGGTGCTTGTTTTTTGTTGACTTTCGACTGAGATAAAGAAGAAGTTTGCATAGCCAAATTAGGCGATGATTGTAATAGAAATAATTGTTTTCATTTTTTGAATTTATGCATAAATCATATGTGATGATGGCTAAGATGTTTCTTTTGTACATAAGACATTATCTAATTCATCTGGCTATTAGGTTGGTATTATGTGTTTACCGGACCTGACAATGATTGGAAATCTGCAACACCTTAATTGTCTGCATCAGGAATTCCAACAAATATTCCTCTGTGGTATCATCGAAACTTCCGGTCTTGTTTAATCATAGGAAAATTGATTCCGGTTGTCCCAACGGAACCGGATCTAGGGACTGTTCACTTTCTGTTCCGGGGCTATCTACGGTGGCGGTGATTTTTTTGTTGCGACTATTTTATATTGTTGAGAGTATTTTGAAAAGAAATGAGAAAAAACAGGCTTCTTCAAGAATTATAGACTGTATAGGCACTTTCCTGGATAAAATGACGACAGTTAGAGATCTAGGAATTGATTTTATATTAAAGGTTATGATGGATAGATATTTTTTTCCTTATTCACCAGAAACACTGTAGATATGTTTTCAAGTGTTTAAAATCAACAACGTTACCAAATTGCCTGCTGACAATAAGCAAACTTGTTACGCTACTTGTTCTGGGACTCTTCTCACTTTGCCGCCAGGCGTACAGCAGTATCTTTTTCGAAATTGTGAGCGTGTTCCAACCTACTTACCGTAGTTACTACCCACGCCGAAGCGAATCCTGGTGTCTTGGCGTCAAGGTTGGAACGTATTTTTCTATTTTCAGTAAAATATCACGTCACAGAAACAATCAATCAGTCAATCCTCGTATTTTTTCCTGACTTATCTTTTATTCCTAACATAGGACTGTCAAACTCGTAGTAAAAATTACCACGCTTACACGCTCCCGAGCGTGGTAAGCAAATAGTTACTATTTCGAGAAGTTTGAAACGGTCAGCGTAGTCACTCTTCACGAGGTTGGAATTTAAATCGTAACTAATAGTCACTATTGATAGAAGGGTGGAACACGCTCTGTACTACGAGGACTACGAGAGAGTAAAAGTAATTTATCATATTCATTTACAAGATAGTCAAAGCAGCTGGGATTTCAGTTACATTTATGTTGAATGTGTCGAAGTGTGCAAATAGCCCCTTGTCCTTCCAAATTTGTTTATAACTGGAATCGGCGTTCGGTAAAAACTACGAAAATAAAACAGCGACGGTTAAAATAGCTATATATAAATAGCGCCATTCAAAAACACTGACAGGGCTAAACAGTGATGCTCGAAACAGTGACAGAAAAAAACTGCGTGTACAAAACAGCGAAAGCAAGAACAAGGCAAAAAACATAATTAATTGTATTTTTTCTTTTAGATTCTTTTAACTGCCGAGGGGGTAAAGCGGGTGATGGGAATCATCCTGGCATTAGGCAATTATATGAACGGCGGCAACGTGCAGCGGGGTCAGGCTGATGGATTCTCCCTTGAAATCCTGCCCAAGCTCAAGGACGTAAAGAGCCGTGACAATACTATAACATTGCAGCACTTTATCGTAAGGACGTATATGGAGGTAAGCACAGTTTCCTATCTCTTTGTAATGTATCTTGGCTTAGCACCGACCTACAGGACACGTCGTGTCTGTAGCCTAGTATTAAATAAAACCTATTTCCGGAATCGCTCCATCCATTTTGAAACTCGGAGACCCGAACTTCATGCAGCTTGTTCTAACCCCCTAACGACACCGCAATGGTTTTAACGTTTTCTTTGTTTTGCTGTTTTCAGTGCATATCATGCTTCCGACAATTTTTCGTGAGAAGCTCAGTCGCCAAAAAAAATGGTTATGTAAATTTGTCTGTGTTTTGCTGTCAGACAATACTTAAAAAAGTGATAGTCGGCAATTTAGGGAGAACCAGAGACTAATTTTAAAACATTCAACTATTTTAGAATATTGGAATACCCCTTCCCCCCCTCCCGCGTCGCACCAGTGATGCCAAAGCTAGCCCTTTGACCGAAGCACGGAACAAGTGGGTCTTATCCAAACTACTGTGTGTGACGTAGGCATGGTGCTCGAACCAGAATTCTTTTCTTTCAGAAACATGGTGTCATGAGTGAATCGCCGAACCCCCTGCCCGAACCCAGTGACGTAGATAAAGCAGCGCTAGTCAAGTTTGAAGAAGTAGAGAAAGATCTGAAGCAGCTTAGTCAAGAGTTAGAAGGTATGGTAGCCTAAAGAATTCTCGACCCTATAGGCGTGTTCTCGCCGTTCCCAGAGGACTCCACTTGAGGAGTCCCTCCCTTTTTGTTGGTCCTGGGGACTCGCTCCACGTATTCTCGCGAATCCCCACTGTCGGGGAATGCTCCGGTTACCATCACCATCATAAAAAAGAACTCCCTTTCAGATTCGGAGGGGAATAGATAGTCCTTCAGCCCAAGCTGACTGCGAATCATATTTGATGGCTCTAATAAAATGTAGCTGACTTATCCGTTTTGCACCATCAAATATAATGTCGGAGGGGAATCAGTTTTTGCTAGTGTTGGTGCAATGTAAAATCAATTAAAAATAAAAAGAATAAACAAAATAAAAAATAAAGTGGATCCAGACTAATTTTGTCAACTGCATATCCCCGTGTTCTCGTTGTTTTCCGTACGTGGAGTCCGCGTGGAGTGGATTCTCGCCGTTCCCTTCGATTCCCCGAGGAGTCCTCGGGGAACGGCGAGAATACGCCTAATGTCCGACGGTCGTCCAGGCCAAGTGGTTACCGCGACGGACTCGAAGTTGTCTGATCCATTTGGGTCGAAGGTTTGACTCTCGGCTGTGCCTGCCGTTTGGTTTGGAACGGGGATTAATGGCATGCCTATTAGGCGAGCCAAAGTTGATCCAGGCTCGTATGGGTATCGGGAAAAATGATTTCCTAACTTCGAATTTTAAAGGGAAGAATCCTTTGGAAACTTTAAATGGTAAAATCCAGAACTTTCATAAAAAGGCTGACAACATTCTTCTTCATCACAACCTTTCTCGTTTTTTCACAAAAAAACGCCCTGATTAGTTTCTTTATTTTGAACTTTTTTTTTTTTCATGTATTTCGTTTGTATTCGTTGTATTCGTTGTTTAGTAGGCTAATTTGTCTTTAACGGTCAGTTGTTTATTAGTATGTAAGTGTGTATAAGCTTGACTGACATGCTGTTGTTCCTTTTTCTACATTACTCTTCAGTTTTGAAGGATTCAAATAAATAATAATAATAATAATAATAATTGGAAGGTGACAGGGATGATGTGCACCAAGACGGCTGGCCCCAATCGCCGATTGAGATCAGCACTACCAGTAAGGACTGTTCAGGACGCTGACACCTTTCCACCTGTACATTCTCGACCCTAGTAATGTCTAGCAGAACAACTTTTCTGTTCTAAGCAACACTCTTGATGACTAACTCTCCTTGCCGATGCAAAATCGCCGGGTACCTAGCAGAAGAGCCAGAAGCGGTATCACGTTGGGTTTCAGAGCTGCTCCCGAAGATCGCCGTGATTGTTTGACAAAGGATTTGAGTTGTTGAGTTTGAGTCGTTAGTGAGACGTTTACTTGTTCTTCCGGAGGATCACTGGAGTGTTTTGGACTTAGTCATATAGGGTATTCTCTGTGATCTAAACTCTGTACTCTGATCTAGCTCTGTGAGTTTAGGATGTCAAATCGTATGTGTGCTATTCAGACATTAAACTCTGCCAACCCGTTACTTAGTAAGCTTTCGTGTGTTGAAGTGAGTCTGTCGCGATTTTACTACCTAATTATTTTTTTCTCACTCCAGGGTGACTAGTTTGAGTAAGAATATATACAGAAAAAGTGGTGACAATTTCATCGATGAATAGCTTCGTGCACTGCAGTATCACGACCTGGTAGTTGAGCATTCTCACGTGACAAAGTAATGCTAAATTGTTTGAACCTCGCTTCGGGGTTTGCCACCAATAGTTGGGGCTGAAGTCGTGAAGTCGATTTCGAGGGGCTCATTTGTCAGACACACCACTGCAAGTTTCCCATGTTTTTCGTCAAAACCAAGGGGTCCGAGTGAGGCAGAGAACTATTTAACCGATTGCCTATTCCAGGTTGTGATTTACGGTCGAAGAAGGTAATTGCGTCATCCATTGCAGACTGCCTTGAGCCTTTCAAAGGAATAATGCAGAGTTTCATTAGCAACGGTGAGTAGAGATTTTTGAACACAAAATGGTGTAATTTATATTTTACCAGTTCTGCCGTCTAAGCGGATTTGTCTCTGTTTTCCCCCCCCCCCCCCCCTATCGCCTCATTACGAACATCCGTCAAACATAGACAGTACAGTATTTCCGTAAGTTAATAAACAGAAAAGAGAAGCTTTCATTGTTTAGATTGAAGGGAGTGCAAAAAGACGCACACGAGAAGTTCGCACATTTTTTCTCCTGAAGGAATTTAATAATAATTCCTAGGTTATAATTCCTAACTATAACCCACTGCACAAGAACAATGTGAAGATGGTGGAGTCAAAAAGAGAAAGAAACAAAATAAACAAGAACAAATGGATGAGCCCGTGATATGGAGTTGGCCGTCGATATGCCTGTGCCGATAAATTATCATGAAGGTCCTAGAGTTTTGCAGTTATATCGGGTGTTAAATTTACGGATCCTCCGATTTCGATAAGAGTAACAAATAATGAATTAATTAATTTTTTCAAGTTTAATAATAATGTACTTTATTTCCTTAATACACTTAAAAAAAAATCTTTCGGTATTTGCTACTGGGATTAATATTGTCTCTACTGAGATAAGATTATTTTTAATTCGGATTAATCTTATCCCAGTAGAGATAAGATTAATCCCAGCAGATAATACTGCAGTTAACTTTAATCCTTTCTCGAGAAACTTTTTACAATGTAGCCTGTATACATTGTAGCACTGGATCGTCATTCACGCAAATAACATAAGATGTTCATCCAAGTTTTTCGTCAAGTCTAGATCAAGTTGCTGTACTTGCAGATGTGAATAAAGAGATGGCCATAACGAGCTAATGGTGTTCATTATTTTGTTGTATGAGTAAAAGTGAACATTGAAACTGAATGAATGAATTTTATTTGTAACCAGTTAACAGAGCACAAGACACCAGCAAAAAAAGAAACGAAGAGGAAAGAAAAGTAAGAACAACGACAGCAACCGTATTCTTATATTGTTTGTCTGACAGAACGAAAGGCAAAAGTTAAACTGCGTTACTTAACCGTAGATCAACGAATTTTGATACGTATTATAATTTCGCGTTTTTACTTACTGTTCAGGGTAAAGAGCAAAACAGAAAAGAAAGGAAGTGGAGAACCAAAAAAATAAACAGACCTGACTGACCTTTTTTATTATTATTATTTTTCTTCAGCAGCTCGTGTGCAGCTCCGGAAAGCAAGAAACAAGCATGCAGCGCGAACTCAGAAGAGCAAAGCCTTGTATAAAATGAAATACGTTGAGGATGAGAAAAAAATTCGAAAGTAGAAAGTTCAAGTTCTTTTAAGTTTTCCATACGACTAAAAAAAGAATACAGCACTGAGCAGAGAGGTGAACTCGGTTCACTCAAATGAAAGTTACATTATATACAAACACTATTCTAGGATTATTAAATCTTACGGAGCTACTGACATTTTGTCATGGCTGCAAGATTTGCATTCTGATTTCCGTCAGAAGTCTTGTCTGCGTCTGTTGCCGCATCACCGACTGATTAGACTTTTTGGCTGATAGCTGATGCGTATTGTCTGTTTGTATGTTATTTTCTTTTTGTCTTTTGTTCTTTTCTTTATATTTTAATTTATCTCTTCTACTCCACACTCTTATGTTGTAAAACATTTTGTGGGTTATAAATACACTTACCTACTTACTAAAACACACATATTTTCGCGATACGTCTCCAACTCCCCTCACCCATGAGGCTCGGCCAAACTCAAAAAAATAAATTTTCTTATAAATTTTTTTGTTAAATTTAAAGTTTAATGTGACGGATACAACATATTATTTTGTCAGTCAAAACCAAATTAATCACTCTTAAATTCAAAAAGACGCAGTTTATTAGCACGCAGCCGCAAAGACGCAGTTGATTTTTTCGGTTAATTTAATTTTTTGTTTACAGCTCGGGGAACACTCTCAAACACAGAAGAGCAGCTTACAAAATCAAAGGAGACCCTCCGCGCAGTAATGCGTTACTTCTCCTACGCTCAAAAAAACGGGGAGTTGGACCCTAAGGACTTTTTCTGCTTATGGTCTCCATTCTGTAGCGACTTCAAAGTTCAATGGAACCGAGAGAAGCAACGGATGGCCCAAGAGAGGTAAGCGACATAACGCTGTTAAAACAAAAAAAATTTTTTTTTTTTTTTTTTTGTCTTTATTCGGTGAAAAATTAGAGCGTGTTCCACTCTTCTAACAATAGTATTAAGCTCCTTTCACATTGACGCGTTTGCCTTTCACACTGAGCTACGTAAGCCTTGCGTTGAGCTTGCGACGACGCAACGCGGAGCTTGCGCTTAAAAAATTGACGCAACGCAAGAACAGATCTGAGCTCTATTTTTACCTTGCGTCCGACGGGTACGCATCAGATTTTTTAATTTGTTTTTCATTGAAATGGAAGTTTTTGAAGAAAAAACAAGTAAAACTAGTTGAAGAGAGACCTGGACTATGTGATAAAAAAATCCTTGACTATCACAACAAGACTTTCATTAATAATACATGGTTATTAATTTGTTAAATCATCAACAAGGAGTTTAGCAAGAGCATGACTGGTAATTTGACACTACTTTGTATCACATTACATTTAATTGGACCTTGTCTCCTTCAAGTAGCAAATAGTAATAATAAAAAATTACCTATAAACATTCTACAAACTGTCTGAATTTGCCTATAGGCTCCATGTTCAGTCCTGGCAAAATTTTAAGTCTTCATCAGAACTAGCCATTTTCTGAAAGTGCAGTGCACAAGCCTTCACGGTGTGAAAGGTCCGACGCAAGACAGACGCAACGCTGACTCTACACAAATGCAAACGCAAGCTTCTTGCGTTCTCACTGTGAAAGCCGCATCACGGTTGCGGCGCGCAACGCAGAGCTTACGCAGACAAATAAAACGCAACGCAAGAATAGAACCAAGTTCTATTCTTGCATTGTGTCAACGCGTTTCGCGTCAGATTATTCAGTGAAAAAAACGGAAGTAAACACGCATCCAGCGTGACATGCTCTCGCGCAGTTGTTAAAGATACGCTACGCATCCTGTACGCAACGCAAGATAAACGCATGCGTGAAGCATCGCAACAACGCCTCAATTTAAAAGCGGCTTTAGTTACTATCTCCGTTCCAGCATCACGGAAAAGTTACTACGCTGACCGTTCCAACCTTCTCGAAATGGTAACAATTTGCTTACCATGCTGGGGAATGTGGTAAGCGTGGTAACTATGGATCTCTGTAACGTGATTGGCCGGATTATCCCGTAGCACGATATTTTGGTGAAAATAGAAAAATGCGTTCCAGCTTTGACGCCAAGAAGTCAGAATTCGTGACGTCATGCGTAGTAACCATGGCAAGTAGGGTGGACCACTCTCGAAGTTCACTACAAATTTGTGATAATCTAACTGCATTGGTTTCATTCTTTGTGTCAAAAGAAACTTAAACCATTTGGCTCTAAGCATATGTTAAAGGACCCATCACACCTATAATGACAATGCGAACTACTTCCCATATTTAATACGTTACATTCTAAACCCGATAACGACGTCTCACTGATCTTAGCAACTGCCACGATGCACTATTTTCCATGAACCTTATGCTCCCGACGAGTGTTAGCGTATCTTGCTATTTATTCGTAAAATCGGTTATTTGAATTTAACCGACTGTTTGCTAGAAGTCAATGGACCTGGAAAAAGCCGTAAAACAGTCAAAGCCGTGGACAATTTGTTAAAAGCAGAACCTAGTTTTACAGCATTCAAATAGTTTTGAATATTGGAACAACAGGAAATAGTGCGAGGTGTGATTTAAGTACTTGACATATCAGTGCCATTTTACTGTTTTGGGGGCGAAAAATAGAACCAAGGTAGTAAAAAGTAGATAGACGTGTTCAAGTAAGTATCTCGATTGTTGTAATACTAATCATCTGACAACAAATTCAGAGACCAAGATGTCGGACAAAGCAAAAAGGAAAGAGACAGATGCATTTGACATGCGTCTTGGAAACAAAAAGTCCAGTGTGTGGATGTGGTGATGAAAGTTGAGCAATTTTTGAGCAGAACGAAGGGAGATGAATGTGACACTAAGTTCGTATAATGCTTAAAGAAAGGAATTTTTTATCTAATAAATCACTTGGAAGCTTCCTGCAGAAAAGTATGTCCCACATAAAATATTTTTCGTCCCTCGAGATTTGAGTTTACTCGGTGTTGTTCTTATTTTTGTTTTCCTTGTATTTAATCTTATTGCAATGGCCGTACTCTGCTTTTTATGCAACAAATCTATCTATCTATCTATATTTCCTTGTAAGACTTCTTCTTTGCCTTTGTAGTGACATTATTAACCATTTCAGATAAATAAAGGAGTAGATGATCTTGACCCCAGTTCATTTTTCAAGTTGATACAACCCGCCAACACCCTTATAAACTGTACCATCCGAAACCAAATACAAAAATTGGCTAGTGTTCATTCGTCAATAGGGTAACTGAACCGTGGAACAGTTTGCCAGCAGAACTTGTTGATTCAAGCAGTATTCAAACGTTTGAATGAATGAATGAATACTTTTAATTTAGCAAATTGCCATAGACGAAAAAGAAAACACATAGAAAAGAAAACAACAACAACAACAAAATCATGCAGTCTGTTCCTGCTGTTGAGTTGCAGCAAGAAGAGACTGCCACACTGTCAGAAGTTTCATAACAGATTTCGCATAACACTTTCAAGAATAGTGCCTTTTCACTTAGAAATGAAGTGTTATGACCAACTAAGTTTATAGTATTTCGTGCCTAGATCTCCAACAACACCTTCAGTAGGTCAAAATACTACACTGTCAAAAGGTACATAACGACAACGGAAGGATGCGCGCTTTCAACAGATAACACTTTAGGATGTTATTTGTTATGTTTCTTTCGTTCCCGTTAGTATTTTTACCAATTGAAGGTGTTGTTGGAAATCTAAGCACGAAATAGTGTAAACTTAATTGGTCATAACACTTTATTTCTAAGTGAAAAGGTGTTATTCTTGAAAGTGTTATACGCTATCTGTTATGAAACTTCTGACAGTGCATACAGGCAGGCAATGAAAAATTGGCACAGTGGCAAATTTTATAACCTCAATCTTTGAATCTAAAAGACGGCACAGAAGTGCCGCTCTAGCCTTACTGCGAATTTCATCAAAAGTGAGGCATCTTCTCGAAACGAGCGCCGAAGAAACACTTAAGTTTAAGCGTGGTATAGTCGACACCCCGTTTTACTCAGTTGGTTTTGTAGTTGAAATTTGGTTTACTTTGTAGTGTGTCAGTTTCTGTGTGTAAACTGTATCTAATCGGTTTGTACTTGTGTAGTAATAGCTTTAAGCTAAAAGCTTAACGCCAAATGTAATAATAAATAAATAAACATGTTTTGTAATATTAGGTTACGAGAAGACGCCCTGCTACGCCATGAAAGGAAAAGAGCTCTAGTTGCCAGCAAGCCTTCCAACCCTGATGCAAAATCTCTGGTAAGTCTTACAGTTATTAATATTATAACTAAAAATTAGCGTCACTGAGTAGAGTCGTAGCACAAAAAGTGAAAATACGAAATAAATTGGAAAAGATGCCTCGCCGTCTAAAAATAAATACAATTCGAAAAAATTATCATTTTAATTTTATTTCATTTATTTATTTAAACTAGTCATATATTCAAACAATGTTTACAACGGATGTACGTCAGCTACGATTCTTCATCAGCGATATTTTCAGATAGATTCTTCATCAGCGATATTATCTTCGTCAGCGATAGATTCTTCATCAGCGATATTTTAAGGCAACTTACTTTCAAATAGCACTGTAAAATATCTATAGTCGGTAGAAGCTTCAGTTGTTTATTACAGGTTTATTTCCTTCCCCGAGTTGACCCAGAAGATGACGAGGACCCTTACCAAGAAGGGCCGAAATATCGCTGATAAAGAATCGTAGCTGACGTACATCCGTTGTAAATATTGTTTTAATATATTTTTCCAAGTTAGCTTGGGCTCAAAGAATATTTAAACTAGTCAACGGTCAAAAAGGGACATACACGCTTTCAACAAAAAAATCCAGCAATAATAGGCACTAAAAGGGGTCTCCACCCGGAATAAAAATTACAAAATACCCCCCCCCCCCCCCCACACACACACACATTTGGAGCGTCCACCTCATATGCGGCTATGCCAGGTCAACCAGTAAAGGGTTCAAAGACCCTAGAATGCGCTTCTGCAGAGAAATACCAGAAAAGCGCTTTATTTCTGGGAAAGAGAGAAGGACGTTACCAGCGACCATAAAGGAGATGAGGTTTATTTCCTCGAGAAATATGTCTACACTCGAGGAGTTTAAAATGTAAATAGAATATTCGACAAAGAACTACATCACTATCAATTCACATGACAGCGAAATTCGAAAAATGCTCTCAAATAGTTAAAGTAGACATTTATAGAAGATATTTATTTTGTGACCTCCCGTTGTGTCATTTCAGTCACTAAATTCTCATTTTTATAAAACTGTCTCCCACTCGAAATGGCAATCAGTCTTTCCTGTCGGAGTGCAATTTTCTGAGCAAAATCCTTTAGCCCCATTAGGCATCGCACCCTCGAGATTTGAGAATCTAGAAGCAAATGACGTCAAAAGAACCACGAGTTTTCTTCCGAAAATTATATGCTTACTTCTGCTTACTTTGACAATATTTTATGGTTTAAAACAAAAAGGAAACAAGTTTCGATCATTAAAGTTCTTAGAACACTTTTTTTTTGTCACCTTACTAAATTTTTGCCACCCTAACAAAATTTGTGTCATCCTAACAAAAATTCTAGCCATTTAAACAGAAACGGCCATGTTTCGGTTAGCTGCATATTGTGCAGCCTAAATCGTGCCAAGAAGCGAAGCCTAGACCGCAGATTTTGAAAATTATGCCTTAGGACCACACTAAAATCACCAGACCGATCGTAAGCTATCTACACTGTAAAAAGTTTCTCAAAGTAAGGATTAAAGTTAACTGCAGTATTTGCTATTGGGATTAATGTTATCTATACTGGGATAAGATTAATCCGATTTAGAGATAATCTTACGTCAATAGAGACAAGATTAATCCCGGTAGGAAATACTGCAAGATTTTTTTTTTTACATTATACTTGGTTTTCTTGGCAATGTTTTTTTAGTGTAAACTAACGACTTCCATGTAAAGGTACTCTCAAGGCATCTATAAATCAACTGAAAGATGTTTGCCCTATGTGCTTTGACAAAAAACACACTTGTTGAAATCATCATTGTTTGAAGATTGGTATGTCATGGATTTAGCACCGTTTTCGGCTAAGAAGTCGCCGAGAATGCACGAAAAGTCGACAAGAATGTCATAAATGTCGCTGAGAACACTCTATTTGCTCCTGAGGCGATTTATGTCTACCCAAGATAACACAGTTTGTCGCCGAGATTGACGCCTTTGTAGCCGAGATTTCCGCAAAAAAAATATTTCGCCGTGAAGTACAAAAATGTAGTCGAAAATTATCAATGCCGAGATAGTCATAAATTTAACCGAGAATCCCAGAAATGTTACCCCAAAAATGCAAGAAATAGCCGAGATTACGCAAAATGTCACATTCTCGGCACTTTTCGCGCATTCTCGGCGACTTTTTAGACAAAAACGGTGCTAAATCCATGCCATAGATTGGGAAAAGGTTGTGGATTGATGATATTTTTTGTGAAATAGATCAACACATGTTTCTTCCATCGGGTCTTTGAATTTAAATTTAATTACTACTTAAAACTGGTAAGAAAACCAAAGTGCAACGGTTCCTCTAGTGAATGAATGAATGTTACCTATCTTGACATCAAGTGCAGATTTTATACTATGTGGATTGTATTTTAATTTTAAGGCGTTTCAAAGTACAGCAACAAAAAAGACACACAGAGAAACGGCGTTGCCACGAGTTTTAACTCGTGGGCTAGGCGTGTGGCACCCACTTTTGTTTCAACAAACACTCAAAAATCTGACAAACGCTGAGGGTCCCCTCTATGAATCAAGCTGGCTCCGCCCCTCGCACCCCAGGGTATGAGACACAAATATGTCGGGAAAAAAATGTCTCCATGGATAGGCAGACTTTGCAGTAATAATAACAATAACGCTTGTTTATTGAGCTCAAAGGCCAAGCAAGATTTAATACACGTTACACTTCACAAATAATCTATTACACCTCTAGAAATACTATGCTACGTAAACTAAGCTAGACTTTCATTCCTGAGACTAAATCCTTTGTTTACAAACACCTGCGATACATTTGGGGTTCGTAGATTTCAGGATACGGGGAAGCGATACTAACCCACCCCCAGCAAATGTTATTTTCAAATGCGAAAGCTCTGCATCATTTCTAACTTTTTTTCTTCTTACTTTAGAAATCCATCGTCCGCCGAAGATCAACAGCCAACCCGACGAGCAGTCCACGTCGAAAGGCGTCAACACCAACACTGACCAATTGAATTTGTAGACTTACCAGTTGAATTGTAGATTAGACTAACGGATGAATAACGCGACACATTTTTTTACATTGACACGGTACCTGTTTTCTTTTTTCTTATCGTATGTGTACAGCTTTCGCAAAATAAACTCGCATATTTTTTTTTATCTTAATGTTGCGATTTCAGCGACCTCGGGGCTCCTGTAGGATACACTAAGCACTGTTTTTGTGTTTTTTTTATTTATTTCTATACCTAAAATATGAGGAGTTCCGTATCAAATTGACAAAAAACTATCAATTTATCAACCCTTTATTCGTTCAACTACACTTTACGGGAGAGGTGAAAAGGTTACATGCTAAGACTTCGTTTTAGGTTCTATTGACTCAATTTTTTCCGACTGCCTAGAAACATGTCTTACAGCTGTTATTAGTTACGTTTTGCAGATGATACCACGGTCTGTTTTCGCAGTTACCGTGTTATCTGGTACCACGGTCAAAAGGCGTGTTGACAGGTAGCGTGGTATCTGGGCAGTTATCGTGGTATCTGAAAGATCATCTGACTTTCATCGTTACCAACAATAGACTAGGATTTGTCAAATTGGTGAGACAAAAGTTTGGAACTTAGTGATATAACTGGAAATAAGTTTTTCTTGAGGGATAACTTCGAAAAGCGCAATTTCTGGTACCAAGTTTGCTCTGCAAAAAAGACTGCAGATCTGGTTACCGTGGTAATAGATTCCATGGTATCTGCAAAAAAGCAACTATTGTTACTTTGTAAAATCTTTTGACTGAAATGCCATTTTCCTTTTCGCTGTATCATTTCAATTCCGTTGCTATGACTACAAGAGAGCCAAATAGCGATTGCAATTTCTGTCCGTTCGTCCGTCCGTCGGTCGGTCCAGATTTTGCTTGTTTGGGCACTTCCAGATAAGCTAGGACGATGAAACTTTGCAGGCAGAAGAGGGACCCCAAAAGATGAAGTTGGGATTAGTCACTTCCCTGGTCCGAGCCTCGGGGGTGGGGGGGGTGGAAGCAGGGGGAATCCGGAATTTTGAGGTATTTATATTTTGAGCGGGTGATCGGATCTTAATAAACTTGATATTTGGAAAGACCTCGTCTTTCAGACGACCCCGCTTCAAATCCGAACCGGGTCCGATGACTTTGTCGGGAGTTGGAGGGGGGAGCCGGAAATCTTGACGCGTCGAGTGGAGGGATTGGGACGAAACTTGGTGGGAAGAACAAGCACAAGTCCTAGAATAACCGGACCGGATTTGGGCGCTGTGGGGGAGATTATGGTGGTCCGGCGAGTTTGGTACTTCCTGATGGAATAGGATGAAGAAACTCGGCAGGTATATGAGGGATCCGAACAGACAGACTTGAGAATAGTCATTTGCACGGTCCGAACATCATGGGGGGAGTGGAGGGATAGGGAATCCGGAATCTAGTGGCATTTATAACTTTTGAACGGGAGATCGGATTTGGATGAAACTGGGCAGGTGGAAAGAGCTATTCTCTCAGATGTTCGATGTCAGGTCCCGACCGAATCCGATACTGGGGGGTTAGTTGGAGGGGGGCACCGGAATTGAGAAACGCTTAGTGTCGACGGATTGGGCTGGAATTTGGTGGGAAGAACAAGCATAAGCATTAGATGCGTCCTTGACAGGACCAGATCATGTCGGAGCTCTTTGGGGGGAATTGGGGAGAGGGGTCCCGGAATTCCGGTGATCGAGGGATAGGATACTTCCAGATGTGCTAAGGACAATAAACTTGGCAGGCGTGCTAGTGACCCGACCAAATAGACTTAAGGAAACGACACAATGCCCCAGGAACACTTTCGTTCCTGGATCTGACGATTTTTTAGGGAGTTGAGGGAGGGGGAATCCGGAAATTACTGACTTCCGTAGGTTGCGAAAAAATGAATGGTCCGATTCAAGTGAAACTTTATGGGTGATATGAACTGATGACCTAGATATGCAAAGCATGTGTACGAACCCATGCGGCCATGGTTGGGGGGGAGGGGCGGACATTTTTTGACAGGCACTAAAACCAAACGCAGGGGCAGAATGGAATGCAACTAGGAGAGTACCAAGTCTATGTGGCCTAGATTTGTCATTTGGAGTCTGAACCGGATCCGACCAAGGTAGGAGGAGGATGAAGTGGGAACCCGGAAATTTGCAGATATGCTCAGATTCGAGTTAAACTGATGCACGGGAAGAGGAGATGTTAGAGATGCGAAGTTTATGTGTCCGGGTCGTATTAAGGGGGAGTCCCGGAAATATTTCGGCTTGCATAGGGGTTAAACTAGAGAAGTGATTTGAATGAAACTAAGAAGAGAGATTGTATGCCTTAGATTACATATCTTAGGGTCTGGACCAGATCCAAGCACGGTGGGGACGGGTATCGGAATTCCCGGGAAAATGCTCAGATTTACTTTCTCGCTTCTCACACCACCTACTCGTAACAAGTGCCATATGAGCTCGTAGCTCTTGTTAAGAAACAAACATGTCTGAATTTTTTTTTGTGTAATTTAATTTCAATGGCGAGGTTTGCACAGCTGATATCTGGACCTGCCCCCTCTACTCCCTTAACACTGTGAAAGATGAAAAAAATCACACGAGTAAAACAGCTAATTCATCAATCCCAACATCTGAAAGAATGGGTCCTGAAGAAATTCTGAAATATTAGCCTAGTTAGAACAGTCCATGTTAGCCGAATGGCCACACAGTAACGAATGGAAAGAAAAAATTCACTTGACAGCAGTTTTCAAATTAGTGAACTAACGTTTTAATTACATTTTAGGAACCCACTTTACTGTTTTTGCTTTATTGCGGATTCCTAGAATATCCGGAAACAGTAGTTCGGGAAAAAAGTTTTATCCGAAATTTCCCGGCATACTCTGAGTTAATGAGCCCTGTCCTCTGTCTCATTACACATAAGGCAATATCGCATACCGCTTAATTTATTTTTTGCAACACGAACAAAAAGTTTGTATCTTCTGCTCGGAATATGGGGTACTGCCGTTCATATCCAAATAAGCAGTACAAGGAAAGTTCTGTCCAACCTGATGAACATACGAAGTACTAGTAGTCTTAACAACAACACGAATTTCATCCAGAATAAGCAACACGGATGCTATACGGAAATACTTGAAAGACTGCATAAGACGCGTATTTACGACATTAGTCGTCGGAGATGTACCCGCACCAGTCTGGAACACAATTGTATGCCTTCCGCGAGAATCTGCGGGTGTATTAACGTCGTTATCCACGTCAAGAGAAATAGCACCAATGGCTTTATAGCTAAATTGCATCTTATCCGCAAGTGTCCCCCATCTACGTGTACGTATATCGACGACGGGCAACCAGCCAGTGCAAAATTACACTAGACAGACCTCTGCTCTACATGCTTTGCAAACGGACCATACACCACTACACTTGCGGCATTCAAAGCGAGAAAAACTTGCGGGTTTGATGATGATGATGATTTTATTTATGACCCGTCAAAAAAAACATAGGCACGGAGAGTAAATAATGAGGAAAAAAGAGAAAAAAAAAAGAAAACACGAAAGAGAATTAATACACTATAACTTTTAACATACCTCTAACCCAAGAGGCTTTTCCAGTCGTGATCAGTATTTTGGCTATAAGTTTCTATTTGTTTCTCTACTACTGTTAGTGGGTCACTAATTTGATAACGACTGGAAATGTTCGAGTTTCTCGTCCAAAGGGGGAGGCGTAATGTTTGTTTAGAAATTTCTAGTAAAGCAAAGGTGCGGTCTGCACGTATCATTTTTTTGCAATGTTCAGAATATGAAGTTATCGGAGCCAGCGCTGGTGAACGACTGAATGAGTTTCGATAGGGATGTTCTCTATCGCTAGTGGTGATAGCATCGCTGCCAGTGATCCTCAGGAAGAACGAGAAAACGTCTCACTAACGACTCAAACTCAACAATTCAAATCATGTGTCAGCCAATCACGGCGCTCGCTCGGGACAGCGGTGGTGCCGCTGCCGCTCTTCCGCTAGGTATACGGAGAGTTGCATCGGCAAGGAGAGTTAGTCATCAAAAGTATTTCATCAAGTCTTGGCGCTACTCCTTAGTGTTTTTTTGCTGTGAAGCCAGCGCCGGTGTACGAATGATTAAGTTTCAGTAGGGACGGTATCTACCGCTACTGGTCCTGGTGTTGCTGCTATTCAAGTGTCTTAGTCCCTTTTTCAAGACTTCCTAATGTTTTGCCCTGGTTTGATAGGAGTAAGTTGTAGGGAAGGCCGCGAAACATCTGAAGGCACGGTCTAAGCAGACGTCATAGGGGAATCAGGCGGTTGTCCACTTGGCTTTGGCCTTGGTTAATCGTCTCCCCGGTTTTCAGCGTAAATATAAGTAAGTAAGGAGATGTTCGGAAGACGAATATTCACATACAGGATTATCTTATCCAGCAAAATTGGCCTTATTACAGCTCAGCGCTCCAAGTGGACTAGTTTCTGTTAGTCCCCTATTGCCTCTTAACTAACACTTGTGTAGACATAGCCTAGTAAAAAGTTGAATCCGTCAGGTAGCGGGTCACTTTCACTTTCTGCTGCTGAAGCATATGCAAAACCTCCATTATAGTGCGAACAGACGATGAGGATCAGAAGCTCCCGAGCGGGAATTCCTGCCCGGATTTGCGGCACCATCATCACTTCCATATAGAAAAGTTGATGATGAAAGTGCAGGAAATCCGGCCGGGAAATCCTCATCGTGTGTTCGCACTTTTATTTGGGACACAGATGACAGGATCTATTTTTACCATGTCTGATCCAAGTGCTGATGGTGAGGCCAAGGAGGATCAACAAAAACTAGTCCGCTTGGAAGCGCTGAACAGGAATATGGCCAATTAAAAATATTGTTTCTAGCGTCATCTATGATAGATGTCAAGAATCAAGTTGAAGTGAATTTAATTTCGTGTCTAGGGAGCAGCACGATCACGATTGAAAGAGAAACATCTAGTCTACGATACTCCTTTAAACAACAAGACCTAAGGTTTCGAAGGGATTCCAAAACTTATTTATTTTACCTTTTGATCTAGGCAATCGGGTATTGTAGAGATCTGGTTTGTACCAGACCCTTAAACATTTTACTATATATCACTAATCAGTCGCTTGAAGATACACATTAATGATACCGCAGTGGTGACACATTGACAAAGTACGACCACGCGACTGATCATCTGAGAAAACCAAGTTCAGATGTGGATTCAGTATTAAAGGTTAACTTCAGACATGGAGGTTGATATCGGAAAATAACACCCAGACAATAAATAATAGCCTATCCGAGCCGAAGGCGAGGTAGGTCATGAAAAATATCAACCGAGCCGAAGGCGAGGCTGATATTTGTGGCCATCGAGGTTGTCATTCCGATATCGAACGCGATGGAGGTATGTGTTAACTGTTAACTTTTTCGAACAGAAATCATCTCTGGAGGCTGACATGACTCCATATCATCCTCTCTGGAGGCTGACATGAGCTATATCATCCTTTCTGGAGGCTGATATGACTTATATGATCCTCTCATATCTACCACTTCGAGAAAAGCCATATATGTTTAACCTTATGTATGTATGTATATTCTCTATAAACCGTTACGTTCAAACAGAACAAGAACCAAGTAAATGAAAAAAAATAAAATAAAGCACGACAGAGAGAAAACGATCTGTAACGCAATATATACAGCACTGCAAATGAAGAAAAAGACGTAGGGCGAGTTAACCAGTGGTCATTTATTGGGCACAAAATACTGGTAACCACTGGGTGTGCGGCCGTTCCGTGGCCTTTTTGGACTAGCTTGTCTACTGCCGCCTTTGGGTTCTACTAGGCTGAATTTTCTTACTTGGTACCTCCTGCGGGTCCAGGGTGGCATTTTTATTATATATTTTAGGTAACGAAAATAAAGCGACCGGACTCGAGAGTGCTCGGTAGTTGAAAATAATTTCCAGAATGGAGCCAAATATAAGACGTGGGGTAACGCCTCAGTGTTGTATAGTATAGCCAGCATACTACGTGAAAAATGGACCTTCTTTGTCACGATGGAAGCGTAAGCGACTCGAAGTTTCATCTCGCGTTCTGTAAACGGAGAGACCGAGTCTCTTTTAACGTCCCTCCTAGAATATAATATAATAGAATTTTATTTTTACCTTTTTGTCATACAAAATGAAGAATATCCCTAACACTTTGGAACGAATGATAAAAAAAAAACACTAAATGGGACCAACTTATTGGTTGTTGTACAACTCAACAAATGCTGGAACAAAACTCCTTCTATATCTTTCATGAAGAGGGGCCACAGGGGCTAGTTTGGGGATTTTCTGGGATTTCTCTCGCTGGGGTCTAATACGTATAGGAGAATAGGGGGGTGGGAGAACATTACGTAATCGGGGAACAGATGGTTTTTAATACCGAAATCGATGCTAAGGCAGGTTCGTCTCTCGTCCAGGGTAGCCAGCTTGAAACTTTTTTGTAGGTAACTGTAAGGCACTTTACCCTCCCCGTTTATAATCATGAGGGCCCTTTTTTAAATATTCTCGATACGGTATGTGTGTTCTGAAGAGAGCCCAAAGTGCCAAACAGGACAAGCGTATTCAAGAACAGGTCTGATAAAACTAATGTAAATTTGGAGGAGGTCTTTAGAAGGGCAAGAAAATTTTATAAGTAGTTTCTAAACGGCAATACATGGGGAGGCCTGTTTAAAATATTTTGGGTATGGGCATCCCACTAAAGTAAATCTGAGTAGTTTAATTTTTTTAACGGAGATTTCTAGGGGAATTGGGTCAAGAAAGGCTGGGGTAGATTTTAAAAAGCTAATTGTCATAATTGAAGATTTCTTGGAGTTGACTTTCATTTGCGACAGAGCAGCTTCCTGTGTAATGTCATCCAGAATGGTCATTGCTGAGCTCTTGATATTTCGCCGGCAAACCTCAAGAGCAGAGAGGTCGCCAACATATTTCCATCGGTCAGGGTACTCAGAAATAAGACTCTTTCTCATAATTAAGAATAAAGTGTGACCTAGTAAAGTACCTTGGGCAACACCACAAAAAATAGGGAGGGGATCAGAAAAAATATTTTTTAATAATTTTTTTTTCAAAAAAGGACTAGCTTTAAACTCTGAAAGCAACTTCTCAACAAGAA
The DNA here is from genome assembly GCA_023053575.1 of Branchinecta lynchi. NCBI lineage: Eukaryota > Metazoa > Arthropoda > Branchiopoda > Anostraca > Branchinectidae > Branchinecta > Branchinecta lynchi. The sequence goes on along the minus strand of JAKZAP010000008.1, from coordinate 25,284,982 downwards.
TATTATAATCAATAAGGTCAAAAGCTTTCTGGAGATCAATTAATAGAACATTTAACCATGTATCAGGGTTTTCAAGGTTTTTATATATTAAATCAAGTAAACTCACAAGGCAATGAGAGGTAGACGTTTCCTTCAGGTTCCCGAACTGTTTAAGGTCAATCAGTTCCAGGATTTCTGCCTTCACCCAATTGGCAAGAAAACTTTCATACATCTTTGAAAATGTCGGGGTTAGTGTAATTGGTCGTACTCCAGTGAAGTCATTTAGACCTTCCTTTTTCTCAATCGGATTAACATACCCTAACTTCCAACAAGACGGATAATTTCCCGATTTACTAATTTCATTAAAAATGCTTAACATCGGAATAGTTAATCTGTCTGGGAAAGCTTTGATCAGAGCAGTTGGGGTATCAACGGGGCAAATGCTAGTTCTTTTAAGCTTCTTTATTTTACTATTAATTTCATTAACTGTAATTAATGGAATATTTTCTACTGGTGTACTTGGGATTTTATGGCCACTTGAACATGGGGGGGGGGGGGGAGTTTGGACTATTGCGGCTAAGTGCTTATTAAGCTCATTTGCCGTCTGCAAAGGTGGCTCGTCCAAGTGGAAATCCAGATTCTTATGCGTACGACCACCAAGCTCCTTGGCTTTTCTAAACCACTGGCGGGGCTTACTTTCTCTAAGAACATCCTATGGGGACACCAAGGTACGTGATAGATTATGTTAGGCCAAGTCAGATACCAAGTTGGACTGGTCTGCACATTTTTCTTGATCATTAAAGAATAGTACATTCGACTTTGAAGCATCCGATCAAGCTGTACTCTGCCTCTAAAATACTGAAATTTCTTTCAACACTTAAATTTGATCTACTTGGTAAGTACGTCGTCAGCATAAGTTAGCAGAGACACATCAATTTGTTTAACATATAGGAAGAAGGAACTTTTGATCGTGCAGTCAGGAGAAGGAAGCTATTATTGAAGAGATGGGGGGAGGTCAAAAGACCCTTGCCTCACCCCCTTTTCAACTAGGACTACTACAGTAGCACTGAAATTGTTTGGACCCTTAAAAATACCCTTCAGGCTATATAACAATACCGCTGTCAGAAGTTTCATAACAGATAACACGAGGGTGCGCTGTTTCAATTAGACACCTCGGGTGTTATCTGTTGTGTTTTAAAATGCTGTGCATAAAGCGTTACCATCAGGAAGAACCGAAAAACTGTCAAAAAGTATCTGCTGAGTTTTCCGACATCATGACGATAAGGAAAAAAGTTAGTAGATGCTTTTTTGGCTCTTCCTAACTAAGCTTGTTATGCAGAGCATTTCATGCATGACGTTTCCAAACACAACAGATAAATACGAAGTGTTATCTGTTATGAAAATTCTGACAGTGTATTATGTAATATACACGAAGTGTATCTGTTATATAGTGTTATATAGTGTTATCTGTTATGAAAATTCTGACAGTGTATTATGTAATATACCGGCACACCTCTCTTTTATGCCTCCAACAATGTTTGCTCAATGAACAGATGAATCAAATGCACGGCTAACATCAAGTGCATTGATTTTGAGTCCCTGCCCGGATTCCTGTGAATCAAATAAACTGGCAGCCAGGATAAATAGGGCATGAGGATACCCAATGCCCTTAGTGAAGACAAACTGATATTCAGTCATCCAACAGCGAGCTTTAATTACATCCGTTATCAACAACTCGAAGAGCTGAGACAGTGTCGGAGAAGCGGTAATAAGTAATTGATTTATTTGTAAACCGCCATTTCGAAAAAGTGGAGTAAATAAATGAAAATAAATAAAAGACATAAAGACACAGAAAGTCCGAAGGATAGATAAAGCTACGTTAAAAATTAGTTACGACTGTTACTATTCTTGCTATTATTGCCGTTCCAGAGCACGCTGTAATAAGTAAATTGGCTCCTCCCTCTTGTTATGTTTGTTCCACGACTGTTACGATCGTTACAGTTCACTTACGATGGTCCCGAGCAGCATAAGCGATAAGAACTATCGGTTCTGCAGAAACTCCCGTAAGAATGATGACGTATGTCCGCGTTGTTGTTGTTTTTTTGCAGAGAGCGTGACAACTACCACAATACTGTGCTCGCTCCTCCTTTTATCATCGTAGCTTGTAACTTAACTGAAACGCTACCATAGGTTGAGGACCCTACGAAAACAGCCATGGTCAGTTGCATGTGAGTTAAGTAGCCTTTACGTAGCCTTAAGGGCGTTTGTTAAACCTCTTAACAAGTGTAAACTTCTAGAGGGTTTTGTAGTTCTTAGTATTTTTTTCCAGTAAACCCCCATAGATAATCTATATATATAATCTGACTACGATCTGGAGAAAAGATTCATCGGAGGGGTCCAGAGAAATCGTTACAGGGGCTGTTGAGGATTCAGATTTGAAAATCACAGGTCTCTCTCTCTCTGAATACGTCATTGGCCACATGCCGCTGCTAAATTCTCTTTTCTTCAGAATCATTACCTGTTGCCAGGCTGCGCTCTGTCTCGTCTATGCTTGTCTTTGTGACACTCCCACGCTTGTAATTTAATAATGTTTACGTCCGTTCACAAACAATTATCCTTTCTCCGATTTTTCTAAGCGACTAGGTAGTTGACAGGGTCCATCCGAACCACTGTTTCCCTTGGACATATTGCGTTTCTGACCTGCCTGTTACCGCCCCCGTAGGTTCTCCGTTATTAATCTACGCCCCCTCGTCTTACACAATTTTAAATTGCTTGTTGGGTTTGGAACGCTATTTGGTACGAAACCTATGCCAAAATGCGAAGAGGCTGAACAAGGGCTGGAAGTTCGTATGGCACTTGCACGAAGGGTTATTAGTATGTCAAGCTAAGGCTCGTGGTAGTAATTCAAATTCAAATTCATTATATTCTCCAAACGTCAACGAAAATTATAACCGTAAGGTCGATTACTCTTCCCCTCCCAACTCTCCCCCAGTGGTAGGTTCGATCCGGATTATGGCATATCCTGCCCATCGAGTTTCCCCCCTCCCCCCCCCCAATTGCCTTGTCGCTGGATCTATAGATGGCACATCAAGCATCTGTCAAGCGCCCTGCCGCAAATTTCAGTGCTGATACCAAGACTTTAAGTGTCCGATAACAAGATTTCCGGGAACACCCTCCGACTCCCCCCGAAGTGCCCGGATACAGTCTGGACCTATGAACGACTTTTGACCTCCCGGTCCACCAAGTTCCACCCCGACTGGAGGACCCCCCAGTGATCGGATCCAGTCTGGACTTCTAAGTGGCCTTCTAAGCCTAAAACGAAGTGTTTTAGGAAGAACTCTGTTGTTGGTAGCGTCGAGCGGTGGGGAATTACTTAAACCTCCGGAGACGTATGGGGTTTTGTAGTCTTTCCGTTTGGATTCTACTTACTATTTAACACTTACTTATATTCTGGATATAGGTGCAATACAGACTTCATTTCTTCTTAACTCGTAACCAGCTCGTAACTCTATCTTGTCTTGGCCACAGAACTGGCCACAAAAGTCTCACCGCAGCTCCTATTTTAATCTAGTCATCGTTACCTCAAACAAGCTTCATTGGAGGTTAGAACACTTCGGATTTGGAAATCAGATAAAGGATTTCTTAGCTCGGATGTGGGATCATGTAGTGGTTTGCTTAGCGAGAATGTGGTATTTTTATTACAGGTCTTGGTTTGATCAACGCTTTTTCCAGTACGATAAGAAGGTAATTCTTTGATTTATAAATATTAAAGACATGATGATCTATAACTTGCCAATTACCAAGCTCCTTAAGGAATGCATTCCACAAGATTTAAAGCACACCCCCCCCCCTCCCACTTCCAGCTCCCCTCGACAGGGCTCGGATCCAGTTCGGATCTATAAATGGTAAACCTAGGGTATATGATGGTCCTGCCCCCAAAGTTCTGACAAGGATTTCAGTGTGTCACAAGTTTTCCGGTTCCCGTTCCACCTTTAACTCATCCACAGTAACCGAATCCTGTCCGTTCTGTTGCCAACTGACAAGTTCCATCATAATCGGAGGGCTGAAGGGAACTTGTGAATATGCTCTTGCCAATTGCCAAGTTCCATGCGGAGCAAACATTCGTTCGCGGATTATGCGTGCCACACGATTCCCTTCCTAAACTCCACTCCACAATTCTCGGATCGAGTCAGGATCTCTAATTGGTAAATTTACGGTAATCTTGCCGGCCAAATTCCATTCTGATCTCTTGACCCTAACCTCTTCTCAAAATTTTCGGGACCCCCTTAGACTCTTTTCATAGTGCCCGGATCCTGTTCGGTTCTACAAACGGTATGTCTCGAGATTATGCTTTTGCATCCTAACAAGTCTCGTCGTGATCTCTTCACCCTAAGAGTGCCAAATGATCTCCGATACCCCCCTCTAACTCCCCCACACAGTTGCCGGATCCAGTCTGATACTGAAACAGCAGATTTGGGACACGTGCTCCAACTATCAAGTTTCCTCCAGGTCGAATATTACATTGGAAAGTTACGTTTGACACAAACCATCACCCTCCCTGAATGCTCAGGTCAGTGAATCTGGTCAGGTAAATTTAAACAACATGCCCCCTTATATACTTGACAAGTTTCATAGTTCTAGCCGAAGTACTCATAACTCGCGATCAGCGGACCGACAGAAAAGCGATCGGTAGATGTCACTTGAGGTGGAGACTTCAAATGCAATCGAAACTATAGGTCTAGAAACTAAGCTTCTTCGTGTGTAAGATTTTCGTCATATTTAACAAGATGTGGAAACACTTTTTGGGATCCCAAAACGTACGTGGAGACCTATGACTTCGTAAAAGTTGTCTCTCCGTCCGTCTGTGTGCAAGGCAACTCTTGAAGGGAATGAGATATTTTGATGAAACTTGGTGTGAGGATTATTTGGGCCAAGGGAAAGGTCGAGTTCATGGGTGGGTTCTGTAGCTCAAAATTTAGGAGTGGGGGAGGGGTTTCAAATTAAGGGGCGGACAAATTTTTTTTAACAGCTAATTAGATAGTCGATTTAGGACTAAGAAGACATGGTGAACACGAGTATGAAAACCATTTTCTCGCCGGACAAGTAGTTCGCCTGGGATCCAGACAAAACCAGAAAGTTTGTTAAAAATAAAGGTTGTATTTAGAGTTCATCGGATGTTCGATGTAGGGTAAGAAGATATGGTGAATATTTATATGAAAATAATTTTCTTGTCGGACAAGTAGTTAGCCCGGAATCTGACCAAAACCGGAAAATTTGTTAAAAGTAAAAGTTTTATCTGAAGTTGATTTGATGCTCGGTTCAGGGGTAATAAGACAGGCGGAATCCGGTTTTGACTATCATTTTCTACCCAGAGACATAGTTCGCTTGGAATCCGGCTGAAGCCAGAAAATTTGTTAAAAGCTAAAGTTTTATCTGAAGTCGATCAGATCTTCGATATAGAGGCACAGAGATACACTGAATTTTTTTTTTATCTGTAGTTTTTGCCGGACAAGTAGCTGTAGCAAAAGTAAGCAAAAGTAAGGCAGGTAGATTTGATCAATTTCGTCAAAGTAGATATGAGGCATAGCCTAGGGGTGAAGACACACATGCTGATTGCTGAATCCATGTATGAACTTTGTTTTTTCAGATGATTAGCCATTAGCCATTGGCCTCCCTAGCTCTAAATGTAAAAAAGTCGTTCCTTCTAATTTTTTCCCGTACTGGTAAGAGTTGCCCGACAGTGGCTGAGCTACCTACTTCAAGAGGTTCTATATTTCGATCACCTGAACGGTACGTCCGGTTCCTGGGAATACTCCTGGATGAATATCTAAGTTTCAAGCGGCAACTTGAGATGATAAGAGTCAAAATTTCGAGAGGAGTAAGTAAGTAAGAAATTTATTTATGACCCGCCATTTTGAAAAGGCGGAGTAAATGACGAAAATAAAGAAAATAAACAAAACACATATTTACACACAGAAAAAGACACTTAATTTTTAATCTTCGGTCAGGAAGCAGTGGACGACATTGTGTGCTGGTTGGGCCTTGTTGTCCATGAGTTTTGAACGCGATGACGAAACATCCAAAAGGGTAAAACTTGCATGTTGAATTTTGAATTTCTCCGTCAATGTGGGAACACTACGGAAGCTTAAAAGAATTTTTCGATTTTCTGTTCTCCGATTGTTATATTTCTCGCTGATATATCCATTTACATATTATTGCTCATCTACATGGATGTCTACTTTTCCGTCGTTACTTTCCCCCATCCATAATCTACAACGGAAAGCAGTTAAAATTCTACAGTCAACAACAAGTGCTCCTGTTCATCTATTAAAGCTAAGAGACATTTACACTCTTTCGTTATGCTCATTTGCATTTCAGTATTTTCGTAGTGACCTCCCGTCATGTTTTTATGGGATCTTTCGACTTGTTAAAGAAGTTACCCCTTATGCATTAAGAAACCGAGATAACATACTGGTTCCTTCCACTCCCTCAGTGTGCTCAGACTTTGGTCTGGAAGTGGCTGTAGGGCGAACCAGGAATTCGATTCCCACTGAGATCCGGCAGTCCCTGAGTCTTGGTTCGTTCAAAAAACACCTTAAAAGATTTTTGCTGGAAAATAGTAATTAATTGGTTGAAATTTCGGACAAGAAAATTGAATTTATTGAAAAAAAGTAATAAGGTTTGAAGTATTTGTTTATTATACTAGTTTAATAAAATGAGATGTTAGTGTTGGCTCTCGATGAATTTGTTTATTTCTTATTTTTTTTTTTTTTTTTGCCTGGTGAATTATTTGATTTTGCTATAAAGATTGTTTTTTCCCAAGCAACGGGCCATAGAGCCCTTGGGATTGTGTTTCATAAATAGATTTTGCTTTTTGTATATGTTAGTACTATGTTAGTTTTGTATATATAAGTTTGCCGATAAAAAGAACTTGAACTTGGACTTGTGTTTCTAAAATCTTCATCGTAAAATGTTCAATGAGTCTGGCGAAGGGATATCTACAAGACCAAACTGTCTGGATCGAATATTAAATATTTGGGATCCCATAGAAACCTTTGGTCTTGTTCCTTTTTGTCAGCTATGTCTTTTGGAACTGAATTTGCGGATTGCAAGCTTTGCAAACTACTATTCTTCTTACTGTACTTATCTTCAATATTTCTCCTGTCGCTGTGCCAAAAGAGTACTTTGCAAAGTTGTTAAGACGTGAGTAATGATGTCGATGTGCCATTTGTTTTAAAGTGTTTCGCTTCCTTTTAAACAACGGCAAAAGAAAAGCTTTTATGACTAGAAAGGAAACAAGACCAAAGGTTACGATGGGGTCCAGAAAATGTAATGTCTTGATCCAGACTCTCTAATCTTGTAGATCTCTGAGTCTTCGCCAGACCCCTTTAACATTTTGCTTTATATCCCAGAATCCAACGCTTGAATATGTAAACAAAAATATTACTGTTTTGGAGTTTTTGGCACCTTTCGGCCAAACAACTAATCAGATGAGGAAACCAAGTTCAAATATGGATTCAGCAAGGATATTTAATCCAGTATCTTCAAGGTCGTTTATTTTAGCAGCGTTCACGGCGAACTTCATGCACAGTAAAATATCTAGTGACATTGAGAGGAGCACCTTTCAATAAGAATTTATGGGTTCTGTCAAACTTCGCCAGCTTATTTGTCAAGGAAATACAGTTCAAAATTCGATTCACCACGTCTCCTTTTCCTCAGTTCGGGCCTCCTTAGCCTTGAAACGCTTATCTCATTAGCTTATTAAATATCCTTTTTTTTTATCCTTGATTCAAAACCCCCTCCTCCGCCTGGAAATATAGAACTATGGGACCCATCTACGAATTTGGCCTGTACTATATTCAAATAATGTTTATAACGGATGCGTCAGCTACGATTCTTCATCAGCGATATTTCGGCCCTTCTTGGCGAGTTGGCCAGTACTTTGCCACTGCACCCTCTACTTAGACGGGACATTATATCTCACCCCCGTCGACCCCCAGACAGGACAAACTGACACGACTAAAGCCAGAGATTACATACGACAGGTGTGTATAGTCTTTGATAAAACACAAGAAACATTTGTTTCGTTATACAAGCGACGAGCGTCGTCACTGAGGGTAGAGACTGGTATAGCCACCTAGTCTTACCAAAAATTGGTCGACAATTTCGATTAAGTTGTTCACAAGAAAGTTGTCGAATGAAATCTTCCCTGAGTAGTATAGAATGACGCTTGCTAGACCAAACCCACCCTAATAAAATAAACCCCTAATTACATGAAATTTACAAATTTTAACATACTTTATATCAAATTAACCCCCTTTTAAAAAAAAATTATTTTCATAATTAAAAAATAAAGGCTCCCAGAAATGAAAATATTGTCCTTTAATCTCAATATACTACTACAATACATACTATAAAAACTAACAGTGTCCTATAAACTACTACAATATATACTACTGAATAAACAGTTATAAATCCACATATGTTTCTTTGTTCTTGTTTTCCCGTACAATCGGTTGCAAAACTAAATGTTTCCTTAAAAGTAATTCGTTATATTTCTGAGTTACAAAGAAATCAAATGGTTCGTCATTATGATTAATGACTACAACCAATTTATCACAAAATTTTGTTTTAGCAATTCTCATTTTATATACATTATATTTCTTACTGTTATTTCTTACTGTTTACTAAGTAAACAGTTATAAATCCACATATGTTTCCTTGTTCTTGTTTTCCCGTACAATCGGTTGCAAAACTAAATGTTTCTTTAAAAGTAATTCGTTATATTTCTGAGTTACAAACAAATCACATGGTTTTTCATTATGATTAATGACTACAACCAATTTATCACAGTATTTCGTTTTAGCAATTCTCATTTTATATACATTATATTTCTTTCCTAATACTAAAGCTTCTTTTTTTATTGTCTCATTGTATTTGTTTATTCTGATTGTATTCAAGACTTCCTTTATTGACTCCATTTATTAGCGGATGATTTATTATTTCTTTCATAATATAGAACACAGTAAACATTATACGGTACAGGTTGAGCGTTTTTCAGTGTTAAACTGATTTCAATATCAGCAGTTGTTCCATTATATACTTGATTCGTGTTTGGAAACGTCGACACAGAATAGCGGATACAATTCTTTAAATTCTTCTATACTAACAACGCTACCAGTATCAAACGCTAATTGTTTATAACCCATATGTATGAATCTATTGTAGAGATTCGAGTATTCGCATTTCTTATCGCTAGAATCAAATCTGAGTCAGGACATTTATCCCCATTAATTCGAAGTTCTATCTCTATTAAATTTATATGATCAAACACCATATTATTCATTAATTGGTTGTTATACTTTTAATATTTCTGTAAGATTACAACTACTTTTTTCGGGTTCTTATTCTCAGAAATAACTTTCCAATTGTGTTCCTTATTCTGACTAACATTGCTTTTATAAGTATTACATGCTTTCCACATAAGATTATGCTATAACTGATGCAAGTTGGAAATATGTGGACGATTTATCTTTGGTTGAAGTTGTTGGCCGAAATTTAAAAAGTAACGCAGTGACTATTCTTCAAGATGTAGCCGACGAAGCCCTAACTGCTAACATGGTTGTAAATACAGATAAGTCATCAATTGTAAGTCTTTCCTTTTTAAAAAGTAGCCCAGAATTTTTCACTGTCCCTGAAAATGGTTTAATTGTTGAACAAATTACACTTCTTGGAGTTACGGTCTCTTCGGATTTAACTTGGAAGAAGATTCCATTCGTGTCGGATTTGGAAAAATAGTTCCAAATAGAGGAAGGTATAACAGAAAAGCGCTCCAGTTTCAGAGGTAGAAACGCAGTCAACACAACCTACCGCTTTAGAAGTATCTCCAGACTTACCAAGAAGTATCAAAGTCTTTGAAATGAGTCAAGGTGTTGATAAGGAGTTCTTAAAAGCACTTAATGTAAAATATAGAGAGAATCATATAAGATAGAAAGGAGAATATTTTGAAAAGCCTTATTTTTACTTTGATAACCCAGAGAATACAGAATATGCTTTGTCTGAATTAACAACTAGAAGTCAAAGCTACGGTAGTTTGAAAAGTAAAATTGGTTCTAGTAAGTATGATAAAATCATTTTATTTATACAAGACTACAAGGATAGATTAAAAAAAAAATCAATCCAGTAGACCCTTTATCAGACAACAAGGAACTGGTATATATGTGAATCAGGATGAAATGAATAACAAATTATACACTTTGATAGGAAGTAGAGTAAATGGGAATACATCTGTCTGATGAGGTGAGGAATGAGGAGACTGATATTATGGATTCACTTCTGCGAAATGAAATTCATACAAAGAAACAATATAATTTATTACATAAGAAATATTTCTAATAAATGGTGTCGTTAAACCTTGAAGGTAATGAAAGTATCATTCATGCAACATTTAGTTGACCAATCGAATTGAATCGTCATTGCGGTTATAACATAGGTTTGAATCAATCCACTTTGTGATATTCGTGGCATAATATAAGTGATAAATTTGAAAATAGTCCATTTCAGTATACGAAATCTGAAGAGGAGGAACGGATTAATGTTACAATCCCTAATGATGATGATGATGATGTTTTATTAACGCACTTAAGGAGAGGAAATAGTGCAGTGTAGACAAAGAAAAGAAAAAATACTCTGAGATTTCAATAATGTAGTAAATGCACGAGACCAAAAAATAAAGAGTTTAATTTAAAGAAGAGAGAAAAGGGACTAATCGGGTCTAAAAAAATTTCTTCCTAGATGGAGTGCGGAGAAATGGCCAAGGGCAGAAACGTCAATGTCCTGGGCAATTGAAAATAACTTTGCACCAGGGTCAGAGGGCAAAAAAAGTTGCAGTTATTCGGGAATTCCTATAACGTCGAGGAAGGTATAAGAGAAATTTACAATATTTGAAATAATAAGTCTTGACACGTTTTAAATCTTTTGGCCTTAGAATACCAAAAAGTCCGGAAAGGTTGCAAAAGGTTTAAAAACCTTTTTCTGATTTAAATTTTTAATAGCATCTGCTGGTTTCATTTGCATTGATCGATGATACGAGTTATTATAATTATCAACGAATACAGGTAAAATATCAATCCATTTATTTGTGTTAATGTGGGTGAAATATTTCCATAACTTTTCTTTCAACATTCTGTTGAATCGTTCAACGATTTGTGCTTTCAATTCACTTTCAGATGTAAACCACTGAATGTTGTTATTTTTCAAAAAAGTTTGAACATTTCTCAGTACAAATTCTTTACCTTTATCAGTTTGTAGCTTTTTAGGAATTCTTTCTTTAAATATAAATATATCAATGCGTTTATTATTTCACCACCAGTTTTATCTTTCGAAGGGGAACACCAGGCGTATTAACTAAATCAATCAAAAATAGTTAAAATGTAATTTGTTTTATTGTTTGCTTTTTTAAATTTCTGCATATCAACCCGGTCACCTTGCCATTTTTCATCAGCAAATTGAAAAACAGAGACTTAATTTTCTTTTAATTTTCTGTAAATATGATCAACACCTGAATAATTAGAATAATACGTCTTAAATATTTATTTTTCTACATTGAGGTTTGCTTTTAAGAATTGACATTTCATTGATCCACAAATAACACAACTACCTTTCTGCATAAACATTCTCTTTCTATATTCAAACAATAAATCTCCATTTATTAGAAAACAATTTTTTAAAATGATATTCATTTTTTACCAAGAGAGGTCATTCTGCGTTTAATGTGGTAAATGCAATGAAATCCACAGTTTAATTCATCTACCTTTTGATTTGCAAGACTTTTCTATGCTATTTTTTTCTTCGAAGTTTTCAGATATTCAATTATTTCTTTTCCTGGTGGAAAAGGGAAAGAATCGAAAAATTCTAGGTAGGAACTATCGGGTAGATTGCAATAAGCAATCAAATGAGTTCCAGGCATTCCACGTTTATCATAATTAACTACACCGCATTCTATACTAATTATTCGTTTGGGTAGTGTATCTATTGAGAAAACACCTCTAACATGCGTTAGCTTTCCCTGTTCATCCGTAATATCAAAATTAGTTAGGTCCTACTTAACTTTTGCTTCTTTTTGAATCCCCCGTTTTTTGAATGGGTTTCCTTCTCAGGTCTACCACGTACACCATTACCCACAACTCTTTGTGTTCCAGGAAGTTTTAGTGCTCCACCTATGTTGGTTATTTTATCTGCTATTTTCTTACCAGCGAATGTACCTAAAGCAGCAACACCGCTTGTTTAAGCTGCCTTGACAAATGTAATTGCTAGCGGGATTAAAAATGGAAGTAATCCACCTGTTTGAGTCGCTTCTTTCATCTGCTTGTACGATATATCAATATCACAACCTTTGTCATTACTTTTAAGTTTTCAATTTTATCAATCTGTCGTTTGCGTAAAAGTAGTTTTACTGGTTCTCGTTCATTCTGTTTATTATGACTAACACGAATCTGACATTTCTGTTTTGCATCCAAACATTTCTTCAGCTTCGCTTTTGGTAGACTTGCTAAATAAACCGTATATTCAAATGTTCCATGCATTTATTAGAGAATTAATTTATCTTTGTTTATTTACAAGCCAATACTGTTAACGAATGGTTTTTGCTCTAGAAGCCTTTTTAAAATATTTACGACTGCTTTTTAAATATTATTCTTATGGGTTTGTTGGTCAAGAAGCTTTTTATCATAATCTAAAAGATTTATAGTTAACGTTTCTAAATTAACAGCATATTTTTTGTTTTTAGGGTTTTGAACATTTGTTATCAATTTGTTTTCAACGTCAATTTCTTTATCATTAACTCGGATTGTTTCTTTTACAAATAACCATTTATCTTTAATCCTTATGAATAAATTATCAGGAGAAGCATGTACAACAGTTAATATGTTGATATCTTCGCTAAAATACTGATTTGTCCCCGCTTGTTGTGCGGTAATTTCTTCTTTAAACTGATTCAGAATGATAGCCATAAATCTGAAACTAAGAGCGTCCTGATCTGCTTTCGCATCACCTAAATTAATAATTCTCTTACCTTGTAAGTTAATATTACCGTTGTCAGCAGTAACGATCTTTTCATTCGATTCGTTACTAACCTGTTTTCCAACATTGCCGAATTCAGTCATGTAAAACAATATAAATCAAATCTTTATCTTTTGTTTTTAAATCAATAAGGAAAGATCCATAACCTTTAGTTGCAACCTCGAATTGTTTTATAAAGCTCCCAGTGTCTATAATAGATACATGATTTTGTCTGATAAATTTTATTTCTTTTGGATTAGAACACCGTAAGACTGCGAAATAATTACAGTGAAGTCTCACTACTTTAGGCGTTGTGTGATAGCTCTGTGACAAATAAAAATTGAGGCATAATTCTTTCTTTCTCTTCTACTTTCTGGTCTTTTTTCGGTAACAAAATCATCAAAGATAATCAAGTCAAGTTTTGGTATTTAGGGTCTAGGTCGTCAACATCAATAGTATCCTTCAGGTCATTACTTACTGATAAAATATTCGCTTTACAATGTGATTCCAAAGTGTTTAAATGGCTTATAAGGTCTTTATATTTATCTTGTTCAAGATGTTCTCATACAAGTATATTCGGTTGAAACAAATATATTCATAAATTAAATTCAAGAGTAGATTGGTTTTTTCTGTTCCAGAACTTCCACAAATGAAAAATCTAAATGGCCAATGAGGTGCAAGTTTGTGTTTATTCTGATAACTATTCTTTTCACTAACATCACACACTTTAATCGGAGCCCTTTCCGCTCATTATTAAGCAAAATTTTCTATTATAAGATTCTCAAAAATATTTACCAAGTACCCACTTAACTATATACTTACCATTTTCAAGTACATACTTACGTTTCTAACTATAGACTTTCAATTGTCAAGTATGTACTTACAATTTTAACTATATACTTACCAATTAACAACTATATACTTAAATATCTAACCTAATTATTTGATGTTAATAACCTAAAGGTAATGTTGAAAATCTATTAATTTTTTGTCATCTTTAGGATCTAACGCTTTTTTATTCAGTTCTTCTAGGAACATATTGTGCTTTTATGATCGTAAATTATACTGGGTTACGGAAAGGTTTTCAATTTGTCCAAATAGTACATCCTTATAGTTTTTAGTTGTAATTTTATCTTTAACTATATTCGTTTTTATTCCTTTCAGTTTTTTGCTAGCTTTTGATTGATTTGATGATCCTTTAAATAAGCATAGACTTTTGATCGTAATCCAACAAACTCTGTCATAACTTGTCCACCTTATTCATCTTTCATCATTCCTATAACTTTCTTATTTACATTAGTAAATCGGTATGGATTATCTTTTTCATAATCAGATGTGTCGAATCACTCATTCAAATCCTGTTTGACACCTTGATAGTAATCTTCAGTTCTAATATTATATATAAAGCTGTCAGTATCCATATAACATAAATCAATTTTATGTCCATATTTAGACTTCATATAATCATAATGGAGTTCATACATCAATAATTTGGATAGTTCCAATACAGCAAAACTGATGTATATTGGTTTGTCTAATTTTATATTTTCCTTTGAGATTCTTGCCACTGAAAAGTTTTCACTGAAAATCATTTCAGATTTAAAGTTGGGTTTCTTTATTATTTTTTCTCTTGTTTTATCATCAGTTATTATTTCCATGTCCGCTCGCTTCCCTACGTTTTCCATAGTTTTCCAAAAAAAGGATTATTCATAAGCTTCAAAAAATCCTTTTCTAAATCATTTGTACCTTTAGTTTTAAGGGTTGTGTTGTGATCTATATATCCTTTTAAGTAAGCAATTTCAGATAATCCTAGTATTCTGTGTACTCTTTTAAATATTAAACCTTTTTGTAAATAGAATTCTAGTTTTCTGTGGCGAATTAGATAGTTGTTTTTATCTAATAATGTGGTACATAGTTTACCATTAAAATGTTCGGGTGCTAATGGTAAATCTTTGTGTAATTCGTGTAGTTCTTTTGGATATTCAAACTCTACTTCACATATAGCACCTTTATTCTGTAATTGTATCACCGGGTTAATATGATTTCTTAGATGGTTGTAATACTCGTATGATTCGTATTCATTCCTTTCTTTCAAATCATTTGGTATTGAAATGAATTGGAAATCATTCGCCGGTAAGTTCTGTGACATCGCCCACCCATATAAATTATTTTTATCCCTATACATTAAATAATTAGATGGATTATTTAATTATAATTACTCATATATTTATTATTTACTTTTGCATCTCTCTTTATACATTTCGATACAGCACCTCTTATCCCTTTTTCAATGAATGCATCCATGTCTTACTTCGAGAATAACGGTAATTATACTTTCAAATGTTTAAGGAAAGCATCTCAGGTTAGTCCTGGCGCTGAGAAGCAGTGAAGTGGATTCAAATCATAATTATGTATACAAACATTTCTGAAATTTTCAACAACATCCGACAATATTAAAACATCACTTTTTTAGGTATAACTTGGTATAATCAAGTAATGTGTCACAGTTAAATTGTTTAAGTATAGATACAGCTCTTTTATAATCAATTTTGTCAATACTTTTCCCTGTCAACCTAGAATAAAAGCTTTCTATTGGTGGTAACTTTGTACAATTCATTTTATCGAAACTATCTACGAATTCATATGGATAAAGCTCTTTTTTAATTACTTCTTTGAATTCATCGTCATTTCTGAAACTGTTATTTTTTTTTTATTTTTTTTTTTTTTTAGATGATAACAGGATATTTTGCAATGGCATTTTGCTAGATTTGCTGATAGTTTGTCTAAAGATGAAGCCATAAATTTAATTGAATCTATAATTCTGATCTCACATTTTATTTCTGTAGCCGTCTTTGTAATACTTACTGATTTCGAGAACGAACTGAAAAGTTCTGCACCTTCACAAATTCCGTCATCAGGCATTGACTCTCTAACAAAGAAATGGGAATCATATTTTGATAAACTATGCATTACTACCGGGATATGCTTGGGAATCCTAAATTTCATATTACATTCAGTATGAGCAAATCCGGTATCTTCTCCTGTCATGTGGTCGTGATCAAAGTGAGGATTTTCAGTAATTTCGGTTTTACAGATATGACAAGTCTTATGAATTAGTTTATTCCAATTTTTTTCGCAATTTCTTTTGGATAAGTGTGGTTTCTTTGTCTGCTTTCATATTTGTTTGCAATTTCTGTGGATACTTGTGTAATCGTTTTAACAAAATGTTCTACGGCATATTCACCGAAATAGTCATAGTATCTGTTCTGTCTTGAATCAAACGAACAGCATACCTGAAATCCGTATGGAAATGGTTTTTGTTCAAACACTTTTATTGTTTTCTTTCCGTGGACTTGATAGTATTCTTCATTATAAGACTCAAAGTCGGCTATTATGCAATAGGTACTTTCATTTGTTTTGCTATATTTTTATATAGTATACTTGAACCTTCAGGATTATTATATCAGGATCTTCGCAATTGTTTTTATTTTCATGTTTTTCAAATTGTTTTTCTTTTGTAAAATGCCTTCCGCAAAAAGTGCAGAGGTATGTTTTACTTTTGTTTTTAGAGATTTGAGAACTAACTAATCTGCTCAGATCCTCTACCAGTACATAATTATTATCGAAATACAATAAACGAATAACATGTTTAGCAGTTTTCCCATTGACTGTAGTTTTTAATATGTGACTTCTAATAATTTTCTCTTTTTCAATTTGAAATAAACAAATCCTAATACTGTATTTATTTTCAAATCTCTGTATATCTTTTGTATCCATTGGGAAGTTGGTAATCCCTTAAAAATCAAATTCATTTTCATATCGTTTATAATTTGATAGTCTATCGACATGATCCTTGGCTGGATATAGATTTGCTAAGATGGACCAAAGGAATAACTTCTGATCGTTATTTTTTTATATTTATACCCATTTTTTTTATTTTTTACGAAATCCGGTAGCGTTTAAATGTTTCACCCATGTAAAATTCTATTCGAGTCATTCTATAAGCAATTGTTTCGTATCGAAGGAATTGTAGTCCTGATCGAGCGATATTACTTAAAGAACTAAGTCTCTTGTTATTACCATCTAGATGACTATGAAGAAGTGCGCTATTTTTATTAAAAATCCATGAAGTACTATTGTAAAATACTTATAATTCTTCACCATTTTCCTGCCGATGGAAACAATTCTTCGTTGTAAATATGCGAAAGTAAAATCAATAAGATGATGCTCATCAACTCCGTTACCTTCAATTGAAGCGTTTGTTCTTCTTCCGTTCTAAATAAATAATCAGGAACTGATATTTCTTCTTTGTTTTGTTACGTATTTATAAAGAGAGTGGATAAATCAATTACTTTGTCTTTATTCTCATCACTCCTTTCTACTTGATTTCTTATGAATTTTCTATTTTTCTCTATAGATTTTTCATCTTTTTTAATATTATTCTTATAGTTTTATCTTACCCTTTTTAGTACTTCATCTCGGTTCCCGGTATTGAGAGGTTTTTAGAAATCTTTTTAATTCACTTGTATCTTTTTTCTTTGTTTTTCTCTCGTTTTATTTTTTGTTATAGTAATATTACTTTCTTTTATCTAATCTTCCAGACTTGTTCTTAATTTTGTTCTGGCTTATAGTCGGATGGTCTATTCTTATTATGGATCCTTTTAACTCTTCGTAGAATATTAATTAAATCTTCAGATAGTAAAATTTTCTTATTAAGGTGATTTATAATACTATTTGTTATTTCATTTTTCTTTCTTCCATTTGTTTTGATATTATTATGTTTCGCATATACCCCCAATTTATTATACGTGTATTGCGGTAACCTTTGTACAATAGATTCGTTGTTAGAGTTAATCCTTTTAAAACGTCGAATCTCTTTTGCAGTGTTCATCGTTTATTAGGTAATTTTTTTTATAAATGAATTACTTTCGGTTGAGAAAACTTAGATGTAACGAAAAGCACGGGGTTTCACTATCCTGTATTACTCTTCACGGGTTTTCCACATGCTTTACTGCTCTTCATGAGTTTCCCACATGCTTCACTACTCTTCACGGGTTTTCCACATGCTTTACTACTCTTCACGAAATCGTCCTTTGGTTACTACTCTTCGCGAAATTGACATTTGGTTAATATTCTTCATATGTATTTGTTCGAAATCTTCGTTTTTAAACAATTTATTTATGTTATAAATGGAACAATTAGAAAAGAAAATGTTTCTGTATCGCCGAAGCTGCAAGTATTTACAATAATATAATTAATTGCTTATTTTTATCCAAACTCCTCTTTCCAACAGCTGGATTAAGTGCGTTTCATCTATTACCTCTTGCATAGTTAATTCTGGGTGCTGTCATTATTGAAATAATTGAAAAACATTTAAGAATTGCAGACAGAAAAGCAGAGTATCGAACTAACTACAATGTCTATACTGAATTGTTTTAATGCTAAAATGCGAACAATTAACAATTGAGGTGGTTAATTCAACGTGAAACTGAAATGCGTAAACCGTTTAGTTTTTTTCCTCGCGAAAAATACATCTGGCAAGTCCGTCTAAATGGCTATAAATATTGCAAGAATACATCAATAGTTCAAAATAATGGTTCACAAGTTTGACACACTCGAAACCAGCGACCAACATTAATACGCAGTAGAACACATTTGACCTAAATAAAATCTGTACAGAATTTTCCAAGGCCGCAGAATCTGAAGCAGATCTGAGATCATCTGAGTCATTTCTAACTCGACTTTCGCGCGGTTAACACATGTGCTGGGAATGGCGCAAAATCTTATTCGCAAAGCTTGTTTGTTCACTGATATCTACGTCATGCTTGAAAATTGTTTTTGAGAGACGCACCGCTCTGTCGATAACTAGAGGTTTTAGATCTGTATTTAATAAAATCATTCGCTAAGAATGGAGTCAACAAAGGAAGTCTTGAATACAATCAGAAGAACCAAATACAATAAGACAATAAAAATATAGGCATTAGTATTAGGAAAGAAATATAATGTATATAAAATGAGAATTACTAAAACAAAATATGGTGATAAGTTGGTTGCAGTCATTAATCATAATGACAAACCATGTGATTTGTGTTTAACTCAGAAATATAAAGCTATTGATAACGAATTACTTTTAAAGAAAAATTTAGTTTTGCAACCGATTGTACGGCAAAACAAGAACACAGAAACATATGTGGATTTAGAACTGTTTACTCAGTAGTATATATTGTAGTAGTTTATAGGATACCGTTATTTTTTATAGTATATATTGTAGTAGTATATTGAGATTAAAGGACAATATTTTCTTTTCTGGGGGCCTTTAATTTTTAATTATGATTTTTTTTTTTTTTAAAGGGGGTTATTTTGATATAAAATATGTTAAAATTTGTAAATAATAATAATAATAATAATAATAATTTATTGGAAAAAGCCTAATACGGCCATACAACAGATTCCTGAAGCGCCAACAACAATTTATAACACTAATAATGAAACATAAACTATTTTCTTCTTTTCATTGCATTCAAAACGAAAGAAACTACCTCACGGATTACACTTTTATTTGTCGACTTTAAGATACCAGGGAAGAGAACACCACCAGCCATCCCAACTACACCCAATGAAGGAAGCTCTTGGCACTGTCCTAGAAGGTGGTCAATGGTAGCCTATCTTGCCCAGTGCAACAAAGTGGACAATTGTAATTCTCCTCACCGACCTGTTTTTGCCTATCAAAAACTTTCTTTCTGTACCGTAATGGAAGAGAGTTAGTCCGGAGTTGGAACCATACCCTAAGTGCCTGCGCCGACAATCCTAATTTAAAATAATATTCAAATCCAAAAGTAGTTTTTATTTGTCTATAATAAAATAGTGTCTCTGATTTATCCAGTGCTGCCTGCCAATTTTGAATTTACTGATCCCGTAATACCTGCTCAAACTGTCGCAGCAACTGTGGCTGATCATCTGGTCCCAAACCATCGTTCCAAGCAAAAGATAAGCCTGCTTGATCGAGCATGGCTTTCACTTGGAGTGGCCAAGACCGAGAACCCTTCGACTCCGTTAATTCTTTATATGCAATTTTTAGTAGCCTGTCTTCGGGTAACCGAACTAACTTAAGCCAAAATCTAAGAATTTGAACTAGCCTAAGATTTTATTGGGGTGGGTTTGGTCTAGCAACCGTTATTCTATACTACTACCCTGATTGTCCAGCAAGATCCTAAGGGTCACATTTGGGTTCAGGATATATTCTTGTCCCTATATGGATGCCCCAACCGGCTTGAGAATAAACTTTTAATTCAACCAAATTTCTGGTTTCACCAGATTTCGGCCAGGCCCCTCGTCCATTCGCAAAAGTGAAGTTCAGACAGGATGTATGCTTAGTCGAAGAATTTATGGGGGGGGGGGGGTATCTTAAGGTTGGTTTAGGACGGTGAGTTTTCGTGCAAATGCTTTACCGGTGGGTGAGAAAAGAAAGTATATTGGTAGAATTAGGTGCAGTTGTAGTCCTTATTTTTGCCCGTTATGCAGAAAGATGGATTAAGATGTGGAACACTTGGTTTGTTCTTGTAGTGAGCTGGGGGATCTAAGAAGAGAAGTTTTTGGTAAAGAGGTTCTTCAAGGGAGGTCTCTGAAAGAAATGATGGGAAGCAAAGCGCTCCAAGAGTTGCGTCGGTTGGGTAGATTCCTGAAGGTTGCCATGGAACACCGTGAACGTTTTATTGTAGGTTGACGTGTGGTACGGATAGGTATTAGTTTGTTTAATAGTTATTTAGTTATTGGAATTACGAGTTGAGTGTTGAATATTTGGACTGGTACATTGCAGTTGGAGTGCTTATTTATTTTTATATTTTGTCCCGCTATGGCACATAGTTGTTTTTCGGGAATACATTCATTCATTCTTTCATTCATGGATTAACAATGATCCTTACCGATATATCGACGCTCTTATCGACTTCAGACTAAACTTTTTCTTTTACCGAATTTCCAGTTTTGCGGGATTCCGAATGAACGACTTGTCCGGTGAGAAAAGAACCCCAGATCTGGAATCAGCATGCCTCCTAAATAATCAAATAAATATTACATTTTTGGGATCCCATAGAGACATTTGCTCTTGTTTGTAATGTAAGACGTTATAAGATAGGTAGACTAATGGTGTTAGTAGTAGTTTAGTTCTTTGTTAACTATTTAGCATTTGGTTATCAATGTTTAGACAGAACTTTCTATTCTTTTTAGGATTAATCTAAACTATCGGTTATAGGTTTGTGTACTTCCTACCTGTTATTGTTATAATGATAAACAAAAACGATCCGACAAGATAGCTAGCACAACTCCCACTAGAATTGTTTCACTATGAAATTGATCAGAAAAAAATTGTCTCGAAGATACTACTACTTTCCATCTGAATTTAGCAATTTTCTTGTTAGCGCTTGACGACTCTGCACAGCCTTCCTGCTGTCCGACGTGGTGGCTAGGCGCAAAACATTTGAAACTGAACGCGCCCTGGATAAAACAAGAGCTACGAGCTCATATGGCACTTGTTCCGAGTAGGCACGGCTGGGTTATGTCAATGATATATCTAGTGTTTGCTAGATGTCTTCCCACCAAGTTTCATCTCGATCCCTCCACTCATAGCGTTTTCCAATATTTCCGGTTGCCCCCTCCAGCTCCCCCCAAAAGTCACCGGATCCGGTCCGGATTTTAAATGGGTCGTCTGAGGCATGAGGTCTTTCCAAATATCAAGTTTCATCGAGATCCGGTCACCCGTTCAAAAGTTATAAATACCTCAAGATTCCGGATTCTCCCTCCCTCCACTCCCCCGACAGTGCCCGAATCGGCTCGGTCATGTCAATGATGTATCTAGTGTTTGCTAGGTGTCTTCCCACCAAGTTTCATCTCGATCCCTCCACTCATAGCGTTTCCCAAGATTTCCGGTTGCCCCCTCCAGCTCCCCCCAAAAGTCACCGGATTCGGTCCGGATTTTAAATGGGTCGTCTGAGGCATGAGGTCGTTCCAAATATCAAGTTTCATCGAGATCCGGTCACCCGTTCAAAAGTTATAAATACCTCAATATTCCGGATTCCCCCTCCCTCCACTCCCCCGACAGTGCCCGAATTGGCTCGGTCATGTCAATGACATATCTAGTGTTTTCTAGGTGTCTTCCCACCAAGTTTCATCTCGATCCCTCCACTCATAGCGTTTCCCAAGATTTCCGGTTGCTTCCTCCAGCTCCCCTCAAAAGTCACCGGATCCGGTCCGGATTTTAAGTGGGTCGTCTGAGGCAAATGAATAAGTGATATGTTACTATACGTGTTATTGACCTGTTCGGTTAAACTTTAAGATTGTCAGTTAAGACTATAAAGTCCTCGACCTTCAACCCACCCTTTACTTTTTTTTTTATCACGTTTTCAATTGTTCACAACACATCCAATTTCACATTCGTCAACTAGATCCGTATCAAATGCGATTAGTAACATGCTGATCAGCCAAAGTGGCCTAACCAACACTCATCTTGCCCCTGCACGTCTTTCCCCTTTTGCTGAGGTAAGAGGGCTTTTCTTGGCCAGCTTGAAAGCTTTCCATACTTGTGAACACATCTTTCCATTGGGTCACTGGAAAACCGGAACACCGGAACCTCCGCCACCGGAACCGATGGCTTTGGAAAACCGGAACATGAAACTGGAAAACCGGAACCGATGGCTCAGTTTCAATCAGCTACAGGGAAAATGGAAAACCGGAACTTGGGAATGGAAAACCGGAACATGTGGTCTTGGGTAACGATTTTTCCCTGAACACATTGCACGTTCACTTTCTTTCTTTGCTTCTGTTTGTCCCTTAATGAAGAATGCCCAGATCCACTTGAAGAAGCTGATTGTTTTATCATAATCGCCAACGTATCAGGGAGACTAATTTAGTAATGTTTCGTCTTTCGTCATGACAGTAGTTGCATTTAGCAGATACACAAATATCTTATTATTATTATTATTATTAATCTTTATTTCAGCCAACAAGCCATAACTAACTACAACAACAACAACAAAAACAAAAAAATAGAAAAAAAAAAAAAAAAAAAAAAAACTACAAACTCCTCACTCTGTAGAAAGCAAATGCTTCCATGTACAGAGATTATGGAGGAGCGGATGAGCAACAACCCGAATCAAAGAGTTATCACTGTTCATAATTCTCGTGAGGAGAGATGAGCGAGCTTTACGCGCAATTTCCGGCACAGTCGAGCATGAATTCCACACATAAGCCTGCGTCGTGCTAGCCAATGGTGCTAGACGGAGAAGGCGACGAAAAATTCGACGGTGGCAAGCCTCAAGGTTATACCTCGCAGCTTTAGTGTGGTTACACACAAGGGCAATGGCATAAAACTGACTACAATAAGTACGAAATAGATGTATCTTAACACTCAAAGTAATATCACTAAATTTCCAAAGGAGCATATTACCATATTTACATAGCGCATTAGCCAACTGTTTCAACTGTAGATCATCACTCAGTTTCTCTGTAATCACAAAACCCAGGTATTTGCAATCCGCAACGTACTCTATAACTCTACCCGACAACAGAACTGGCAGCTTAGGAAGATGACAACCTCTAGGGAACAAAGCCATAGCTACTGTTTTTTTTGTGTTGAACTGTATGTCATGCTCCACCGCAAAAGCATCACAAATCTCAAGCAATCGATTTAGTGCATACACAGAAGGTGCCAATAAAACCAGGTCGTCAGCAAACAGTACATGGTTCAAACAAGCACCAAATTATACCACTGTAGCTGGATCTTTGCAAAAACAACAATTGCTGAATTCCCTACTTTTACGTGTTGATCATGATGATGCTGATGAACGTGAAATGACTTTCCAGAGAATGGAAAACCGGAACATGTGGTCCTGCCCTGCCGTGAGTGCAAACGAGTGTTGCGATAGCTTACTGGCTTTCTAAACTATACTAGAAAAGACGCCAAAACAGGAATTTATATGAAAACTTGTATTAAACATGAAACATATTCCGTCAAAACCCAAGTCAATTGCCGAGGACCACGTGTCCTGTTTTTCGTTACCACACGTTCGGGTTTTCCATTCCCAAGTTCATGTTCCGGTTTTCGAAAGCCACCGGTTCCGGTGGCGGAGGTTTCGGGGTTCCGGTTTTCCAGTGACCCTTTCAGTTCACGAAAAACTTCAAATATTCTTTTTGTCTGTTTTGAGTCTCTCCAGACAACTTTTGAGATCATGTCGGAACAAGGCTAACTCGTCTTTGAACTCTTCTCGGCTTATCACCGGTGAGGAGTCGAGAAAGCTGTCGAAACTGGAGTAGACGGCACCGTGAAACTATTCCTGGAACAGTATCTGTTGTTGGAAATGATGGATTACAGTAGGTTGCCTGATTCTTGAAAGCTACAGAAACTTAGGAGATTACAAGAATCACACGATGAATGTTCCAGTACGCTATGTTGTCTGTCTGCAAGGATCACTGGTAAGTTGTGTGCCGGGGTCATCCTGGTAAGCTGTGAGTCTATACTTATCCGTTAAACAACAAAATTCCAGTAGATTCCCTGAGCCAAATTGGTTCACTGGGTGGAGCAAATTCCGGTAGATTCCCCGATCCAGCCTCTAGTAAATTCCCGAGAGAAGTTCCGATAAATTCCTTGAGAAAGACTTCGGTAGATTCCTTGAGAAAGACTTCGGTGGATTCCTTGAGCAAGACTTCGGTAGATTTCCTGAGCAAAATTCGGTAGACTTCTTAAGCAAAACTCCGGTAGATTCCCTGAGCAAAATTCCGGTAGATTCTCTGAGCAAAATTCCGGTAGATTTCAAAATTTTAGTAGATTCCGTGGGGCAAAATCCGGTGTATACAATGATCCAGCCTCTAGTAAATTCCCTGAGACAAGTTACGGTAGATTCCTTGAGCAAGAATTCGGTAGATGCCCTGAGCAAAATTCCAGTGATTCCCTGAGCAAAACTTCGATAGATTCTCGGAGTAAAATTCCCGTAGATTCTGTGAGCAAAACTCCGGTAGATTCCCTGAGCAAAATTCCGGTTGATTCCGAAATGCAGTAGATTCCGAGAGGTAAGTCCGGTAGTTCCTCTGATCCAGTCTCCGGTAAATTCTCTGAGACAAGTTCCGGTAGATTCATTGATCAAGATTTTGGTAGATGCCCTGAACAAAATTCCGCTAGGTTCCCTCAGCAAACTTCCGGTAAATTCCTTTAACAAAATTCCGGTAGATTCATGGAGCAAATTTTCAGTAGACTCTCTGAGCCAAACTCCGGTAGATTCTCGGAGCAAAATTTCGGTAGATTCCCTGAGCAAAATTCGGGTAGATTCCAAAATTCTAGTAGATTTCATGGGGCAAAGTCTGGTAGATACTCTGATACAGCCTCCAGTAAATTCCCTGAGACAAGTTCCGGCAGATTCCTTGAGCAAGATTTCAGTAGATGCCCCTGAGCAAAATTCCGTTCGGTTCCCTGAACAATTATCCGGTAGACTCCATAAAAATCATCAAGTTCAGATGAATTTGACAAATCTTGAGTGGCGCGGCTACCAGATTTTTTTTTTCACGGACCTTCTGGGGGGGGGCTCCCAACACCCCCCCCCCCCCCCTCCACCCCCTTGGGATGCCCCTGATCATGGGTTGAGAAGTATCGTTTGACAAACAGTACTTTTCGACCTTGCGGTGAAGATGCGCACTTCAAGGGAGCTAGAACATCATTTGTAAGCAAAACTCTTGAGGCAAAAATGGTAATGGGCTCACGGGGATCATGAAAATGCATATTTTGATTAAAAGTATTTTTCTTAATTTGAGGTCATGATTGGTACTTTAAGGAGTGGTCGGATTTGGAAAGTGGCGATTTCTAAGCCAATCTTGTCAAATTTCTAATATTCCAGCCAAGTTTCATCGTCCTAGCACATCTGGAAGTACCTTTACTCGCGATCACCGGAATTCCGTACTCCCCCTTAAACTCCCCCCAGAGTCGCCTGAGCCAATCCGGTTCTGTAAATAATTATCAGGAGTATCTGTTAGTTATTCCCACAAAGTTCTATCCTAATCTCTCCAGTCTAAGCCGGTTACGTATCCCCCCCCTCCCCCCAGTTGTTGTTGGATCCGGTCCGGACATGAAAATGTTCAATTACAGTCCTATGTTCAATTACAAAATTTATCTCAAATCCGATCACCCGTTACAAAGTTACGCATGACTCAATATTCCGGATTCCCCCTTCCTCTACTCCCCCACAACTATCGGATAGAGTTAATTTTTATTTCAGGTCAGTTTGATAGGGCCGCTATTACTCTTTCCAAGTTTCGTCGTGAAAATCCCCAGAACCGCCATCACCGAATTCCGGGAAACACACCTCTACCCCCTCCCCCCAAGTGTCCGGATCCAGTCCAAATGTGTGAACGATTTGTCTGGAGCAGATGCTTGTTATTCCCAGCAAGTTTCACTCCGATCCCTCCATTCTAACCGTTTCTCGGAATTTCCGGTCTCCCCCCCTCCAACTCCTCCATAGCTGTAGAATCCAGTTCGGAGTTCAAATGGAACATCAGAGATGAGTAATTTATTCAAGTATTAAGTTTCATTTCAATGCGATCACCCGTTCGAAAGTTACACACGACTCAATTTTCCGGATTCCCAAAACCCCCACTTCCCCCCAGATGGTCGGATCGCGAAAATGATTATTTCCATGTTGCTTTGGTCGGGTCCCTGATATGCCTGCCAAGTTTCATCGTCCTAGCACCCCCTAATCTATATCAACCCCTACTAAGGTTCAACAACATATTATACCAGCCCCATCGACCTTCGATTGCTCCAGCTCTCTCCGAACGAATTTAATCAAAGAATGACTCATCCACGAGCAGAGATATACTAGTGTGAAGAAAGAATGACTCATCCAAGCGCAGAGGTATACTAGTGTGAAGAAAGGGGTAGGGGTTTGACAAAAACTAGAAAAAGCGTTTCAAGAGATTTCGGGTGTCCCCCTCCAGCCCCCCCCCCCGGTTATGGGATCCGATCCGAATTTGACAAGGAAAATCCAAAACACTTGTCCTTGATATCTGTCAAGTTTAATGCACGCCCGACTATCCGTTCCAAAGTTATGAATGTTACTAATTTCGGGTTTCCCCATCTTGCCCCATTGATGGTCGGATCGGGGAAGTGACTATTTCCGAGTTAATCCGGTTGGCTCTCTGGCAAGCGCGCCAAGTTTTATCGTTCTAGCTCATGTGGAAGGGCCCAAACTAGCAACATACGGACAGACCGACCGACAGACAGACATTACGATCAGTGTATGGCACTTGAGTAAGCTCAAGTGTCATAATAACCAACAAATATGACAAGCATACTGGATTGAAGCTAATTGAATTGTTTACACATTGCATAAATTAATATTGCTTCAATATCTCTAGTTAAACATATTTTTCTTTTCAAACAAGATCCAGCTTCATTCGAACCTTACCTTGAATGATGAAAAAGGTAGAGTTAGCAAAGTCAATAGCCAGCAAATCCCTTTTCAAAGCAGCTTCAAAACAAAGAAAAGGCACAGAGTTTGAATATTTTTGGACACATGACTGTTCAAAAAAGTCATATTTTGCCTCTTGATTGGCACGACAGCTTGTACAATTCATTTTAATATTTTCGCGGCAAAAATCGAGATTATGTAAGAACGAGGTCAGGTACCCTTCCTTTACCTGTATTACCATGTGTGGAAAGAGCCTCAGTCGCGTTTATCCTATCACGCTACATCTGGATCCGACATTCTCCTTTCTCATGTTCTCAATTTCCAATTTTTTTTGTCTCCTCTATCCATCATTTCGCAACATGTCCGAAAGACAGGAGATATCACGATTTTCAGATCATGGTTTACTCTGAGCAAACAACAAGGAAGATTATTATTGACTAAATTAATTTTACAACTTGATTGATTAAGGAAGAACTGGCTCCAGACTTGATCAGGGGAGACTTCCATGGCGCCGGTAAAAACATAGGTTACGTCTTAGACAGGGACAAAAGTATGTAACTTATTGCCTGAAACTATAAGACAATCAGAAGGGAGAAAACTTTTTATAAAGGCTTTGTACATTTAATAGTTGATTATTTTAAAGTGATATTGTTATTTAGTTTTAAGGACGGGAAGAGCCCCTTGCAGTCCTGGGTATTTCCTGTTTTTTTTTTTTTTTTTTTTTTTTCCAGTAAATTAGTTTTTATGTTTTTGAAGCTTGAGTTTAACAAAAGATTTATAAATAATTATGGTTGTGATAAAGTTCCGTTTCCAAAGCTTGTTTCCAAAAATGTATTTTACGTATTATAGTATAATTTAAATATTGTGTGGATTTGGAAATGTTTTATAGTTGTTTATAGTCAGAAAGATATATTGTCCCTTTCTTTCGTTTTTTGGGATCCCAAAACGTAAGTGGAGGGATACCTATGACATCGCGAAAGTTGTCCGTCTGTCCGTCCGTCCGTCCGTCTGTCAGCACGATAACTCTCGAAGGGAATGAGATATTTTGATGAAACTTCCTGTGAGGACTCTTCGAGTCAAACGAAAGGTTGAGTTCGTAGAATGGCTCGATAGCGGCATATTTAGGGGAGGGGTGCTAGTGCTATTTTGCTCTGAATTGTACCACTGTTGGCAACAGCGGCCAGAAGTACTGAGAGAAAATAGGGCCTGATAGTGCGAACACACGATCAAGATCGGGAGCTCCTGGACTTGAATTCCTGCAAGGATTTTTGCCACCATCATCACTTCCATATGGAAAAGTTGAAATTTTGTCAACTTGATGATGAAAGTGCAGGAAATCCGGCCGGGAAATCCTCATCGTGTGTTCGCACTATATGAGAATACGTTCAAAGATCAGTGTTGCCAAGAGCTTGACTCACAATTGTGTTAGAATTGCTGACAAAAAGGTGCTTTTTGACGCCTCGATTGTTTTTGATCGTTCCGCTGCACAACGCGCAAAATCGGTAAAAAACTAAATTACTAAATATTCTTTGAGCCAAAACTGACTTTGAAACATTTATTCAAACAATGTTTACAACGGATACGTCAGCTACTATTCTTCATCAGCGATATTATTGTAGCGATATTATTACAGGTTTGTTTCCTTCCCCGACCTTGACCAAGAGGATTGACAGCCTGACGAGGACTCTTGCCAATAAGGGCCGAAAAATTACTGATGAAGAATAGTAGCTGATGTATCCGTTGTAAAAATTGTTTGAATAACTAAATTACTCTGAATTAAAAAAAGCCATTACTTCCCCTACTATTTCCAATAACGCGGCCGTAAGAGCTCAAGGTGATTTGTCCCCTTGCTGCGTATTGAATGGTGTCAGCTTGTCTATTTTAAGTTATGCGAATGATTTTCTTAATCTAAGTAGGGCTGAGTTTAGTTTGGAAAAAAAGTTATAACAAGATTTCAAAGAATTATAATAAGTAAGTAAGTAAGTAAGTAATTTATTTATAACCCGCCATTTTCAGAAAGCGGAGTAAATGAAGAAAATAAATAAAACACATAAACATACACAAAAAGACACTTAATTTCAATCGTCGGCCAGGAAGCAGTGTAGAAGGTCTTGCGCTGGTTGGGTTCTGTTGTCGATGATTTTTTATAGCGACGAAGAAACATCCAAATGGGTAACACTTGCATCTTGAATTTTGAACTTCTCCGTCAAAGTATAGTTATGGCATAATTTCGACAAGAGGAGCAGGTGCTTTGCATATTTAAAATAACATGATCTCATCTTTTTTATCTCCTTCTTTTGCAGAACATGAGTGACACCAGAACGAAATAGTATAGAAGGAGCGCAGAAGGTGCTGTACAATTTTCCCAAAGCTTTACGATTATAGCGCCCCCGGTTGGGGACGATGCGCCCATAGGCGGTACGGATGAAATCGGATAATGAAATCGGTCTTTCTTTAAATGCGGCTAAGTCTCAAGTGTTATTCTTTAATTTCCACCAATCTGAAACCCCAGACACAGTGAACCTTGGTGATTTTATTGTCATACCATCGCAGAAACTTGCGTATCTTCGATTACCTATTGGTACATCCCTAAAGTCGACCCGGAAATTACTTATCGCTCGAACTGAGCGTAAGATACGTATTGGCTGGTGCACTTGGAGCACAGCTTAATCTTGGTAAAGGCCCCCTTGCAAAAGTGTATGATGCTGTATCTCTCCTCATGTTCTATACTTGGTTCCTTTCTGGGAAATAGTAACTCAATCAGATAAAAAAGAAATTAGAAGGGCTTACTTCAAATATGCAAAGTTCCGCATTCGGGTACCGCCTTGGACAAGGAACGGTAGACTGCAGGAGAGATACAAGAATTGCCGGGATCCCAACGACCCTGGGAAGGGTTTTCTGTTCTAGTTCTGTTTTGTTCTCGTTGTTGTTGTTCTTAAAATTACCTTTTTCCTCTTTTTGTTTTTAAAATCCGTCTTTCTCTTTGTAAGTGTATGATGGGTCATAAATAGATTATTATTATTATTGATATTATAAATTTGTAACAACATTTTTCAAAACATTTCTTAACTGTTACATCGCAGTTTTGTAACAAAATTGTATCGGAAAAGAGCTTTGGTTAAGGCTTCAGACTGTTTTTCTGTACAGAATCAAAGTAAAGTACACGTTTTGGCAGTGTTTCTGGGTCAGTAATCCGTCAGTTCAGTAAAGTAATGAAAAAATGCCTTTCTCATCTAAAAAGTGCCATTCGTAAAAGAAGGTGTCAATTTCAAAAATTGTCAAAAAGCACCTAAAGTGTCATACTTGGCAACGCTGTCAAAGATACGTCTAAATGACCAATAAAAGCGCCAATAAATATTCATCTAAAAAGAAAAGAAGGTGTCAATTTCAAAAATTGTCAAAAAGCACCAAAAGTGTCATACTTGGCAACGCTGTCAAAGATACGTCTAAATGACCAATAAAAGCGCCAATAAATATTCTATTCGGGGAAATTAATTTTAACAAAAATAGGGAAAAAACTAGTGCTGAGATTGAATTTTTGCCATAGCTGCTGTTTTTGCTGTTCGATTGGGGCGATGACAGGAAAGCCTTTTTTCTGCATTTTGATCAACTTCGATTTTGTTATTAAGAAGGGACTGAGGCTTAAACTTTCTTCCACTAAGAACCCCGATATTTTCCGGTATTGAGTAGGCTACTCACCATGAAATCGGTGATTCGAAACAAATCTCTATACCGTTTCAACGACCCAATCGATCAGTATAAACAGCAGCCGTGTCTAATCTCCAAGCAGTTGTTAAGGAAGAAATTCACAAAATCAGATATTTATGTATTTGCATTTTCCAGCTTGAGCCTGAAGAGGACCCTTGCCAAGAAGGACAGAAGTACAAGTCTAACAAAGCGTGGCTGACGTATCTGTTTCGCATTGTAAATATCTGTATTTATCGCCGGCATCTCTGTTTATGCCTGCTCAATTTGTCTTTATCTCAACGGCTTATCAGATAGTTTGATGGAATCGGGTGCACTTGCAAGAACTTTTGCTTTTTCAAAATACACTGAATGGGAGGGGTTTTCGAAAATGGTTTTCGAGGGATTTTTGGGATCCCAAAACGTAAGTGGAGGGATACCTATGACATCGCAAAAATGTCCGTCTGTCTGTCTGTCTGTCCGCCTGTCTGTGAGCACGATAACTGTCGAAGAGATTGAGATATTTTGATGAAACTTGGTGTAAGGATTGTTTGGGTCAAGGGTAAGATCAAGTTCATAGATGGGCTTTGTAGCCCTAGATTTAAGAGTGAGGGAGGGGGTTCAAATTAAGGGGCAAACAAAATATTTTTAAACAGCTAATGTGATAGCCGATTATGGGATAAGAAGACATGCTGAACACGATGGTGAAAAGCAATTTGTTTTTGGAAAAATTGGAAAAATTGTTAAAGTAAAAGTTTTATTTAAAGTCGATTAGATGTTCGATTTAGGGGTAAGAAAACATGCTGAACACGATGGTGAACACTTTTTTTTCGCCGGACAAGTAGTTAGCCCGGAATCTGGCCTAAGCCGGAAAGTCTGTTAAAGGTAAAAGTTTTATTTGAAGTTGATTAGATTTTCGATTTAGGGGTAGGAAGGCATTCTGAACACTATGGTGAAAATAATTTTCTCGCCGGACAAGTAGTTCGTCCGGAATCCGGCAAAAACAGGAAAGTTGGTTAAAAGTAAAAGTTTCATTTGAAGTTGTTTAAATGTTCGATTAAGGGGTAAGAAAACATGCTGAACACTTATGTGAAAAGCATTTTCTAGTCGGACAACTAGGAATCTGGCCAAAACCGGAAAATTTGTTAAAAGCAAAAGTTTTATTTAAAGTTGATTAGGTGACAGACTTAGGGGTAAGAAGACATTAGTCTGTATATGACAATCATTTTTTACCCGGACATATAATTCGTTCGGAATCCGGTTGTAGCCGCGTTTTTGGGATCCCAAAACGTAAGTGGAGGGATACCTATGACATCGCAAAAATGTCCGTCTGTCTGTGAGCACGATAACTCTCGAAGGGAATGAGATATTTTGATGGAACATGGTGTGAGGATTCATTGGGTCAGGGGTAAGGTCAAGTTCGTAGATGGGCTATGTAGCTCTACATTTAGGGGTGGGGGTTCAACTGAAGGGACAAACAACATATTTTTAAAAAGCTAATGTGATAGTTGATTATGGAGTAAAAAGGCATGCTGAGCACGATATTCAAAACCGTTTCCTCGCCGGACAAGTAGTTCGTCCGGAATCAGGCAAAAACCTGAAAAATAGTTAAAAGTAAAAGATTTATTTGAAGTTGATTAAATGATCGATTTATAGGTAAGAAGACATGCTGAACACGCTGGTCAAGACCGTTTTCTTGCCTGACAACTAGTTCGTCCGGAATCCGGCCAAAACTGGAAAATTTGTTAAAAGCTAAAGTTCGGCTAGATGACAGATTGAGGGGTAAGAAGAGAGGCTGAGTCTGTATATGACAAACATTTTTTATCCGGACATATAATTAGTCCGGAATCCGGTTGTAACCGAAATTTTTTTTAAGTCAAACTTTTCTTCAAAGTTGATGAGATGTTCTTTATAGGGATAAGGAGATACGCTGGATTTGTTTCTGAATTTTCTTTTTTGCTGGACTTTCGGGCGAAACCGAAACTTGGTAGAAGTAAAGCAGGAAGTCTCGGTCAGTATCGTCAAAATAGGTATGACCTATATATATCTGAACTGGGTTTTCTCTGATGATTTGCCTGGCAAAGACTGGATCTGGCAAAGACAAGACCCGATTGTCTGAACCAAATATTAGATTTTTGGGATCCCATCGACATCTTTGGTCTTGTTTTATGAGTTAAGGTTTTATTTGAAGTTGACTAGATGCTCTTTATAGAGATAAGGATATACGTTGACAATTAGTTTACTCGGAATTCGGCCAAAGCCGGAAATTTGGAATAAGTAAAGCAGGAAGTTTCGCTTAGTGTCGTCAAAATAGGTATGGCTTATAGAGGTATATCTGAACTTGGTTTTCTCTGATGATTAGCCTGGTGAAGACTGGATCTGGGCGAAGACTAGACTCAATTGTCTGGATCAAATATCAGATTTTTGAGATCCCATCGATACCTTTGGTCTTGTTGAAAGTGTCACAACTTGTGACGGTGTGCGTCACAAGTTCAATTTCTTGTTCCTGCTCTGCAAGTCGTTTGCGAAAGTTCTCTCTGTCCTTCCTCCGTAATGCTTTCCACAGTTACAGGCTATTGAATAAACGCCTCTTTGGTTCTGACTTGGGACTTTGTCTATTCCGGAGTTTAGGTACGACAGCAAAGTATTTTTCGGTTCTGTGAAAGATTTGGATGTTTTACTTTTTCAAATTTTGGGCGATTTTTCTGACGTACGGAAGATAAACATAGGCATTCTTTTCTTCTGACTTACTATTCTTAGGGGAACTTACAGTATCTTTGGAGGCTGAATGCAGCTTCAGTCGTCTTCTGATGATCTGTCAACTAGTTGAACAGGGGTATTTGTTTCCAAACAGGAATGTAGCAAACTTTGTCATCTAGGAGAGCTTCGTAGCAAATGTTAATGCCTCGGTCGACTAGTGAAACACCTACTCCGCGTTTCACATATTCTGACTGGTATGAATCGTATACCTTGGCCAAAACCAGCGCTGCCGACCATGAGTTAGGCGATTCTACTTCTAAACAAAACTTATTTCAATATTCCCGATGAAATTTTATCTCAGAATAGTAGTATGAAGTTGTACGGAATATTAGCATGGAGTACTAACTGATGCTACTACATGCTTCTACTTCAAGGCTACCGTGTTACTGCATTCTACTGCATGCTACTATTAGCAAGACTGGATGCTCCTATAGCAAGACAGGATGCTACTGGATACTACTACTTAAGATTGGCCCAGTCTGAGGCGCATTAAATGATAGTCCTCTTTACTATTACATGTCACTAGATGCAACTTCTTCGTACAACTATCATACAACTACGCAGGCTACAAATTTTTCATCGGGTTCTAACACGTATCAACCGGTGCCGGCTGGTGTAAGTCAGTGCCGTCACGGGTCGGGAAGGGTACTAAAATATAGAGTGGCAACCCCTCGCGCACGCCATACAGAAAAATATGCCTCTCAGCCCAATGACAAGTTCATTTTCCAGCTTGAGCCTGAGGAGGACCATTGCCATGAATATTCGAAACATAGCTCTGATAAAACTCAGCTGACTTATCCCTTTTTCACTGTCAAATATTAAGCAGCAAATTTTGATTAGTTTGAAAACATACATTTTCCAGCCACTGAAATCACAGTCTTCGGTGACAAATAAATTTGTACAGTCGATTACGAGACAGCCTTAGTCTGCAATCGGACTAATTAGTCTATGGTCGCGACATTTCTAATTGGGAGACGGCACCAAATAATTCCAGATCTGGGTACGAATTGTCTGGATGGATTTCGAACCACGTTATTAGATTCAAAGGCAAACAGCGGTTTCCAAGTGTAAGCCAACACTAAACTGACCCTCTGTCGTTATGCCGTGGCGCCTCAGGTCGTTTGTTATTTTTTGTTTGTTGGCTTAATCAGATAGCTTGTGATTTTTGGTCTTCGTCAGACACCGAGGGGGTACTCGCTCCCAAAATGGCTGTGTTATGGAGACGTCTTTACATTCCGGCTCCCTAATTTCCTATTTATTTATTTCAGATTTATCTGTTCCCCTGTCGCGTCCTTTTCCTTAGTACTGTTTAATAGTTAACTAGTAACCCCTTTCATTCCGGCACGGCGCCATAAAAGATCACCTTCGCTACCGAAACGATCGCTTGAGCGATCATTTCATTGATTTCGGGAGTCGTGATTTGGATCTCACCCCGTCGTGTCATTAGACTATAGTAAGTTATAATTTATCGTTCATATTTTGTTTTAGGCCTAAGATGTGTATTAAAATGACAATGTTCTAAACTCCGTCCTTTGGCTGGGTTAGTCTCGAGGCTTAGCAATGGTCTGGCGACCTATCTGTCCGGTTTAGCCCTTGGAGGGATTCGGGCCTGAACCGAGATTGAGGTAGCGGATATGAATTTACCGCGTCCGGAATTTTTTCTTTGGCTGCGTTTGTGGAATTGGTGTAGGCCTACCATTCGGAATGCCATCCTGACCCGGCTTCAATACCATTACGGCCTACACCTCAGAGATTACGTTATTTTTATATATTATTTCGCCCATCTATTACATATAGTTGGTTCGCTGTATAACATAAACGTTTAGCCATAACAGCTGTACAGTAAATGGCCAGTGCCCAGTCGGTGCCCATCCAGTGCACAAGCGGTGCTGTACTACAGTGGTAATAGTAACGGCGCATGACGTCACTGCTTCCGGCTTCTTGGCGTCATGTATGCGGAACTCATTTTTTTTTTCTTTCTGCAAAATACCGCACCACAGAGACCATAGTTACTACGCCTACTGTGTCCCCGAAGGTGGTTAGCAAATAGTAACTATTAGTTGCTATTTCGAGAGGATTGGAACGGTCAGCGTAGTAACATTCAGCTACTATTGTAAGAACGAAGAAAGGTGGAACACGGTCTATATTTTGTTCATAATTTGCTATGATTTGAAAGTGAATCAGTGGATTCATTTAGTAAATAAGTGACGAAACAAGGTTTTTAGCCAAATTATAGACCTCAAACAAAACGTAATGAATTGGTCGGCATCTACTTATATATTTTACAGAATTTACTCGCCTCAGCTTGTTGTATTATTCTATGGTCGGGGGGGGGGGGGGGGGGGGTAGTAAGTGCTTGGTGCTGCCCTGCATGATTATTTATTGTATGTATACGAAATTGTTCAACATCTAGGGTAGACCTACCTTTTTATTTTCCTGTATTGATATATTTACCCTGAATTCAAGCTGTATTAGAACTAATCCTTTTTTGACTGACCCTGCTCAAAAATACTAACGCCTAAACGTTTGTTTTGCCATGGTACGGTACCCATACACAAATGCCTATTCGCTGCATGCTGGAGCATTGCTTTCTTATACCAGGATCCGATAAATTTCCTGTAATGACTCGCCATTCAGGGGGCTAGTCAATAAAAGATTTCTGATGCGCTCTTGACCGAGCGTCAGATAGTTCGAGAAATACCCACTGGGATAAAATACCCGACTATCCAGATAAGCAAAAATTTTCGCAGCTGTTGTTCTGAATTAGGAATATTTCTCTGTAATGGAGGAGTATCCTGGATCTTTTGTACTGGCTTAGGTACCTGGTGGCATGCTGGCAATTTTGTCTATCTGAACAAGAACAACCGATTCGACCCAAGCGGAATTTTTGGAAACTAGATGAGGCTCGGGCAACATAGCAACATAGAAGCATAGAAATGACAAGCCCCCTGAATGGCGAGTCATTACAGGAAATGTATGGGTCCCTGCTTATACTCACATGATGATATGGTAAAAAATAAGTTGCATTGGAATTCCATACAAGCTTGACGTCACACTCACTTGATCTATTTCATCTCAGAAAACAAAAAAACTGCAGTTAATTCTTGCCGGTGAATATATATTTGAATATCGCCATCTCGTTGAGAAGTTTTGTATATCTGATACGTCTGCGGCTGTCCTGAAGTCCATCAACAGAATGAAACAAAATTGCAGTCATCCCTGGAGCTCCATGATGTTTCGGTTTATGACTTTTCATTATTTTGTTATGGTTGTTGTGTTTCTGTCTTCTCTGTTTTTTTTTTTTTTTACCATACTCCGTCTCTACCTAGACGGGTTACGAATAAAACTAATTAATTAATTAATTTATACATAGAGTCAAGCGGCCAGGGAGGCGGCGGTTGCGTTTACATTTATAATTACAGACCAAGAGACAATCAAATCCTATGTTGAGTCCTCAATCACATGACGTCACTATGTACGTTACGACAAATATAAGGTTTCAAGCCAAGCTAACGATTCATTGCAAACAAAATAGAAAAAACGATATCCGAAATTCTATTTATCTTTCGCACATCATCTAGAGGGATAACTAGCTGATCAAGAAAAATAACCAAAAATATCGTTTTTCTATTTTGTTTACATCACGACTGTATGGAATTCCGATACAACTTAGTCAACACCGATGATATTGTTAGCATCACTGATTGATATTCCAGCATGAAGTCATCATGCCCAAACATAGTGCTACATAGTGCTACAAACATAGTCATAATAATAATAACAATCTATTGCAAAACAATAGGGCCACACAGGCTCTACCTATTGGCATTTTGCAGGTTGCATGCAATCCATTGAATCTAGAAATTTCCATAATAATATAAGGAAAATAAAAATAAAGGAAAGAATATAAGGAAGAGAAATTTCCAAACTTGGTTTAGGTATAATATTTGTGACTTTTCACTGCGCATTGTAGAGCGTTTCTTTGCGATAGGGTGCGCTTGCCTTATACCGCTTTCCTTTTTCTCACGCATGAAAATTGGCTTTACTGCCTCAAATAAGCCTCAAATGAAGAGCAGATTTATCGCATGGAACGTTTGGCTGTACGCAGTGAAAAGTGAAAACTGCGAGAGGCTACCGGAATAAAATTTTTGAAACTTCTCTTCGTTAAATTATTTAAATGTTTAGTTCCAAGGGATTATATCTGCAACATGTCATGTGCCAACACGTACTTTAAAACCAGAACAATTACTTAGGGGTTCTGGACTGCTTGACCATCGTGAACGTAAACAAGACCAAAGGTTTCGATGGGATCCCAAAAATCAATATCTGATCCAGACAACTGGGTCTTGTCTTAGCCAGATCCAGTCATCGCCAGACTCCTTGAACATTTTTACTATTATAATTCAGAAACAGATAAGGCCAAATAGCTAATCATCTGAGCAAACCAAGTTCAGATACGGATTCATCATCTGTGTTTACCCCTATAAGTCATATCTGTTTTGCCGAAAACTTCCTGCCACTTCTGCCAATTTCTCGGTTTCGGCCGAACTCCAGAACTACTTGTCCGGCGAAAAAAGAAAGCACGAAAACGAACTCAGGGTATGTTCTTTCCCCAATAATGAACATCTAATCAACTTCAAATAAAAATTTAACTTATAACAAATTTTCCGACTCCGGTCGGATTCCGGTCGAACTATATGTCAGGGTAAAATATGATTGTCACACACGGATTAAGAATCTCTTCTTACCCCTAAATCGGTTATCTAATCAACTACAAATAAAACTTCTGACAATTTTCCAGTTTTGGCCGGATTCCGGGCGAACTACATGTCCGAGTAGAAAATTGTTTTCACATACGTGTTCAGCATGTGTTCTTGCCCTAAGTCGGACATCTGATCAACTCCAAATAAAACTGTTAATTTTAACAAACTTTCCGGTTTGGGCCGGATTCCGGGCGAACTACTTGTCCGTCAAGAAAATGGTTTTCACCATCGTCTTCATCATGTCTTCCTACCCCTCAATCGAACATCTAATCAACTTCAAATAAAACTTTTACTTTTAACAAACTTTCCGGTTTTGGCCGGATTTCGGGCGAACTACTTGTCCGATGACAAAATGATTTTCTCCATCGTGTTCAGCATGTCTTCTTACTCCATAATCAACTATCACATTAGCTGTTTCAAAATATTTTGTTTGCCCCTTAATTTGACCCCCCTCCCCCACCCCTAAATGTAGGGCTACAACACCCATTTACGAACTAGACTG
Organism: Branchinecta lynchi; assembly: GCA_023053575.1. NCBI lineage: Eukaryota > Metazoa > Arthropoda > Branchiopoda > Anostraca > Branchinectidae > Branchinecta > Branchinecta lynchi. The sequence continues at coordinate 25,245,788 of JAKZAP010000008.1, read as the reverse complement.
GTCCGACCACCCAACGAATCCTCACACCAAGTTTCATCAAAACACCTCTTTACCTTCGAGAGTTATCATGCTTACAGACGGACGGACAGACGGACGGACGGACGGACAGACGGACAACTTTTGCGATGTCATAGGTATCCCTCCACTTACGTTTTGGGATCCCACAAACTGAATCCAATCTGAGCTAATCTAGGTCAGGTATATGCCAAACATAATTCGTATTTAGTATTTATTTTGTAAAATGCGAATAGTTATACAATGTAAGAACCTTCCTACTCTTCTACTCTTCACAATAACACTGACTCGGGTAATTCCAGGTACAGTCCAATCTTTAACACGCAGATTAATGCACACTAGCATTCTCATCTACCATACTTGTAGGACGTAGCTTCACTGACCTTTTAGGCTTTGCCTTCATTCTTTACAAGACTTTCAAATATACAGTTAAGTAAAGCTTCAGAATCATCAGTCTGACTGATCATCACCACAACTTCCCCTTGTTCTCTCACAAGAATGCATTCCCCTTCTGTTAAAACTTAATGTAGAGTTTATGGATGTTTCGAGGTATGTTCCTTTAATATCTCTTCGGCTCCCCCCCCCCCCTAGAGAACCGATGTGTGTCCCAGATAATAAATTTGGTAACTGAACATTTAGTTTTGCTGTTATCTTCCAAATTTTTTGAGAAAAATCGAGAAAGTGGAAAAGATTTGTGAGAAATGATGACACGGAAATCAACTGTGATGACTAAGGATTCAGTCAAAGAAAGGTTTCGCTGCAAGGACTTATTTCTGGAGAGAATGACGTATTTCTTTCACGGGGCTACGGGAAGAATGGGGAAGCCTAGATAGCGGATAGATTTTGAAGGAAGATTATGGTTGAGCCTGGCCGTGGCTTGCAGACAATGGGTGTTTTAATACCCACCACCCTGGTGGATCCATCTGTCGATGCTGGCAGAAAGAGACTGACAGGTTGTGGGACTGCGAACTTTATATAGCTTCTTCACGGAAGAAATTCGTATCCAGTCCTTGCCGCTTAACACTACTCCGTCTAGATAGCACTACTGTTTATGACAACACTTCTGTTATACACTTGCATTGCTGTACGTATTGTATTCTTTTCTTCCTGTGTGGGGGGTTGAGTCCAGGGCATTTCAGTGTCACAACTTTCCAGTCAGCGTTTCGAGGTTTGCAGAAGGCGCAGGATTTGAATGCGTCGTCACCCGACTGCCCACGTGACTTAATATTTCTTGGGATGTAAAAGGAATTGCACTGGCCGTAGCAGAAATTGTTCATGAAAGGCTGAGAGATGCAACCTTCCTCCTTTATCCGCTGCATCACTGGTTGTGTTTTGCACCAGTCACTTTTCAGGTATTCTTTCTTCGTGACAAGCAGAGCGTTCTTACTAGATTTCAAGAGGTCGGACCCCTTGAGGATTCGGGTACCATTGAAGCTTCCGTTGGAACCCCCTTCAATGCTCAAACTGTGCGTTTCGTTAAAGCGGATGTGCTTTTTCGAGTTTGGATGTTTCGGCAGAGGCTCCATGTAAGGCGGCATGGTCTTGCCTTTGTGCTGTTTCTTCTTTTTGTTCTTCTTCTTCTCCTCTCGCCTGTATACTTCGTTTCTGAAGTAGTCCATAGCCTTGTCTTGGCGTTGTAGTAGTAGACGGGTGTCACGCTCTGTCCGGGCGATACGGAGGAGCTCGTCGGAATCGATATGCTCCGCTATCGAGGAGTCCACCCGGCGCCGCGACGCCGGCTCCGGAGCGTAATCATTCATCGCTCTTCCAGTGTCACTTACGTCAGTGTCGCTCTGGTCGCTGTGCGGAAGTGTCAGGCAAAGCGGAAGGAGAGCTTGAAGACAGGCAATTTTCCACAGAAGACTGGACGACGGCCAGATCATTATAGGTCGAGTTCTGGAAATGAACGGGTTCAGTTAGAAACAGGTTATCCTGACGGCTTCCGCATTTCTATCCTAGTTTCTGCTTTTCTAAGCAATAAAGCCGAAAGATCTAAGGAATTGGATGTCATCTGAAAAAGGTTTCCTTGAAAGGAATGGGGAACTCTTGGAAACTTATTGGCTACTTCCCGCAAGGAAAAAATGTCTTGTCAGCGTACTCTTTTTCCCGTACCTCAGAATTGTTTTGTCCGTGTGCTCAGGAGGAGACGAAAGGGTTCATAAAAAGATATCCTCTTCCGGCGGTATGATGATGGGGCTCTTAATTTAAACTGCAACGAGGATATACGGGAATTACGACTGGAAAAAACACACGAAGTATTGTCAGTGAGGGATATTAATGCACAGAACGACATTGACGTTCTCGTTAAGGGTTGGATGTCGCAATTCGTGAAGAAGGACGTATGAATTGCAGACTGGTGAACTTAAACTACTGGTGAACCAGGAGGCAGGCCCGTATGTAGGAAACAAAATTTTGTTGGGCGGGGGGGGTTGCCTTACGGGGGGGGGGGTTGCCTGCCGGTAGGACAGGAGAGTACAAAAAACACGTAAATCAGAGGGAAAAGCCTATGAAAATGATTATTTTGTATGTTTCGGGGGGGGGGGTCAACCCCCTAGCCCCCCTCCCCCCACCTGGATACGGCCTTGCCAGTAGGTAAAGTTTTTGTTGTATTTCATCTCATCTGTAATATGAGTTATCTGTAATGTCATTATTGTCTCTCAAAGTGCAAATTGACAAAACGAGCCAATCCACTTTAGATAAGAAATAAACGTCAAGTTCTTTAATTTCTTTAGTCTTGGAAATACTATATCTAGAGCTACTTGTATAGTAGTGACGAGTCAGTTTAGAACTAAAGCATGCAACGGGAGTGAACAATTAACGCAGTTAAATCGGAAGCATTTTAGCATTTGCAGTGTGCAGATCAGCCCACACCCATCGAAGTCACGATTTAATCCTAGGACTCATTAGGACCGTCGGGTCATCATTATAATGGTGCGACATGGTAGCACCTCCTGAAGATGCTCAAAACAGATCTTTTCAAGTAAATCAAACATAAAAACGTTACTGGTATCGTTTGTTTTGTTGTTTTTATGCGAATGGGTCTCCGGCAAAAAGTTTTTAAGTATAAACATATTTTCCCTTATGAGTTCCTTTATAGTTTTCAGTTTAATGACTAAACAGCTTTTTTGATTTTCTATAACTGAATATGATACGTTTGGAAACTAGGTCTCGCTGTTCCACAATTACTATTAATACTGAAGTAAAAAGATGTCACTAATCAGAATGGTTGCACTAATTGACAATGTTAACGCTTCTACTGTTCACGCTACGATCAGTGTTGCCACTTTTAGCAAAAAAAAAAACCTGTGACATTCTAGCGCCCAAGAAACTGAGTACTTTGTACCAAGCTATTAACAAGATATTTTTTAATTTTCTTCATCATTTTTATAATATTCCACCTCAATCATTTTGCTTCATTTTTGAATTGACTGGCGAGGAACCGGTCGAAATTCTGGCTCGCTTTGTTGGAGATGTCCAGAATCCGTGACAAATCACAGAATTCGGCGACCAGTGACAACACTGGATACGACACTGTTTTGATTTCGCGGCGTCCTTCGTTTCAAATAATAAGGGCGGCCGAACTCTTCGCGGACTAACGTCCACTCCACTCAGCGGAACATCGTACCTCTTAGCCTATACCGGCGTTTTTGCAGATACCATGGTATCTGTTATCACTGTAACTGAATCTGCAATTAGTCGTTTCTGCTGTTATCGAGGTATCTGGTACACGGTTGCTCTGCAAAAACGGCTATTGCCGAAATTGCACTTTCGAAGTCATCCCTCCAAAAAACTGATATCCAGTTACATAACTAAGGTTTCTCACCAATTTGACAAAATTTGATGAAAGTGAGATAACTTTTCAGATACCGTGATCAGTTACCACGACCGGACCGTGATATCTGAATATCAGATACCACGATAGATGGCCAGATACCACAATAACTGCAAAACGCCTTTTGACCGTGGTGTCACATACCACGATAACTGCCACGATAGGTGACTTTTCAGACACCACGATCAGTTACCACGGCCCGACCATGGGATCTGAATATCAGACACCACGATAACTGTCCAGATACCTCGATAACTGCAAAACACCTTTTGACCGTGGTATCAAATACCACGACAACTGCAAAAACGACTTTAGACCATGGTATCACCATGGTATCTGCAAAAAGAAACTATATTTTTGACTTCTGGTTTCAGGTGCTTACATCTGTAACACGTCAGGTGCCCATACTTGCTTTGCGAAGAAGATACTAATTCAGTCAGAAAGACTCGAGTCAATTGGGGATCAGCCGATTGGTGCCCCGTGGCACCGTCGTTTATTGTCCCGAACGAGCTCATCAACGACCTTGAAACGATACTTTCGTTGAGAAACTACCGTCCCGTCGAGTCGGTTCCCTATCCCGTCCAAATCTCTTCCTGGAAAGGACTATTAATTTGTTCCTTTTCCATGCGGAAGCATTTTTGAAATCAGCGCCAAGTCGGAACGCGGAAGTCGATGTCGTCCCGGAACCTATCTGCTGGAATCTGCATTTTTATGTGTCTGGATCCAGTAGTTGTCAGGTGGCTCTGCGTAGTTATGGAAATTTTCCCGTGATTTTTTTTCGTCGGTCGAATTGGGAGATAAAGGCTTTAGAGTGGATTGAGAAGAACCCATCATCTGTGGAAAAATGGTCCGGTAGACGTATTCAGATTACTGGGGCGTCGGACACCCAAAATGGCAACTGCTTCACAGGTAAATGATTGTTCAATTTTGTTTATTATAAAATGAAACAATCGTCATGAGAAATAAATATATTTCTTTTTCATAATACATTTTCGTCAAGCTCTTAGCTTGTCGCACTTTTATTTTGCTTATTTCAAGGTCCCATTAGACCTACAGCTTGGACCGTTTTTTTGTTTTTTTTTTACCGTAAACCGGTAATTAAAGATGTACGTCAGATTTCAATTTTCTTTTGCAGTCCACATGTTACTATCATTTATTTGTGGGAAGTTTCTTTGTTAATTTTTTTTTTTTTTTTTTATTTCGTTTAACCATAACAACAAATAATAATAATACTACATACCCCTTAGACTATTTAGTCTTATGAGACTTTTACTTTATTAGAAATAAACTCTAATTACTTTCCTCTCAACCAAATATAGAACTTTTATCTCAACAATAACTGTCACGTCTCATCCTTAGAAACTTCCCTTTCGGCCAAATGGAGGACTTTCCCCTTGACCGAATAATTATCGCGGCTACACTGTCAGAAGTTTCATAACAGATAGCGTATAACACTTTCAAGAGTAGCACCTTTTCACTTAGAAATAAAGTGTTATGACCAATTAAGTTGACACTATTTCGTGCCTAGATCTCCAACAACACCTTCAATTGGTAAAAATACTAAAGGGAACGAAAGAAACATAAAGGATAACATCCCTAAGTGTTATGTGTTGAAACCACGCATCCTTCTGTTGTTGTTATGTAACTTCTGACAGTGTAGTATTTTTACCTATTGAAGGTGCTGTTGGAGATCTAGGCACGAAATAGTATATACTTAATTGGTCATAATACTTTATTTCTAAGTCAAAAGGTGTTATTCTTGATAGTGTTATGCGCAATCTGTTATGAAACTCCTGACAGTGTAATCCTTGTCACTACAACTTTCTTTGAGTTGCTCGGGCAACCTTGTCGTTAAATAATCCTTTCTTCCAGTGCCAAACTGGCATTTGTTTTCAATTGAAAAGTGCCTCTTCTAGGGTAAACTGGAGTGGGTAAACAGGATAAATCTAAGAAGCGAGAATCATGTTTCTGAATTGGTTTCTTCCATCACACCGGCCCTGAACGGATGTGTGGATACGGGAGAAACAATTACACGCATTAATGGCATGTGGCGCCAATCCATTTTGTAAGTAAACAATGGCAATAAATGAGATATTCTAAGCAGTCCCGACGTCTCGTCGGGAGAGTAAACTAATCAAGAGATTTTCATAGACGCCGCACTTAGGCCTTTTGTCCGCTAATAAGCACTCCTGGAAATACTATTGATTGATAGTAGGCGGTGGAAATCCTTGCAAACATGACCGGGTACTGCAGTTCGTAACTGAGCGTCAGACAGTTAAAGGACCCATTCTGTCTATAATGCAAATGGAACCTACATCCGTAACTGCATTCATTAATTCTTAAGCCCGAAGACCCAAATTTGATCTGTTACATTCTACACCGCTAACAATACCTCACCAATATTTGCACTTGCTGCGATCAACAATTTTCCACGCGCATTATGCTACCGATGCGTGTTCACGTATCATGCTTTTGATGCATAAACCGGTTCTCTGAATTTTGCCGAGTTCTCGCTACAAATCAATGGACCTGGGAAAAGGCTTAAAGCAGCCAAAGCCGTGGATAAATTGCTAAAAGCAGAACCGAGTTTGACAGTATTAAGATAGTTTTGAACCTTGGAACATAAATAGTAAATAGTGCTATGTGTGCTTTAAAGCACTTATCGACACCCGGCATTTTAAATTCATAGTCAGTTGAATCAAGAAAATAGAATAATGAACGCAAGAAGACTAAACAATCTACCCAGGTATGCAGCAGAGCAAGGCCGTATCCGGGAGGGGGGGGGGGGGGCGAAACATTATAGGCTTTTCCATCTGATCTGTGTTTTTTTTACTTTTTTGTCCGACTGGCAGGCAACCTCGCCCCCCCCCCCCCCGAAATAAATTCCTTTGATACTGGCCTGCAGCAGAGGTATGCTTCTTTGATCGACGCGTCTTCGTTGTAAGTAAGTACATAGCTATTGCTATGAACGGTTCCGAAGAATATGACTACAGGCAATCCAACCAGAAAACCATGCATAGTACCGACTGAAACAAAAACTAAGCAATGTAAAATAAAATTAAAGTCATCGACTGCAAAATAAAATTCATCTTGTGTTCAGTTACTCTTGCACCCGCAATTGGCAAAAGAACGGCGTCGTTAGTATTGCAATGAGTTTAGCATGGTAATACACAACTGACATATTTATCCCACCAGGATAACACAAAAAATTTCGCTTGGCTAGGACAGGACCCTGATTAATATTAGTTTAGAAAAAAAACAAACAGAATAATCAGATTAACTAAATATATCAATAAATAAAAATAATCTATTGTCCGGGGCAATATTTTTAAAGTTTAACTGAAAAGAGCTGAGATAGAATAATCTGGTTACCCATCACTTATTTCTTGAAGAACCCATGAAAAATGTATTACTTTTTGCTTCGCAATCCGCGAAGAATATTTTCATGTAGTGGAATTTCACTGTCAGATTTATGGTACCTCTATGCGCTTGTACCTTTCTTGTATGCTTGACAAAAAAGATAACTAAATAGGCAGTAGAGCTACCTTCCGCAAGCTGATCAATGGCCACTGAAAAAACGCGTTTTGTACTGAGATTTAAATTTTCCGCGTCATAGTAGAATTTCGTGTTGTGAGGACGGCCGTAGATATTCTGAACGCCATAGGCTACTAGAGCAAATAGTGAAAAGTAAAAAAAAATCCCTTAACACAATCCAAATAATGCTGTGTATACAGTTAAATGATACAAAAAAGTTTGGCTTTTCAGCTGAAGTTTGGAATATCTTTTCGATATATTATTGTAATATCTAGACAAATGAATACATATAGTACAGTCAATTTAGCGTCAATATGGCTTGACCGCAAACAAATTGTAACAGAAATGATCTTTACACACCTAACAGGGTGCAAAATTCGTATCTATTAGCGTTTTATATTTTATGTTTTGTTTTTCAGATGAAATTTTTTTAAATTCTCAAGGCTTCATTTACTTCATGGGAAACATCTATCTGATGTAGTTTTATGTGGTAAACTCGAATATCACATTAGATTCAAGATATGGCCAACAGAAAGTGTTCACATTCATCACCATTCAAGAAATTCGTGATTCTGATATAGCACAGTCCTTTGAACGCAAACAGATCGCAACAGAAACTAGACCTACGTTGCCCGGGCAACGTGAAGTGTTGCGGCAACCTTTGTCCGGCTTCGCCGGCTAAAGTGTTGCGAGAGCAACACTTTGGTTTTGTTTCTTCGCTGTCGGTTAAATGCTGAAATTGTCAACTTATCGAAGCTTTTAAAACGGTATGTTCTAAAAAGAATAATCACATAATCAAAAGATGTTCTTTAGCGTTGTAAAACCAACAACAAAACAATATCGGAAGAAGGCTATCCGTAACGTTTCAGGATTAAAATACCATAGATGACACTATTAATTATTACAAAACTACCTTATTGTTTTACATTACCGTATCGTTTGTACCCGTTGCGTAAACAGTTAATCCTAGGTTATAGCGATAGATCATCGATACAAACTTTCTTACTGTCATATTTACAGAAATCGAATACAATGTGCACCAATTTTCAAAAATGTCTAGCCCCTCGTGCTAACTTACAAGTCCCTCTCCCGTGATTGACATCAAATTCACCGGAAACAAATAATGGATACACCAGCTATCAAAAGTTGCAAACCCCTCATCGCTGAAGATGATTATAGCATAAAAGCCGATTATTACTTACAAGTCCCATGCATTTCTTACAATTGGGAACAAAATTGTTCTTACCATCGAATACACCTGAGACAAATAACAGGTATACCAACTAGCAAAAGCTGCAAACTCCTCGTTGCCGAAGATGATTACGAGCTAACAGTCGACTGTTGCTTACAAGTCCCTTACATGTCTCACAACTGGTATCGCCTATTTTTGGTTTCAGTGTGTACCTTACTCTTAAAGTTGTCAACCCCCTGAAACTTCAAACTGGTTTATCTCATGAAGGATTTTTGTTCAAAAAAATGGATGGCATATATTTTGATCAGCTCTTCAAGGGCTATCGATTGCCCTAACCACAACAAAAGCATATCGGAAAAAGGGACTAAATTGACTTTGCAGTCAGTTGAACTTTATCCTTTTCAATCGTAGACATCGTGACGGATGAAAACTTGGAATAATATCCTATATAATCTAGTTGGTATTATAAAGCTATCCGTAACTTTTTAGGATTAAAATACCATAGATAACACTATTAATTATTACGAAACTACCTTGTTTTACATTACAGTATCGTTTGTACCCGTTGCGTTAACAGTAAATCCTAGGTTACAGCGATAGACCAACGATACAAACTTTCTTACCGTCAGATCTATATAAATCGAATGCAATTTGCAACAATTTGCACAAAATTCTAGCCCCTCGTGCACCGATTCTACTGACAAGTCCCTTTCCCGTGATAGACATCAAGTTCACCGGATAAAAATAATGGGTACACCGACTAGCAAAAGTTGCAAACCCATACTCGCTGAAGATTTGTGTAGCATAACAGCCGATTATTACTTAAAAGTCCCTTGCAAGTTTTACATTTGGGAACCAAATTGTTCATCAAATGACAGGTACGCCAACTAGCGAGAGCTGCAAACCCCTCATTGCCGAAGATGATTATGAGCTAATAGTCACTTGTCGCGTACAAGTCCCCTAAAAGTCTCACAACTGGTATCGCCTATTTTTGGTTTCAGTGTGTATCTTACTACTGAAGTTGTCAACCCCTTGAAACTTTCAAACTGGTGTATCTCATAAAGGAATTTTTTTTACCAAAAAATGGATGTCATATACTTTGATCAGCTCATCAGCGGCTATCGATTGCCGTCGAAGTCGAACTTTATCCTTTTCAATCGTAGATATCGTGACGGATGAAAACTTGGAATAATATCTTATATAATCTAGTTGATATTATAAAGCTATCCGTAACTTTTCAGGATTAAAATACCATAGATGACACTATTAATTATTACAAAATTACCTTATTGTTTTACATTACCGTATCGTTTGTACCCGTTGCGTAAACAGTTAATCCTAGGTTATAGCGATAGACCATCGATACAAACTTTCTTACTGTCATATTTACAGAAATCGAATACAATGTGCACCAATTTTCAAAAATTTCTAGCCCCTCGTGAACCGATTCTTGCTTACAAGTCCGTCTCCCGTGATTGACATCAAATTCACCGGAAACAAATAATGGATATACCAGCTATCAAAAGTTGCAAGCCCCTCATCGCTGAAGATGATTATAGCATAAGCTTTTTAAACGGGATGTTCTAAAAAAATTAATCATATGATCTTCAGCGTTGTAAAAACAACGCCAAAATAATATAGGAAGAAGGGACTAAATTAACTTTGCAGTCAATTGTACTTTATCCTTTTCAATCGTAGACATCGTGACTTATATAATCTAGTTGGTAATAGAAAGCTATCCGTAACTTTTCAGGATTAAAATACCATAGATGACACTATTATTTATTATGAAACTACCTCATTGCTTTACATTTTCGTTTGTATCCGTTGTGTAAACAGTTAATCCTCGGTTACATTGATAGACCATCGACACAAACTTTCTTACCGTCAGATTTATAGAAATCGAATACAATGTGCACCCATTTGCAAAAATTCCCCACCCCTCGTGAACCGATTCCTACTTACAAGTCCCTCTCCCGTGATATAAATTAAGTTAACCGGAAACAAATAATGGGTACACCAGCTAGCAAAAGCTGCAAACCCATCATCGCAGAAGATGATTGTAGCATAACAGCCGATTATTACTTACAAGTCCCTTGCATATCTTACCATTGGGAACCAAATTGTTCTTACCATCGAATACACCGGAAACAAATAACAGGTATACCAACTAGCAAAAGCTGCAAACCCCTCATTACCGAAGATGATTATGGGCTAACAGTCGACTGTTGCTTAAAAGTCCCCTATATGCATCATAACTGGTATCGCCGATTTTTGGTTTCAATGTACCTTACTATGAAGTTGTCAACCCCTTTGAAATTTTCAAACTGGTGTATCTCATGAAGGAATTTTTGTACCAAAAAATGGATGACATATACTTTGATCAGCCCATCAATGGCTATCGATTGCCGTCGAAAAAAAAATTCTACCTGTCTTAGTTCAAAAGTTGACTTTTTTGCCGTAGGCCAACTTTCTAACGTCACGACTTAGAAAGGAGCAAAGGATAAGCTCTAGTTTCTTTAGCAATGAGAGAACTTTTAAAGTTTAAGAGGCACATCTGATACTGTTACTCTACCACAAACCAAAGTGCAAAAAAAAAAAATTATAAACTCAGCTGAAATCGTCGCAGACATAGACAGAAACAATAGATGGCAGCACTTTCGGACCCGTGGGAAAAAGCCACTTTTTTGTCTCTGTAGATTTTTCTATTTATCACTCAAAGAAGATATGTTGGCTGTGGGGCCGGGTAACTGCCGCATATATTTAACACTTATAGATTTTAGTCCATCTTCAATTTGAAACTGGTGCCTGCCTGCTTGCGTGCTAGAACGGAGCTTTCCACTCGAAAGCAGAAACATCTTTTGATGAAACGAAAGGTTCGCTACACAACTTCAGATAGTCCTCTCTGACATAGGCTATACAACTCCACTTCACTTCGCAAACCGTAGGCTCTGGCTCGATGACAAGCAAAAACCATCCTTATTGGCCCCAGGCAAGAGTTCTACGGAGCTTTCCAAAATGTAATGTCATATTCGTCAATCCGGCCTAAGGTCCACACTTTCCGTAAAAACCGCACAGGTTAGACCCTTCTCAGTTACCAGGAATAAAATGAAATCGGAGTCATAGGAAAAAAAAAAAAAAAAAAAAAAAAACGAGGACAAAACCAAAGTGTTGCTCTCGCAACACAATGATTAAACAATCTTGTAGAGAAAAGACACTCCGTAAACCTATCAAGGAAAATTTCGTGTTTTATAACAATTTATGTTGTTTTTTTTGCTTTTCCAGTTGATATTTCCGATGATCTGAAAGCTTATCGTTTGCTTCATAGGATACCTGTTTCAGGTAATTTTCTATGCTGTATCTGAATATCGCATCAGATTCGATAAGTTCAACTTAAAATTGTTTCACATTCATCACCAGACAAGAAGCTTCTTTGGAACTTTTATTATGTGTCAAATTTATACTACGATGTCAAGTGGGATTCTTCAAAATAATCCTGTTCATTGTCTCTCAGTTATTAATTAAAATCAACTCAAAGGTGCCAAAAATTGCATTGGTAAAAATTGAGAAATTTTTTCCCTTCCAGTCTCGTGCAGCCGATATGCACATTTTTCTCCACCTCTTTACTTAAAGGACCACTTTTGCTTATTCTGCCTTTTATAATATACTTAGCTCCCATATGGAATTATAAGCTTCTAAAATCCCCACCTTTCTCCATTTCGTTTCGTAATTACGAATTTTAGCGCTTTTTCGGCTTTCCGAGTTTTCCCGTCACCCAACGAAATTTTTTTTGTCGCAATCTTCAATGTACGCTGACAACTCATTCACATATAAGTATGTGATACTCCCCTCTTTATTACTTCTTTTATTTGCTTAGTTTTCCCACTTCTTAACCAAGGCACGGTTCAGTTTTCAAATGTTTTGCGCCCAGCCGCCGCGTCGGAGAGCAGGAAGGCTGGATATACTCGACAGGCGCTAACAAGAGAATCGCTAGTTTTAGGTGGGAAGTAATGGTATTTCGAAAAGAGGTTTTTTGTGATTCATTTCCTAGGGAAAAGATCGTTTCTAGTAAGAGTTGTGCTTTAAACATCATCGAGATGGCTGTAGGAACAGTGGGAAAGCGATTCGATAGCTGAAATCGCCGGAAAACTGTTAAATTCCAAATCTTTCTGAACAAATATGGTTCAATGGACTTCTGTTTGATTATCATATAGTCAAAAGACGTAATCCTCAATGACGCTTACCATTTTTTTTTTCTTTTGTTCGTGACACTATATATATATATATATTATTTATAACCCGCCAAATACAGAATGTGGTAGCGGAGTAAAGGGAATAACGTGAAATAACACAAGATAAATAACAGTATAAACACAAAAATTTAGACATAATTACTAACTGGGCCTGAAAAATTCATGAAAAACATCATGTACTCGAAGACCAGGACGACTGTTCTTTAACGATTCAAACTTCCCGCCGAAGCGTTCAATTTCTCGCGAAGCTTTTCCCTAACTTTCTCGAATCACTGTCGCACGATGCTTCTTCTGTTTCCAAGCTGTGCAAAAACCAAAATTTCGAAAGTGATTCCAATTTTGTTTTCTGGCTTGCAGATTCCCTCCTTATATTTGGTCTAATTCGAATTGAGAGTCCGATCTTGAAAGGTCCATACAAATTTTGTATAGGGGCTCAAGCCTAAATCCTAACCTAGAATCCCTAGGCGACAGGCAGGCTGGTAAAACCAACCGTCATCTCAGACCATTCGAAATTAAACCATCACGAAGATGAGACAATGAACGCCACAAAAAATTCCCCGCGAAGACCGCACTGTACCAACAAGTACCACAGTACCCTACCCCTAAACCAAAAGATCCTGACCGACCAACGAATGAAAACCGATGGCGCTAGAGCCCTGCACAAAGCACTGGTCGGACCCAGAGGCCCCTAACCAACAACGCCAGCGAAGAAATTTCAATAGAACCCGCGGTCTCTCACCAAGAAAAATAAAAGACTGAACCATATGAAAATAATACTTGAACTTAGCAAATATGAAAAAGCTCATTAAATTTTAACAGAGAAGTGATGGGATAGTACAATTTAGTCACCCCTGACTTATTTACTTAAGTTGGCTTGAAAACCCGCTGAAAATGCGTTCCGCTATTCACGAATGATCGATTTTCAGATAGTGGAATTTCCGTGTGATTTGTGGTACCTCTATGCGCTTATACTTTCTTACATGCATTATGAGATTTATGAGAAAGATTTAGGATTTTTTTTTTCAGGCACTAAGAAATCTTCACCAATCTACACTGCCCACTGAAAAGCCTCGTTTGTGCTGAAATTAAAACTACCGGCGTCAAAGTAGAATTTATGCTGTGGGGGCGGCCTCAGATATTCTGAACGGCATAACTAGAGAAGATAGTGGAAAATAAAAAAAAACATTTGTAGAATTCAAATAATCAGTGTATTCAGTTAAATGACACAAACATAAGTTGGACAAAAATAAGTTGGCTTTTCAGTTAAACTTTAAGAGCGTAATAATCAGAGGCACATACATTAATGACACCTAAGGAGACCAGGACAATCTAGTTACCCATCACTTATTTACTCAAATTGACTTGAAGACCGGCTGAAAATGCATTACTTTGTTGTTCTGCTATTCATGAATAATCGATTTTCAAATAGTGGAATTTCCGTGTGATTTGTCGTACCTCTATGTGCTTGTATGTTTGATATATACCTTACGAAAAAGATTTATGCTTTTTTTTTGTTCAGGCAATAAGCAATCTTCACCACTTTTCGTTGTGGGGACGGCTGCAGATATTCTGAACGTCATAATTAAAGTAGAAAGTGGACAATGAAAAAATCCTTTTGCAGATTCCAAATAGTACAGAGTATTTAAAGGACACCTCAATGAAGAGTACCAAGTATCATCCCTATCTGTATGACTGCCGTTAACATTGCCTGCAGAAAACCCAATCCAAATACGGAATAGTATTTCCAAGCTATGATTTTTGTTCCAATTTGCATCTGTCCTTATTTCAGTACTGAACAATTTTAGAAATGAAGAAATGTCTCCAATCAACCCTCTTCTGGAATATTTTTTAACCAGCTAAGCCCAAACGTAAATCTAGAAGAAATTCCAATACGATCCGGCCAGCGCTATACAAGATTTGAACGAACTGCGCTTTTTGTCTTGGAGTCGGCATGTGCAAACCTCCGGAAACAAACATCCCTATTTTGAAAACGTCACGCTCAGGAGAAGAATGCTCTCCGTGGCCATGTCTGTAAATGCATTCTCCATGGTGTGTTGAAGTATGGTTTCAGTGTTCTGGTGTCCTTTAACTGAATGACACAACAATAAGTTGGCTTTTCAGTTAAGCTTTAAGAGTGTAATAATCAGAGGCACATTCACTCCTGACACCTAAAGAGACTGAGACACCCATAATTTCTCGGAGCTTAAAAGAGAGGCCCTAAATTGCAGAATCGAAAGGGAAGCTGGGGCCTGAGACTAAGATGGACACAGCTTTCATACTACTTCACAAAGTAAAAATTCGCACAAATCCGGCAGAGCACAGAGCACGAAAAGGACGGACCTTAAATTATGTGTATCGATGTGCGACTGATCCCACCAGCTGAGTAGCCATCATATTGTTTCCTAAGAAAGCAGATGAAAAACGACCTTAGGTGGCTGAACCTACACTGTAAAAACAAATCTTACAGTATTTGCTACCGGTATTAATATTGTCTATTCTGATGTGAGGTTATTTCTAATTCAGATTAATCTTATCCCAGTAGAGATAAGATTAATCCGAGTAGCAAATACTCCACTTAACTTTAATCCTTTCTCGGAGAAACTTTTTACAGTGTACTTGCTGGAGGCAACCGTCGGCTCAGAGTTGTTGCTAGAAGAGATGCAACAGTGTGACATAGCCACCCGAGACCATCAGCAAATACTGGACGAAGAAGATTTTAATAATTACATATATGTAAGCTAATTATATATATATATATATATTTAAAGATTACTAATGTATGTCTGACGATTAATAACTGGCACTACCCGTAAACTTGGTATTGAGTTACATCCGTGGATACCGACTGTTTTTGCAAAAAAACGACCTATTTTTAAGAAAAACGGACTGTTTTTAAGAAAAACATCGATTAACCTACTCACATAGCAATCAAAATTTACCCCGTGTAATACACAGCATCTGCCTGCTCATGGTCCTAATTAGAAATAGTACGAGGGATAAATGATTATCCCTATAAACGGGATAAAAATTACTGACGTCAACCAAATATATTATTAGTAAGTAGAGTAGCCTACAGTTATTAATTATCCATTCAACACATCCATTTGGGTCTGTATTTAGTACTAGTGCGAAAACAATGATAATGTAATAGAAATGTGGAATTCTTGAATAGTGATGAATGTGGAACAGTCTCAGTTGATCGTATCTATAATCTAATGTGATATTCGAGTTCAGCACATAAAACTACATCAGAAATGTGTTTCCCAAGAAGAAAAAACTAAGCCTTACGAAACCAAAAATTTCAGCTGAAAAATAAAACAGAAAACGCAAAAAAACACAAACTCTGCACCCCGCTAGGCTTCACTCAGTTTGACTTTCGATATGTTATACAGTTTCTTTCTCTACAAAATGGTGTAAAAATCGTTCTGTTGCAAGTTTTTTGCGGTCAAACCTTATATTGACTGTAGGCCACTAATATGCAACCTGTCACTGAAGATACGTCCTTTAAACACGATTCTCAGAAGATACAGCTTCTGTTCCGGTATTCTAACTTCTAACGACTCCTTCGCAACTCAGCGTTTTGGAATCCCAAAATGTCAGTTTGTCCGTCCGTTCGTTCGTCTGCGCTCATAATAGCTCTAGAAGGGGTTGAGATATTTTAATCAAACTTGGTGTGAGGATCCTTTTGGTAAAAGTAGGCCTATAATTCGTAGATGGCCTATGTAACCCCGTAATTAGGGGCTGGGCTTAAAGTTAAGCAATTATTTTAAGCTAGTATGACAGTCGATTCAGAGGTAAAGTCACACACCGAAACCTGGGGAGTGAGGCGGTGGGGGGAAGTGAGATGAGATGTGAGTGGGTAGGTTGTGATGAGGGAATCATTTTTCTTTCTTTTCTTTTTTTTACTCTCTTTCTTTACCTCTTTTTTCTTTTTTTTTTTAAATATATTAGATTAGTTTTTCTGTTATTATTTATTGAATAATTTTAAGTTAAAAGGTGGTTAGAAAATACAGCCACCCACAGGATTTTTTTTCTTTTATGTGGTTGTTGAGTTTTTGTACAATCAGGGACCCATAAATGTCCTCTAATGACTCGCCATTCAGGGGGCTTGTCATTTCCTATGCTTCTATGTTGCTATATTGCCCGAGCCTCACCTAGTTTCTAAAAATTCCACTTGGATCGAATCGGCGTTCTTGCTCAGATAGACAAAATTTGTTGGCACAAGTCAGGACTATTCAGCATGCCACCAGGTACCTCAGCTAGGACAAAAGATCCAGGATACTCTTCCATTACAGAGAAACATTCCTAGTTCAGCACAAAAGCTGCCAAAAACTATGTCTATCTGGATAGTCGGGTATTTTATCCCCGTGGGTATTTCCCGAACTATATGACGCTCGGTCAAGAGCGCATCAGAAATCTCGTATTGCCAAGCCCCCTGAATGGCGAGTCATTACAGGAAATTTATGCGTCCCTGGTATAATGTAGTTGTGTGTTTTTTGTGAAGTAAAAAATATCTGAATCTGAAAATCTGAAATCTGTTTTCTTGCCGGACAAATAGTTCGTCCCGAATTCGGTCAAAGCCAGAATTCGGCGGAAGTAAAAGTTTATTCTGAAGTCCAAAAAAAATTAATATAGGGGTTCTGCAAACAGCTTTCAAACATTTTGTGTCTAACCTCTGCTTCAGAGAGCGGGAAGTTTGGACAGAGTCGAACAGCGCGAACAAGAAGACCACTAATTAGACGGAGCAAGTATTGGTAAAGATATTTCTGAACCATTTTATCGTGAAAGAATCATTTCCACTTCGATGATCTGTACTCGATGATAAGTTGTAAGAATAACATCATAAATAGGTCTTAGACCTGTCTCAGTCCAAAACAGGTAAATTTTCTTCGAACTTACCGCGCTCCGAAGCGGAGATAACATGCAAAATATTTGAAAATTGTGCGCGCTGTGGTTACAGGGGGGGGGGGATAAAGAGTCTGAACCATAAGATACACCTGTTGGTCACTGGTCATGGGTTATGGGGTCATGGGTTCACTTATATCAAGTTGTTCGTTGAAGAGTCTCTAATCCATTTTCTCACCCCTTTTTTCGCCTCGTTTCCCCTCTCCTGATTCCGCGATGCCAGAGTTCCTAAATTCCTTCCATGCGCTTAATGAATCATCCGTTAATAGCAATGACACATTCATGACCATGCATATCAGCTTACATTTTGAATGTCCGCTTTCGTGTTATCTCCTGTCTTGCTTGAAACGTGTTGCCAAGTAGCACGATATTTTTATGCCTGAAATCGTGGCTCGTCTTGACGGTGGGTCACAGTAAAGGGTGGGTTTGTTCGATATGACGTCTTAGCTCTTGCTTATGAATGGGATCAACACGTCCAGGTTTGGATACGTACTTAAAGTATATAGAAACTAAGTTTTCTTATGACAAATTTTCCTAGCAAAAATAATGTTTCGACTTTTTTTTAGATTTATTTTGCCTTGTCTGCAAAGTAATGGGATTTTCTCGAAAGAAATTCAATTTTCCAACTATGTATTTTTTTTAATTTTTGCCACGGCGTCGGGTCTTAACACAATTCTGTATGGAGTCCATTTTCACGCTGTGACCCCCTCCCCTCCCCCCACATCTTAGCAAGAGGTTACCAAAGATGAACTAGATTATTCACTGATTGCCAGAAAATTAACTGAAGTTCAAGGCTAAGTATAAATAGTATTACCTCATATTGATAAGAAAGTACACACGTAATGGTAGTTTTGTTGCAGTAGCAATCCTTAGTGCCCTGCCGCAAACTAAGCTACTGGGGGAAAGAAAATCACTTTATATCTGGGCAAGCTAGGTCGGGCGCATGCGAGGGGTTACCGAGTCTCAGAACAGTCTTGATTGGGCCATTCCAGATCCTTTCCAGCTATGAAACTGAGTGAATAAAACTCGTTCGAGATGATGAGAAAAAAGAGCGAGTCTCAGCGAATCGTCTTCCGGGTTAAAAAAAAAATGTTTTGATGTTTTCGGGGAACTGCTGAAAGTCAAAAAGACGTAAATTATTAGAAAATTGGCAGGATTGGGAAACGACTGTCGCGATGAGAAAAAGATGATGAAAGCTGAAAGCAATATACTCCTTTGAGTGGATGGCGGAATTGGGGATATGCCGCCGATTTCATTTTATTCCTGGTAACTGGTAAAGGTCTAACCTGTGCGTTTTTTACGGAAAGTGTGGACCTTAGGCCGGATTGATGAATATGGCATTACACTTTGGAAAGCTCCGTAGAACTCTTGCCTGGGGCCAATAAGGATGGTTTTTGCTTGTCCTCGAGCCAGAGCCTACGGTGTGCGAAGTGAAGTGGAGTTATATAGCCTACGTCAGAGAGGACTATTTGAAGTTGTGTAGCGAACCTTTCGTGTCATCAAACCATGTTTCAGCTTTCGAGTGGAAAGCTCCGTTCTAGCACGCAAGCAGGCAGGCACCAGTTTCAAATTGAAGATGGACTAAGATCTATAAGTGTTAAATATATGCGGCAGTTACCCGGGCCCACAGCCAACATATCTTCTTTGAGTGATAAATAGAAAAATCTACAAAAACAAAAAAGTGGCTTTTTCCCACGGGTCCGAAAGTGCTACCATCTATTGTTTATATCCATGTCTGTTCGAGATTTCAGCTGAGTTTATCATTCTTGTTTTTTGCGCTTGGGTTTGCGGTATAGAAATGGTATCAGATGTCCCTCTTAAACTTTAAAAGTTCTCTAATTGTTAAGAAACTAGAGCTTATCTTTAGCTCCTTTCTAAGTGGTCAACTTTTGAACTAAGACAGGTAGAATTTTTTTTTCGACGGTAATCGATAGCCGTTGATGAGCTGATCAAAATATATGTCATCCATTTTTGGGTACAAAAATTCCTTCATGAGATACAACAGTTTGAAAATTTCAAAGGGGTTGACAACTTCAGTAGTAGTGTACACACTGAAACCAAGAATGGGCGATACCAGTTCTGAGACATGTAGGAGACTTGTAAGCAACAGTCGACTGTTAGCTCATAATCATCTTCGGCAATGAGGGGTTTGCAGGTTTTGCTAGTTGGTGTACCTGTTATTTGTTTCCGTTGTATTCGATGGTAATAACAACTTGGTTCCCAAGTGTAAGATATGCAAGGAACTTGTAAGTAATAATCGGCTGTTATGCTACAATCATCTTCAGAGATGAGAGATTTGGAACTTTTGCTAGCTGGTGTACCCATTATTTTGTATCTGTGAACTTGATGTTTATTACGGGAGAGGTACTTGTAAGTAAGAATTGGCTCACGAGTGGCTAGAACTTTTGTATATTGGTGCACATTGTATTCGATTTCTATAAATCTGACGATAAGAAAGTTTGTATCGATGGTCTATCGCTGTAACCTAAGATTAACTGTTTACACAACGGGTACAAACGATAATGTAAAACAATGAGGTATTTGTTTTCGGTAAACTTGATGTCTATTACGGGAGAGGGACTTGTAAGTAGGAATCGGTTCACGAGCGGCTAGAAATTTGTGCAAATGGGTGCACACTGTATTCGATTTTTATAAATCTGACGCTAATAAAGTTTGTGTCGGATTAACTGTTTACGCAACAGATACAAACGAAAGGATTAACTGTTTACGCCACAGATACAAACGAAAATGTAAAACAATGAGGTAGTTTCGTAATAATTAATAGTGCATCTATGGTATTTTTATCCTGAAAAGTTCCGGATAGCTTAATAATGCCAACTAGATTATATAAGATATTGCTCCAAGTTTTCATCCGTCACGATGTGTACGACTGAAAAGGATAAATTTCAACTGACTGCAAAGTCAATTTAATCCCTTCTTCCGATATTATTTTGTTTTTGTTGTTCCAACGCTGAAGAATAGCTTTTGATCATGTGGTTATTTTTTTTGAACATCCCGTTTTAAAAGCTTCGATAAATTGACAACTTCACCATTAACCGATCAGCGAAGAAAACAAAACCAGTTTGAAAGTTTCAAGGGGTAGACAACTTCAGTAGTAAGGTACACACTGAAACCAAAAATAGGCGATACCAGATGTAAGACATGTAGGGGACATGTATGCAACAGTCAACTGTTAGCTCATAATCATCTTCGGCAATGAGGTGTTTGCAGCTTTTCCTAGTTGGTGTACCTGTTATTTGTTTCCGTGTACTCGATGGTAAGAACAATTTGGTTCCCAATTGTAAGACATGCAAGGGACTTGTAAGTAATCATCGGCTGTTGTGCTACAATCATCTTCAGGAATGAGGGGTTTGCAACTTTAGCTAGCTGGTGTACCCATTATATTTATCTGTGAACTTGATGCCTATCACGGGAGAGGGACTTGTAAGTAAGAATTGGTTCACGAGGGGCTAGAACTTTTTTTTTAAATTGGTGCACATTGTATTCGATGTCTATAAATCTGACGGTAAGAAAGTTTGTATCGATGGTCTATCGCTGTAACCTAGGATTAACGCAACGGGTACAAACGATAATGTAAAACAATGAGGTAATTTCGTAATAAGTAATAGTGTCATCTATGGTGTTTTAATCCTGAAAAGCTACGGATAGCTTTATAATACCAACTAGATTATACAAGATATTGTTCCAAGTTTTCATCCGTCACGATGTCTACGATTGAAAAGGATAAAGTTCAACTGACTGCAAAGTCAATTGTCCCTTCTTCCGATATTCTTTTGTTGTTGTTTTTACAACGCTGAACGCTTTTGATCATGTGATGATTCTTTTTAGAACATACCGTTTTAAAAGCCCCGATAAGTTGACAACTTCAGCATTTAACCGACAGCGAAGAAACAAAACCAAAGTGTTGCTCTCGCAACACTTTAGTCGGCGAAGCCGGACAAAGGTTGCCGCAACACTTTACTTTGCCCAGGCAACCTGGGTCTAGTTAGATATTTTGTCTATGTGACAAACACTTGGCAAATATCATG
>JAKZAP010000008.1:25097485-25223908 GCA_023053575.1 Branchinecta lynchi | reverse complement strand
CGGGAATGAGGATGGACGGAACTAATACTCAAGTAGAATGAATTACTATCATAAGTGCAACGTGTCTTTTAAATGATGATCTGCCATTTAAATGTGCTATAACGTAACCTCCAACGACTTCACAATCTGTAGATGTCAAAATGTCAGAGAAGAGCTCACTATTCCTAGCCTGAATAAGGAAGGGGGACTCCTGGCACTGCCATAAAACGTGAGCTACATTAGTTGCGTTTTTGATCCGAATTCTCCTCGCGATTGTCCTCCGAATTCTCCTATTTCGCCTTTTGGACAATTCAGATGACGTAAATTCTCCTTTTCTTGCGATTCCGCAGAATCGAGAAGTTGCTCCGATGGCGAATTCTCGATTCTCCTCCCTGATTGGTCAACAGAGTGTTGGTGTTCAATATGCACAATCACGTCTACCGGGTTGCGGACGAACTGCAAAGTTATGCCCGGGCCACACTCAATCACATCCGTACGTAATTTGGTTCGTTAATTTGGTTATTACCCACTCTTACTTTTCATCCTGGTCACACCCGGAAAGAAGAAATTCAAGAAATATTACCACCATCATCACTCAAAGGTAAACAAAACCGGCTAAGGTCGGTGATTCTGGTCTCGATTGTTCCAAACGTCCAAAGATACGTTTCAAAATGGCGGAAATGGATTTTCCATCTCGACTATCGTACGTTTTCAGCGTCTTTTCTTCCTAATTTCGACCGTAAGATGAGGCGTATTCTCGCCGTTCCCCCGAGGACTCCACTTGAGGAGTCCCCGCGTTTTTGTTTGTCCCGGGGACTCACTCCCCGTATTCTCGCGAGTCCCCCCGGACGAGGAATGCTCCGATTATCCTCCCCGTCATCAAAAAGGACTCCCTTTCAGATTCGGAGGGGAATCAATTTTTGCTGGTATTGGTGTAATGTAAAATTAATTAAAAATAATCAGGATAAACAAAACCAAAAATAAAGTGGAACCAGACTAATTTCGTCAACTGCATATTTCTTATTCGAACAAAATTCGCTGATTCTGTACGCGGAGTCCGCTTGGAGTGACTCCCTCTATTCTCGCCGTTCCCTTCGATTCCCGAAGAGTCCTCGGGGAACGGCGAGAATACCCCTATGGTCTTATTACCGGCGTTATTACCAGGTGTGACTATAGTGGGGCCCGGGCAGCCCGGGCATTAGTGTTTTTGTCAAAAGCGAGAATGGAGAAGTCAGAGGAGCAAAAACGAAAATCTGTACGAGAATCGAGAATTCAGAAGCGAGAATTCGGAACGGAGAATTCGGATCGAAAACACAACTATTATTTTCCCCATCCAAGGTTCCTAGTTACCAGAGTTGCGTGTTTGCAGATACCATGGTATCTGATACCACGGTCTAAAGTCGTTTTTGCAGTTATCGTGGTATCTGGCCAGTTATCGTGGTATCAGATATTCAGATACTACGGTCCGACCGTGGGAACTGGTCGTGGTATCTGAAAAGTCATCTCACTTTCATCCAATTTCGTCAGATTGGTGAGAAAGGAGCTTAGAACTTAGTGATGTAACTGGATATCTGTTTATCTTTCGGGATAACTTCGAAAAGTGCAATTTCGGCAATAGTCGTTTTTGCAGAGTACCGTGTATCAGATACCATGGTAACTCAGGAAATCCATCTTACCATGTTATGCTGGCGACAACCACTGAAACTGCTAAGCAATCGACGAACAAAGTGTAGAGCAGGAATTTGACAAATCCGATGGCGTGAAGGTTAAGCACAACAGTGAATGCAATGGATGTAACTAAAAAAATAGCATATTGTTCACATTTACCAAATATGCAAGCTAAGATCGGTATACATGTTTTGTGCAGACATGCTGGTGGCTAACTCTCTCGTTTTAATCCAGACATAGGTTGGAATAAATCCGAAAAGATATTAGTAAAATTGAAAACTTGAAAGTAACATTTCATACTAGTTATGAATGAATTTTTCTTATGCAGCGTTTACAAGTACAGGAAAACTTGAACAGAATCCGATCTTGGTCAGAAGATTATGTTTACATGTAAAGGAAAAACAAAATCTTCAACCAGAATATCTGACAAAAATAAATTCACTAGCCAATAAAAAATGTTTTGAGGCAATTACGACATCAGTAGCCTACTGATGACTGCTACTCTCAAAAGCTAGCTGGTTTTTTTTCAGTATTTTTACTAGCGCCGCCGACAAGATTCTTTTCAAGTAGACCGGAATTCCTTTCATCATGAAAGGGTTCCTGTCCGGCTAGACTTTTTTTGGGATCCCAAAACGTAAGAGGAGGGATACCTATGACATCGCAAAAGTTGTCCCTCTGTCCGTCCGTCCGTCTGTCAGCACGATAACTCTCGACGGGAATGAGATATTTTGATGAAACTTGGTGCGAGGACTCTTCGAGTCAATGGAATGGTCGAGTTAGTAGATGAGCCCGATAGCTGCATATTTAGGAGAGGGGGAGGGGTTTCAAACTAAGGGACGAACAAAAACATTTTTTAAAAGGTAATGACAACATGCTGAACACGAATATGAAAACCATTTTCTCGCCGGACAAGTAGTTCACCCGGAATCCGGCTAAAACCGGAAAGTTTGTAAAAACTAAAAGTTTTATCTGAAGTTGATTAGATATCCGATTTGGGGGTAAGGAGACATGCTGTATCCGAATATGAAAATAATTTTCTCGTCGGACAAGCGGCCAAAACCGGAGAGCTTGTCAAAAATAAAACATTAATCTGAAGTTGATTAGAGGTTCGATTTAAGGATAGTGAAATATTGAAATATGCTGAATCCGAATATGAAAATTAGTTTGTCGCTTGACAAGTAGATCGCCCGGAATCAGGCCATAACAGGAAAATTTGTTAAAAGTAAAATTTATATGAATTTCATTAGGTGTTCGATTTCCGGGTAAGAAGACATGCTGAATTCGCGTATGACAATCATTTTATACCTGGACACATAGTTCGCCAGGAATCCTGCTGAAATCGGAAAATTTGTTTGAAATTGAAGTTTTATCTGAAGTTGATTAGAGGTTCGACATAGGGGAATGGAGATAGGCTGAATCTGTTTTTGAACTTCATTTTTTTGCAAGACAAGCAGATTCCCCAGAATCCGGCTGAAACCGGAAATCTGGCAGAAGTAAGGCAGGAACTTTCGTCAAAGTAGACATGACGCACAGGGGTAAACTCACATGCTGAACCCCTATTTGAACTTCGCCTTCTCAGATGATCACCACTGGACCGCTACAAGACCCGATTGTCTGTAAATATTAAATTTTTGGGATCCCATCGAAACCTTTGGTCTTGTTCTAGTCGTCTTCACGAACGAAATCCTTTTCGAGTCGACGGGAGTTCCTTCTACCCGACGGGATTTCTTGTCCATGTAAACGCTACATTTTAAACCAACTTGCTGCACCAAAATAGGGGGAAGGTCGCTTTTGTGCCCGCACTGTTGCGTTTTTCTTGGTATTTGCATTATTTTTATGGCTCCAACAGATTTTGGTGATTCAGGATTAGTCATCAGGCAAAGATGAGGTGCTGAGAGGAGCTCTTAAATATCCAAAGAGGGAATGCTTAAAAGGGGTTATTTTATGAAGCTAGAAAACGGCTTCTCCACTCTCGTACTGCATTGCATTTGCGGCTTGCTGGGATAGGGTGAATTAAAAGGAGAAAACAAAAATTCTTACCACAAATCCAAAGACCAAGCAGAACAAGGAATGCCGGATCATCTCGAGCAAACTGAGACTTACTTTCTGAAAGACAGAAGAAGGCTACTATAAACAAGCAAGCTGCACACTATACTTTCCTAACACTAAAATTTAAGGGCATTGAAGAATTTATCTTTTTGTTCTTGCCATATTTGGAGACAATCTAGAAAAAGGTATATGGGATTGGCTCACATGATGGTCAGTTAGTGTCCTCAAGCAACTAGGCGAATGGACAATTCTATTACACAGGAAAGACTGGCCAGTTAAAACGCCAGATGTGGTGGAGAGAAGCCAGCATCCCTTTCTTCGGTGCAAACTTAGGATATGGTGGAAACAACAAAGATTACCTACAGTGAGGTATTCTACAAATTACTGGATAGCATTAAGGACCCATGATTTTTGGTTTGTCATCAGTAGTTATATAAAGGGGGTTCTGGCCCACCCTTCCCCCAATTTCAAAACCCCATTTTAACATCAATTTCTTAAATTTTAACATCCTTTTTACCAAATTATCCCCCTTTTTAAGAACATTTTTATTTTCTTACTTCCAAAATAAAGGATACAAGAAATGAGAATATTACCCTTTACTACATATAAAATACTACAATATACTACTACTTCTTTTTTTTTTTTACATTTTTCATTTTTTATTCAAATATTACTGAGTAAACAGTTCTAAATCCACATATGTTTCTTTGTTCTTGTTTTCGCGTACAATAGGCTGCAAAACCAGATTTTTCTTTAAAAGTAATTCGTTAGCAATGGCATTATATTTCTGCGTTATAAACAAATCACAGGGTTTGTCATTATGATTAATGACTACAACCAACTTATCACCATATTTTGTCTTAGCAATTCTCATTTTAACGATACTATATTTCAGTCCTAATACCAATGCTTCTTTCCTGATTGTCTCATTGTATTTATTCATTCTGATTGTATTCAAGACTTCCTTTGTGGACTCCATTTATTAGGGGATGATTTTATTAAATAAAAATCCAGACTCACAAACTCACATACATATTTTTGTTAATAATACCTAATGTAGCTTTTCTTTCATAATATATAACACAGTAAATATTATATGGTACAGGCTGAGCGTGTTTTAATGTTAAACTTATTTCAATATCAGCAGTTGTTCCATTATATATACTTGATTCGTGTTTGGAAACATCGAAACAGAATAGTGGATATACTTCTTTAAATTCTTCTATACTAACAACACTACCAGTATCAAATGCTAATTGCTTATAGCCCAAATGTATGAACCTATTGTAAAGATTTGAGTATTTACATTTCTCATCGCTAAAGTCGCATTTGAGTGGTTCTTCAGGATATTTATCCCCATTAATTCTAAGTTCTATGTCTGTTAAATTCATATGATCAAACACCATATTATTCATTAATTGATTGTTATGCTTTTCATTTTTCTGTAACATCACAACGATTTTTGTAGGACTATTTCTCTCAGACACAACTTTCCAGGTGTGCTCCTTATTCTGACTAACATCACTTTTATAACTATTACATGCTTCCCACATCAGATTATGCTTTTTATCCTTAGCAAGATCCTTTTCTAATTCACTCATCATTTCGATACTAGGAGCTACAATAGGGATCTTCCAGGATAAATACTCGATTACTACTTTGAAATTAGTATTTCCATTTCTTATAATCATGTTGTTATCATCATTTCTTCTTAGAAATAATTTATGCGATGCACCTCTGAAGAATCGTTTGTTTCCTTTCAGAAATCCAAACAATTCTGATAATGGTAAATACATATTTACTAATTTACTGCTCTTTGTTCTGTTATATCTTTTTTCAAATCCTTTATTATAATTATTATTATTTCTCAAACTGACTGTTCCACCCCCTGCTGCAGCCCCTGCTACTACTGGAGTTGCAGTAAACGAAGCAATAACAGGATTAATTTCTTTTCCTTGATTATAATCCTTATACCAGAAATGATTTCTTGCTGCACTTCTAGAATAATCATCAGAGTATTCAATCAACTTTGTAACGGTAGTTGTAATACCAACATGATTAATTTTTTCAACCGATTCATCGTTTATTACATACTCAGCGGTACTGAATAAATTAAATCCATTATTCGTTAAAGTAGCAACATCGGTTGCAGCTATAGGAGTCCCATCTTCGTTTACTATTCTTACACTGACATCAAGATAACTTTCACTTGGATAAAACCAAGAATCTAATTTCTTTGTTACGAATTCAAACTCTGATTTATTAGATACATTCACATCTGTTTCTCGAATTTCTTTAAATTCGTATTTTACCACTGTATCATCCACAAGCGGTTCGTCAAATATGTTCCATTGAGGACTGATAACTTTATTTACTGCCATTTATATAAGAAAGAAATTATTAAATAAAACTTATTTCAGAATCTTTAATCCATTTCCAGTCATTAACGTTTTGATCAAGTCCTGACTTCTTTGATTTAAAATCCTTTTATTTGTACCGATAAGATCCTTCATCGATTTTTTGTTTCCAATTACATCAATGAGTTCCTTCTTGTTTACATCGATCAGATCTTTCCCATATTCTATTGCTCTGTTTTTCAACAACTCAAATCTCGGTTTAATAATATTATTATACATTGACATAGCCCCATCTTTTATTTGTTTTGCTGACGTTTGAAATAACTGGGAATTAACAATGTTTTTGAATACACTACCGATTCCACTTCCATACTGCTTTTTATAAAGTAATCGCTTATTATTAATCAACATTTATAGGTAAATAATTTTATTTCACTAATCCTTTAAGCTTTTCTTAAATGCAGCACGTATCCAACGTTATCACCATTCAAATCGATAGGTCTTCCCAACTGATCAGTAATTGTCATTCTCAAGGAGTAAATAAAGTCTTTTGTGTTAATAGGAAGGTAGATTAATTGTCTAGGATTCTCAACAATTTGACAACCCGGTTCTGTATTAGGAACAAATGTCCAAATGACATCTGATTTACTTTTGTTTACGATAGAACTGTTTACGAGAGAGCAGTGAATTTGAATTTTATCAACGCTTCTTGTTATATTCGGAAGCTTTGTACCTTCATTGATTTTCTTAGATATCTCACTATCCTTATCAAATCCTAAAATCTGACACAAGTCACTATTAAATCTAAACATGTATTTTTCTTGTAATATGATGACAAATCTCATAGATGCTGGATTTGATGAAATGACAATAGGACATTTATCTTTTGGGGTATCAAAATACTGACACAAAAAATAATTCAAACAATCATCGTTATACATCCCATTAGGAATAGTAACATTCATCCATTCTGTTGCATTATTATCTTCATCTTTCCTGTATTGAAATGTATTATTTCCAAATTTATCACTTATATTATGCCATGAATACCACAAAGTACACTGATTCAAACCTATTTCATAATCCCAATTACGATTCAATTCGATTGGTTGACTAAATGTTATATCAATGATACTTTCATTACCTTCAATGTTTAACAACACCATTTATTAGAAATATTTTTTATATATTGAATTGTAATTTCTCTTCGTAAGAAATTTATTTCTCATTAACGAATCCAAAATATCAATAGCTTCATTTCTCACCTCATCAGATGTATTTCCGTTTACTCTGCTACCTATCAAAGTGTATAATTTTGAAATCATTTCATCACAATTCATAAATATTCCAGTTCCTTGTTGTCTGATAAAGGGTATACTAGATTGAATTTTTCTTAATCTATCCTTATAGTCTTGTATAAATAAAATAATTTCATCATACTTACTAGAACTATAACTTTTACTTTTCAGACCACCATAACTTTGACTTATCGGTGTTAATTCAGCCAAAGCATCTTTTATATTCTCTGGGTTATCATAATAAAAATGAGGCATCTCAAAATATTCCCCTTCATATCTTCTATGATTATCTCTATATTTCAGATTAAGGGTTTTTAATAACTCTTTATCAATACCTTCATTCAGATCAACAACTTTTATACTTGTTGGAGATGCTTCTAAAGCGGTTGACTGCATTTCTACCCCTGAAACTGGAAGCTGATATGGTTGAATCGTTTCACCTAGCTGGAGAAGCCTTGTTCTTGAACTATCATCACCTTCCTGTAGTTTATTTATGATCATTTCAGTGTTTTCTTGTAATTTTTTGATGGTATCTTTAGTGTTTTTCTTTTTGTGCTATAATAACTGGAGCGTTTAATTCTGAAGCATATTCCCGAAATCCTGCCTTCTCCATCTCATTTTGCTGAACCTTTCTTCTCTGAATTTCTCTGTTCTTCACTATATCCGATAAAATATCACTCAAGCGTCTTGAATCCATTTATATACAAGTAATTTTATTTCATAATAAATTTTGAAAGTTCTTTTTCATAAAACCCTCCTTGAATTAATTCCCCACTTTTGTCAGATATTTCATAAGTAATGGGAATGGTAGGTCTGATGGTTGCTATCTGAAATACTTCATCCGTATAATTAGGTAAATATCCTTTATCAAAAATACTTTTTTCTTTTTTAATTCTGACTAAATCCCCTACTTTGACGTTTCCTGTGATTTTGTACTCATCTACTGGAGGAAACAGAGCACTAAAAACCTTTTTCTGATTAACCTTTTTACTAGCATCAACTGGTTTCATTTGTATTGAACGGTGGTACGAGTTATTATAATTACTCACAAATAAAGGTAAAATATCAATCCAATTAGTAGTGCTATTGTGAGTGAAATATTTCCATAGCTTTTCTTTTAGCGTTCTATTGAACCGTTCAACGATTTGCGCTTTCAATTCGCTTTCAGATGCAAACCAGTGTATGCCGTTATTTTTCAAAAAAGTTTGAACATTTCTCATAACAAATTCCTTACCTTTATCAGTTTGCAACTTTCTAGGAATTCTTTCTTTAAATATATGACTGAATGCGTTTATTATTCCAGCACCTGTTTTATCTTTCAAAGGGACACACCAAGCATATTTACTAAAGCAATCAATAACAGTTAAAATGTAATTTGTTTTATTATTTTCTTTTTTATATTTCTGCATGTCAACTAAATCAGCTTGCCATTGCTCATCAACATAGTGAACATACACTCGCCTCCTTTCAAAGTTATGATAGGAAGGTTTGTGTAACGTATACACATTCTCATTTTGCAACACATTTTTTATTGTATCTTTAGACACGTTCACTCCATTTTCTTTTAATTTTCTGTAAATATCATCAACACCTGAATAATTAGAATAATACGTCTTTAATATATCTTTTTCTGCGTCGAGGTTTTTTTTAAAAAGCGATTTTTCCTCGATCCGCAAATAACACAATTCCCTTTCAGCATTGGAACATTATTTTTTTGTGACACTGCCTTAAACATTGATTCAGTATCAGTGCTCTTTTTACATTTCATACAATAAATCTCCATTTATTAGAAAACAATTTTTATAAACGAAAAGCTACCAACTTCATTTTGCGCTTAATGTAGGAAATACAGTGAAGTCCACAGTTTAATTCATCTATATTTTGAACAGCAAGATTTTCATAAGCAATTTTTTTCTTTGAAGTTTTTAGATATCTAACTATTTCTTTTCCCGGGGGAATACCGAAAGAATCAAAAAATTCTACATGGGGGTATTCAGGTAGATTACAATAGGCAACCCAGTGAGTTCCAGGCATTCCGAGTTTATCATAATTAATGACACCGCATTCCGAATCGTTTATATGTTTGGGTAGCGTATCTAAAGAGAAAACACCTCTAAACTGTGGTATATCCCCTAATGCATCCATAATATCAAAATTAGTTAGAGGTCCTACTTTACTTTTGCTTCTTTTTTGATGTCCCCGTTTTTTGGCTTCTTAGGTCTCCCACGTACCCCATGACCGACAACTTTTTGTGTTCCTGGAAGTGTAAGTGCTCCACCGGTGTTAACATCATCGGTTTTCTTCTTAGGTCTTCCCCGTCCCACAACTTTTTGTGTTCCAGGAAGTTTTAGCGCCCCACCTGTGTTGGTTATGTTATCCACCAATTTCTTACCAGCGAATGTACCCAAAGCAGCAGCACCACTTGTTAAAGCTGCCTTACCAAGGGTAATTGCTAGCGGTATTAAAAATGGAAGTAATCCACCTTTTTGAATCGCTTCTCTCATCTGCTTGTATGATACATCAATATCACAACCCTTATTATTCATTTTACAGGTTTCAATTTTATCAATTTGTCGTTTACTTAAAAGTAACTTAACTGGTTCTCGTTCATTTTGTCTACTATGACTAACACGTATCTGACATTTTTGTTTAGCATCAAAACATTTCTTCAGCTTTCCTTTCTGAAGCTTTGACAAATAAACTGTATACTCAAATATCTCAACCATTTATTAGGGAATTAATTTATCATATAAAATTTATTTACCAGCCATCATTTTTTCTATTCTGGTAACGAATGGTTTGTCAACAGGTTTTAGCTCTAGCTCTAGAAGCCTTTTTAAAATATTTACTACTGCTCTTTCAATATTATCGATACGAGTTTTTTGACCAGCAATCTTTCCTTCAATTATACCGTTATGGGTGTGTTGCCCCAGAAGCTTTTTGTCATAATCTAAAAGATTCATAGTTAACGTTGCTAAATTAACAGCATCATTTTTGTTTCTAGGGTTTTGAACATTTGTTATCAACTTGTTTTCAGCGTTAATCTCTTTATCATTAACTCGAACTATTTCTTTTACAAATAACCCTTTATCTTTAATCCTTACCAATAAATTATCAGGAGAATCATGTACCGCAGTTAATCTGTTGATATCTTCGCTAAAATACTGATTTGCCCCCACTTGTTGTGCGGTAATTTCTTCTTTAAATTGATTCAAAATAATAGTCATAGATCTGAAACTAATAGCGTCCTGGTCAGCTTTCGAATCCCCTAACATAATAATTCTCTTACCTTGTAGGTTAATATTACCGTTGTCATCAGTAACTCTCTTTTCATTCGATTCATTACTAACCTTTTTTCCAACACTACCAAATTTATTCATTTATTATAGAAATAAATTATCCGGTAAATTTTTCAAAGTTTTTCCTGTACTTAAGGGTTTTATCTTTTATTTTTAAATCTATGAAGAAAAAACCGTAGCCCTTGGTTGCAGTCTCGAATTGTTTGAGAAATTTTTCATCGTCTATACTGGATACATGGCTTTGTCTTATTAATTTTACTTCTTTTGGATTAGAACACTGAAAGAATGCAAAATAATTGCACTGGAGCCTTACCACCTTTGGCGTTTTATGATAGCTCTGTGACAAGTAAATAATTGAAGCATTTTTCTTTCTTCCTCTTATGAATAAATCTTCTATTTTCTTCTGGTCTTTTTCAGTGACAAAATCGTCAAAGATAATCAAGTTTTGGTACTCAGGGTCTAAGTCGTCCACATCGACAATATCATCAAGATTGTTACTTACTGTTAAGACTTTCGATTTGCATTGTGACTCCAAAGTGGTTAAATTGGTTATAAGGTCTTGATATTTATCTTCTTCAAGATCTTTAGCATACAAGTATATTCGGTTGAAACAAAGATATTCATAAATTAAATTCAAAAGAAGGTTAGTTTTCCCTGTTCCAGAACTTCCACAAATTAATAATCTAAATGGCCACTGAGGTGCAAGGTCGTGCTTATTCTGATAAGTGTTCTTTTCACTAAAGTCATAGACTTTGATTGGAGCCTTTTCATTCATTTATTTAGGAAGAATTTTTCATTATAAGATTTACTTGAGTATTTTAAGTATATACCTGAAGTTTTGAAGTAGGTACTTGAAGTTTTTAAGTAGGTACTTGAAGTTTTTAAGTATATACTTGATTTTTTAAGTAGGGACTTGATTTTTTTAAGTAGGTACTTGATTTTTTGAAGTAGGGACTTGATTTTTTTAAGTAGGTACTTGATTTTTTTAAGTAGGTACTTGAATTTTTGAAGTAGGTACTTGAATTTTTTAAGTAGGTACCTGAAGTTTTGAAGTAGGTACTTGAATTTTTTAAGTAGGTACTTGAATTTTTTAAGTAGGTACTTGAAGTTTTGAAGTAGGTACTTGAAGTTTTTAAGTAGGTACTTGAAGTTTTGAAGTAGGTACTTGAAGTTTTGAAGTAGGTACTTGAAATTAATGTTTATAACCTAAAGGTAAAGTGTGTATTTTATCGCTTGTTACTATCCTTTTATCATCCTTAGGATCTAACGCTTTTTTATTCTGTTCTTCTAGAAACATATTGTGCTTGTATGATCTTAAGTTATACTGGGTTATAGAAAGGTTTTCCGTTTTACCAAACAGTACATCCTTATAGTTTTGAATCGTAATTTTATCTTTAACTATATTGGTTTTTATTCCTTTCAGTTTTTTGCTAGCTTTTGAAGGGTCTTGGTTGTCCTTTAAATAAGCATATACTTTTGATCGTAATCCAACAAACTCTGTCATAACCTGTCCACCTAATTCATCTTTCATCATTCCTATCACTTTCTTATTTACATTAGGAAACCTATACGGATTATCTTTCGCATAATCAGATGTATCGAACCTCTCATTCAAATCCTGTTTGATATCTTGATAAAAATCTTCAGTTCTAATATCATATATGAAAGAATCAGTGTCCATATAACACAAATCAATTTTATCTCCATATTTAGGCTTCATATAATCATAATGGAATTCATACATCAATAACTTGGATAGTTCCAATACAGCAAAGCCGATATACATTGGTTTGTCTAATTTTATCTTTTCCTTTGACATTCTTGCTACTGAAAAGTTTTCACTGAATATTATTTCAGATTTAAAGTTGGGTTTCTTTATTATTTTTTCTCTTGTTGTATCATCCGTTATTATTTCCATATCCGCTCGCTTCCTTACGTTTTCCATAGTTTTTCCAAAGCAAGCATTATTCATAAGCTTAAAGAAATCCTTTTCAAAATCATTTGTACCTTTAGTTCTAAGTGCTGTGTTGTGGTCTATATATCCTTTTAAGTAAGCACTTTCAGTGAATCCTAGTATTCTGTGTACTCTTTTCAGTATCAAACCTTTTTGTAAATAAAATTCTAGATTCCTGTGGTGAACTACATAGTTGGTTTTATCTAATACTGTGGTACATAGCTTACCGTTAAAGTGTTCGGGTGCTAATGGTAAATCCTTGTGTAATTCGTGTAGTTCTTTTGGATATTCTAAATCTACTTCATATATAGCACCTACATTCTGTAATTTCATTATCGAATTGATATGAGTTTTTAGATGGTTGTAATACTCGAATGATTCGTATTCATTCCTTTCTTTCAAATCATCCGGTATGGAAATGAATTGGAAATCACTCGCTGGTAAATTCTGCGACATCGCCCACCCATATAAATTATTAGCGTCTAAATACATTAAGTAATTAGATGGTTTATGCTTATTATAATCACTTGTATATTTATTATTTGCTTTTGCGTATCTTTTTATACATTGGGATACACCACCTCTTATTCCTTTTTCTATAAAGGTATACATGTCTTCCTTTGAGAATAACGGCAAGTCTACTTTTGAATGCTTTAAGAAAGCATCCCATGTTAATCCAGGAGCTGAGAAGTAATGAAGTGGATCCAAATCATAATTCCGTATACAAACGTTCCTGAAATTCTCCACAACATCTGATAGAATTAACACATCACTTTTTAGGTACAACTTGGTATAATCAAGTAATGTTTCACAGTTAAATTGCTTCCATATAGATACCGCTCTTTTATAATCACTTTTGTCAATACCTTTCCCTGTCAACCTAGAATAAAAGCTTTCTATGGATGGTAAGTTTGTACAATTCATTTTATCGAAACTGTCTACGAATTCATACGGATATACCCCTTTTTTAATTATTTCTTTGAATTCATCGTCATTTTTGAAGCTGTTAGATGTGAATTTGAAATTCTCTCTTAGATGATTACAGGGTACTTTGCAATCACATTTTGCTAAATTTGCTGATAGTTTGTCTAAAGATGAAGCCATAAATCTAATCGAATCTATAAACCGGATCTCATATTTTATTTCCGTATCCGTCTTTCTTATACTTACTGATTTCGAGAATGATATGAAACTTTCTGCACTTTCAAAAATTCCGTTATCAGGTATCAATTCTCTAACAAACAGATGGGAATCATATTTAGATAAATTATGCATTACTACCGGGATATGCCTAGGAATCCTGTATTTCATATTACATTCAGCATGAGCAAATCCCCTATCTTCTCCTGTCATGTGGTCGTGATCAAAGTGAGGATTTTCAGTAATTTCAGTTGTACAGATGTGACAAGTCTTATTCATTAGATTTTTCCATTTTTCGGTAATTTCTGCATTGGTATAAGTATGGTTTCTTTGTCTGCTTTCATATTTGTTTGCAATTTCTGTGGATACTTTTGTAATGGTTTTAACAAAATGTTTTGCAGCGTCTTCACCGAAATAATCGTAGTATTTGTTCTGGTTTGTATCAAAGGAACAGCATACCTGAAATCCGTAAGCAAATGGCTTCTGTTTGGCCACTTTTATTGTTTTCTTCCCGTTTACCTGATTGTATTCTTCGTTATAAGACTCAAAGTCTGCTATTATGCAATAAGGTACTTTCATTTGTTTTGCAATATTTTTATATTGTATACTTGAACCTTCAGGAGGCATTATTATATCAGGATCTTCGCAATTATTTTTACTTTCATGTTTTTCAAAGCATTCTTCCTTCTTAAAATGCCTTCCGCAATAAGTGCAGAGGTATGTCTTTGTTTTCTTTTTAGATATTTGAGGACCAACTAATCTGCTCAGATCCTTTACCAGTACATAATGATTATCGAAATACAATAAATGAACGATATGTTTTGCAGTTTTCCCATTAATTGTACTTTTTAGTATATGACTTCTGATAATTTTCTCTTTTTCAATTTGAAATAAACAAATCTTAATGTTGTATCTATTTTCAAATTTGTGTATATCTTTAGTATCCATTGGGAAGTTGGTAACCCCTTCGAAATCAAATTCGTTTTCATATTGTTTATAATTTGATAGTCTATCAACATGATCCTTAGCTGGATGTAGATTTGCTAAGATAGACCAAAGGAAACATTTCTGGTCGTTATTTTTTATATTTATACACGCTTTTTTATTTTTTACGAAATCTGGTAGTATTTTAAACGTTCCTCCCATGTAAGATTCTATTCGCGTCATCCTATAATCAATTCCTTCATACCGACTAAATTGTAGCCCAGATCGAGGGGTATTACTTAAAGAACTAAGTCTCTTGTTATTATCATCCAAATGATTATGAGTAAGAATGCTATTTTTATTTAAAATCCAAGAAGTACTGTTGTAATACACTACTACTTCTTCATCATTCTCCTGTCGATGGAAAATAGCACGAGTTACAAACTGAACTCTATATTGATTTATTTCGTTCATTCGCCGCTGTATATCTGCGAAAGTAAAAGCAATAAGAGTATGCTCGTCAACTCCATTACCTTGAACTGAAACGTTTATAGTGAATATATTCTCACTTTCGCTAAAAATAGTAGGCTGCTGTTCTTCTTCCTTTCTAAATAAATGATCAGGAATCAATTTTTCTTCTTTGATTTTTTTCTTATTTATAAAGAGAGTGGATAAATCGACTACTTTCTGTCTACTGTTATCACGTCTTTCTGTTTGATCTCTTATGATATCTCTATTTTTCTGTACGGAATCTTTATGTTTGGTAATAATATTATTATAGTATTCTTCAACTCTTTTTAGTACTTCTTCTCGGTTTCCGCGAGTTGATAGGTTCTTGTTTTTCAGAAATTTCTTTAATTCGCTTGTCTCTTTTTCTTTGTTATCATTGTATTCTTGTTTTAGTTTTGTAATGGTGATATTATTTTCTTTTATCTCATCTTCCAGAATGGTTCGTAATCTCGGTTCTGGTTTGTAGTCGGATGGTCTGTTCTTATTATGAGTTCTTTTGTTTCTGCGTTCAATTTTAATTTTATCTTCAGCTATCAAAATATACTTATTAAGATGGTTTATTATATTATTTGTTATTTCATGTTTCTTAGCTCCATTTGTTTTGATTTTATTAATTTTCGCATAAGTCCGCAGTTCATTATATGTGTATAGCGGTAATCTTTGTATAACCGATTTGTTGTTCGATATAACCTTTTTACAAAGCTGAATAACCTCTGCAGTATTCATCATTTAATAGGGGAATATTTTTATTAATAAATTTCTCAGTCTGCGTTTTCTCAGCCGTAAAGAAAAGCACTGGTTTTCCAAATCCTTTACTATGTATTTTCCGACGCCCTTATGGGTTTCGCACATGCTTTACTACTAGTCACGGGTTTCCTTTATTCTTTACTACTCTTGACGAAATCGGCATTTGATTACTACTCTTAACGAAAATCCGCTTTTGGTTACTACTCTTGACGAAATCGGCATTTGGTTACTACTCTTTATTTTGTTAGAAATATTTTTCGAAACAATTTTATTATATTATAAATGGAAGAATTAGAAAAGAAAATGTATGTTTACCGTCGCAGTTACAAGTACTACAATCGTATAAGTAATAGCTTACTTGTATCCAAATTCCTCTTTTCAGCAGCAGGAATGTCTGCGTTTCTAGTGCTACCGCTAGCTTCTTTAAGTTTGGGTGCTGTTATCATCGAAATAATTGAAAAGCAATTAAGCATTGCTGATAGAAAAGCAGAATTTAGGACTATTTATGATTTTTATACTGAGTTGTTGTCAATGCTAAAATGCGGACAGTTAACAATTGAGGAGGTAATTCAGAGAGAAACAGAGATGCGTAAAACCTTTCGATTTTTTCCTCGCGAAAAATACATGAAACAAGTCCGTCTGAATGGTTATAAATATTGCAAGAATACATCAATAGTTCAGAAGAATGTTCCACCAGTGTGACTCTTCACACATAACCACCACCTAGCAACAAAATCTAGCTTATAACTCAATCAATGAAACACCAATTTATTGAGAAAACTTAATTCAACATTTATAGACTCAGATTATCAAAATCAATCAACACTTCATCGGATAAGAAAACTTGCGCAGGATGCTCCTTGAGTAATGAAGACAATATCTCATCCTCTTGGATCGCTTTGCGAATAGCTTTTTCATTTTCGACGATGCAATAGTACCCTTTCCCACAGAAAGCTATTCCAGGATATTCGCGGACTAATCCATACAACTGAAGATATCTTCTTATTGTTGATTTGCTTTCTCCATATTTCTTAAATCGTTCTTCAAGAAAACACTTGTGCAGATTCTCAGGGTTGTCATTGAACAGTTTTTGCATGTACGCATACACTTCACCTTTTTTCGCTTTTAGTAACACTGATAAATAATCCAAATACACCTCCACTTTATTTAAATCAATAATTAAACGTTCTGCTTGTTCCAAACTGACTCCACATATTTTGCTGCTCAGCACCTTCTTGATGCTTACGTCCACTTTGAAGTTTCCAAACCTTCGCGAAGCATGTAAATTCGCTTTAATATCGGCTAAAAACTGCACGCTCTTCTCTTTTTTCTTGTCAACAGAGGAACACGCTGTCGTACGGTCTTCACCTTCGACTTCATCTGAGGCTGTGACTACCTTACTCCACAGCGAAAGGAATGTTTCTTGCTCCGATTTCTCCAGTTTGAACAACCCATTCATATACTTTTTCGGAATGGTTGCTGTTTTCTTCTGAATACCTTCGCTGTTCATCTGAAAATAAAAATCTTTTAACGACCTTGATGATTCCTTTACAGAATTTTTGAAGACCATTTGATTCCTACTTCATCTCGTGTGACACGCTTCGCAACATTATCTGACCCAGATAATTCCTTTACAGAATTTCCTACGTCATCTCGTGTGATGCGCTTCGCAACATTATCTAACCCATTAAAAATTCTTTACAGAATTTCCTACGTCATCTCGTGTGATGCGCTTCGTCATCTGATAACTCGTTTGGTATATTTGATATTTGCGTAATTTTTTGTTTCAGATGCAGCTATTCCTATCTTGCTAGATATCCTTGTTTTTATCGCTAGAAAACTAAAAAATACTTACATTGGAAATTTTTTCTTTCTTCAACACCTTCTTAATCTCAACTTGTTTACAAATGTCTCCTTAACCAGATGCGCGACACTATATATATATTCGCGAATCTTCTCCGCCGAGTCTTGTTATCTGCTGGAGGTGACGCATCTAAATATTCGAGAATATTCGAGAATATTTAGTGTGACGCATCTCTCACACCACAGGTGTTACGATCTGCCGGTAATTAGGAGCTTTGGATTTTTATTTAATAAAATCATCCCCTAATAAATGGAGTCCACAAAGGAAGTCTTGAATACAATCAGAATGAATAAATACAATGAGACAATCAGGAAAGAAGCATTGGTATTAGGACTGAAATATAGTATCGTTAAAATGAGAATTGCTAAGACAAAATATGGTGATAAGTTGGTTGTAGTTATTAATCATAATGACAAACCCTGTGATTTGTTTATAACGCAGAAATATAATGCCATTGCTAACGAATTACTTTTAAAGAAAAATCTGGTTTTGCAGCCTATTGTACGCGAAAACAAGAACAAAGAAACATATGTGGATTTAGAACTGTTTACTCAGTAATATTTGAATAAAAAATGAAAAATGTAAAAAAAAAAAGAAGTAGTAGTATATTGTAGTATTTTATATGTAGTAAAGGGTAATATTCTCATTTCTTGTATCCTTTATTTTGGAAGTAAGAAAATAAAAATGTTCTTAAAAAGGGGGATAATTTGGTAAAAAGGATGTTAAAATTTAAGAAATTGATGTTAAAATGGGGTTTTGAAATTGGGGGAAGGGTGGGCCAGAACCCCCTTTATATAACTACTTTAGTGTATCGTCTTCTATGTGTGTAGGTTGTTTTTCTTTCATTTTCTACTTCTCCGCTCTTTCCCTTGTTGTGTAGCGGGTCTCAAAAAATTAATATTTATATATATATAGGCTATATACTCAAATATAAGGTCTGAAGCCAAGCTGACCATTCATTGCAAACAAAATAGAAAAAAAATGAGATTTTGGGTTTTTCTTGATCAGCTAGTTATCCCTCTAAGATGATGTGCGAAGGATAAATAGAATTCCGAATTTTTCTGTTCCAATTCCGGCAAACCGTCATCAGCGGAAAACAAAACTAAATCATACAATCCACCACAATAACAACAGGAAAACGATGCGGAACCAACAAAAACAACATATTCGAAATCCGTCGACTAGCTAATCAAGAAAAACCCGAAAATCTCGTTTACTCATACTATTAAATAAATTCACTGTTAAATCTTGTTATTTATATCTATTGTGTGTATCGAATTTTCTTTGGTTTCTTCTGTTTCTTCTGGGTTTTTTCTCTTTCTTTGCTTGCACTCCCTTTTGCTCGCCCTTTTGTAAGCGGACCAAAAATACAAACACGTTGCTACGCTCAGACGATGGGCACCACAAGGACATATGACCGCTCCCGAAAACACGCATGGGCTTCCACGGTCATGTGGTAGACTACATCCACTCATGTGCTCGAAAGTCATCTTATTCCAGTTCAGCAAGTGGACTAGTTTCTGTTATTCCCCTATAGCATCATAGTCAATCACTTGTGATTAGACTTATTTAGGTAGCGTTCCACCATTATTATTTACGACTGTTACTATTCATGTTATTATTGCCGTTCCAGAGCCCACCATAATAATTAAATCGGCTCCTCTCACTTATTATTTCGTTCCACGACTGTCACGATCGTTACAATTTACATATGATGTTCACGAGCATCATAAGTGATAATAACTATCGGTTCTGCAGGAACTCCCGTAAGAGTGATGACGTATGTTCGCGTTGTTATTATTTTTATTCTGTGATAGCTACCAGAGCACGGAGCTCGACCCTCCTCTTATCGTCGTAACTTGTAATAACTTCACTGCAACGCTGCCTTTAGTAAGAAGTCGGATCTATTATTTAGTAACTTTCACTTTCTACTACTGAGACGAAAGGAAACTTCCATTACCTGGAAAGCAGACTAAACATTGTCTACCAGTCAGCCTGTGGATCTATTTTACTATAAGTAAGTAAGTAAGTAATTTATTTATAACCCACCATTTCGAAAGAGCGGAGTAAATATAAGAAAATAAATAAAACACATAAAGACACAGAAAAAGACACAAATTTTCAATCTTCGGCCAGGAAGCAGTGAAGAAGGGTCGTGCGCAGGTTGGGCTCGGTTGTCAATGATTTTTGGTAGCGACGAAGAAACATCCAAAAGGGTAACACTTGCATCTTAAATTTTTAGCTTCTCCGTCAATAGTTACGATTTTGATTGCCTGTGGAAGTTCTCCTGTGAGTTCGCCGTTGCAGCTTAATTTCCATTTGTACACTCAGTTCACCTGACGCCTTCACCGCTTCAAGACGCAGGTGATTAGAAACGGGAAATAAGCATCCTGGCACCTCATTCGTAAAATCGCCTAAATAAGTTAGTAAAGGGTAGTTACATTTGACAGTGAAAAGGCAATTCTTGTAGTCAAAACATACAAGTTGTAATCATCCATTTCCAAACACACTATCCAGGACTTTCAATTTTTGGGGGTTAATTTATTCATGAATGGCGAACTCAGACCGGGAACTGCGTCTGCGTCACAGTTCACTGTTTCACTCGCAGGTGTTGTAGAACCAAGAACTGACACGGTCTCCGTTTCAGCAAAAACGACAATTAAGCAAAACTTCGAAGTCGGAAGGTGATCGAAAACGAGAAATAAGAAGAACTGAGATCAGGAACGGCAATCAAAAACGTAACTAATGTATAATGTATATCTGTCAACAATTGCTGATAGTGAAGCATTTGGGGGTAGACAGAAACTAGTCTAGGCTTGGAAGCAGCGCCGTCTGTCATTTTTCGTGGACCATATGCCATCCATGGATTTTTAGCCCCCTTTTGATTAATCAAAAACGTAGAAACGCTGGCACATTAGCACAGACGATTTTTGGTCAAGCTCCACCACGGTCACACCTGAGCATAGTTTCGGTAAGGTCAACGACGATCAAGGCCGTACCCAGGGGGGGGGGGGGTAGTGGGTTGACCCCCCCCCAAACATGCAAAATAATCATTTTGTAGGCTTTTCCCTCTGATCTGTCTTTTTGTACTTTTTTGTCCGACCCGCAGGCACCCCCCCCCCACCCCGAAATAAATTCCTGGATACGGGCCTGACGACGATGTTGCCATGTCGCTGGTCAGACCCAAATCGTAACGAACAAGGCAATGCGGCTGATGTAGCCTGGTTTCTCAAGAATTTACACCGGCCGCTTGGCCTCTCATATCCCCTGGCCCCCCAGCGCCGGCCTAACCGGACTAAGGGTAAAGACAGCACTGGTTGGAAGCGCTTAACCGGAATGTTGCCTACTTTGTTTTTCTTTTCTTTTTTCTTTTTTTAAAATTTAATCTTAATTTACTTTTGTTTTTCAATGAGCGTACTACTTCTGTTCTATCAGGCCAGTTTCAAAGAGAGAAAAGAGTACCTTTATTTTCCTTCTCCCTCACAATGGAATGAACTAACGCGAGTGTCTCCACCTCAACACAGTAACGTTAAAAACTAGCAGTAAAATAACACAACTCCTTACTCATCATCTCTTACACTGATATTCCTACTAATAAAACATACTTACAAACATTATAATCAAACTTAGTTTCATTAAATACAAAACTCCGTTCTTTTTTTCTATTTCTTCGTCGTTTCTCCCTGATGCATAAAACACGTATTATTTTATATTTTCTTTGCAGCAGCAAAAAAGTTGATTTTCAATTAAGTATTCAATCCTTATGCCTAATTGTATCTGCCTATCTCAGCTATGTTAATTATGTGCTAGTGAAACGCTATCTTGGCCTGTTTATTTTATGACTTCAGTTTAGTTTTTGGCCCAAACGAATCAAAACACAAAGCGAAGGAGTATTTCGCGCGGAAACTTTTTGATTCAGTATTCCGCGTGAGTTGGACCGATGTTCGACGTAGGCTACAGAGTTGCTTCGTCCGTTCTCGGCCCCCATTCCCCCGAATCTTTCTGCTTCCAGATCGAAAATGCCATAGCTTCTCTGCAGTCCATAATACAGTGTTTAATATACCATCTCTTTTTCAAATACACGATACATATCCCAATTTACCGTCATTTTGTATCAGATTACCTATACATTTAACAGTTTTACACAATAACGTATTTATCACACTTGTCACACTTTTGCAGTGTTCTTGGGGCGGT
Organism: Branchinecta lynchi; assembly: GCA_023053575.1. Classification (NCBI taxonomy): domain Eukaryota; kingdom Metazoa; phylum Arthropoda; class Branchiopoda; order Anostraca; family Branchinectidae; genus Branchinecta; species Branchinecta lynchi. The sequence goes on along the minus strand of JAKZAP010000008.1, from coordinate 25,201,922 downwards.
CTTTTCTCATTTCTCATAGTAGTTGGCTGTTATGTTAATACATTATGTAAACAAACAAAATGTTTCTTGTCAACTTTGGCAGCTTTGTTTGCTGATCTTTATGTAGGCATTCTTTTTTTTCTTGAATATTTTGTAAACCGCAGTTCATCAGAATTGGACCTACTTATCGCAATAGTAAATATCTGTGCGGGGATCAGACCTGGCGACAACCCATTCCGCACCTGTTCCACCAACCCCATAAAGCAATTTATCAAATCCGGTCATCACTTATGGCGCTACCTTTCATGGCACGCGCCATGTCTCTTTGGTACCGTCGGCGCCTTGTGCCCATCAGCTCAGATTTGAAAATTGGTAAGAAGAATTAAAAATATTTATCTGTCTGCTAGCCTGCTAGTTTTTTCTCTTTTATCCTTAATTTCTACTTCGAAGTTGGAAGATCTGCGAAATATGGGTGGTGACAAATACAATGGACAAGTTGTTGTTTATAAGTATGAAAGCACCCTCTTGCTTGTTCACCTCTTGCTTGTTAGCGATCGTAATTTCTGTCGGTTTGTCTGTCTGTCATTCTGTCGTTCTGTCGGTCTGTCCAGGTTTTGGGCACTTCCACACAAGCTAGGACGATGAAACTTCGCAGGCATATCAGGGATCCGACCAGATCAACTTACAAATAATCACTTCTCCAATCCGACTTTCCCCGGATCCGGGAGTCCGGAAACTATAAAGCAAAAGGGGAGCAAAAGCTAGCAAAAAGAGCGCGGCCATAATGCGGGATCGATCCACAGACCTCTGTGTCGCGAGTCCTGTGCTCTACCACTGGGCCAAGACTTTATGTACGGAAAAATGAGTGTGGGAGTAGATACGGTTTAAAGATTAAAGTAAGACCAAGTGGTCAAAACGAAAGTGGTTAAACTAAACTAATCTCGTGAAACGCTTCCACATAAGCTAGGACAATGAATCTTGGCAGGAATATCAGGGAACCGACCAGATTAACTTGGAAATACTCACTTTCCAGATCCGATCATAGTGGGGGGAGTGGAGGGATGGGAAATATGGAAACCATTAACATGCATAACTTTGGAAGGGTTCCGGCTAAAAAAAACCCGGCTAAAAAAAAAACCGGTACCAACCCCCCCCCCAGTACCAGCCCCAGACCAGAAACCCCCCGGTACCCCCCCCCCCCGGCCAGAAACCCCCGGTACCAAAAAACCCCGGCGAAACCCCCTCCCCCCCGCATAAAAAAGACAATCCCAAAAGAATTTCCTAGTCCCAAATACATACGAAATGAACGAGGATGTATGCCACCTTTTGTGTGATTGTAGAGAGTTACTAAGGAAGTTCCTCAGGTTAGCTTTTAAACACCGGAAAGATTTCTTCTGATGTGGAAGTTGTGTTTTTAGTGCTAATAAAGCATTCAGTGTAAATTAAAAATATTAAGAGTGTGATAGTGTGTATATGCGCATGTAAGATTGTTCACTTTTTGTTTCGTTTTGTTGCATGATGTCGGGATCGCTTTAATGTGCAAATAAATCCTTCATTCATTCATATCTAAGCAGAAACACTATGTGGTGGGAGGTGTCCTTTAAGTATCAGCCTTCGCGAAGACGGCGACACATTGGTGCTAAATGAAATAGTAAAACAATTTAGATGATCAGCTCGACTTTAATACACCCTCAATATCTTTGGCTCACGCCAGTCCCGTCGTGCAACCGCTGGATTCGGGGATTGCAACCCCTGGGTGGGGTCAGAGTGTCGCGCCGTTTAGTACATTGCACTTAGTATCGTTTATCTATAGTGTATCACTCCCGCCGTAGCGCGTGCTAGGGCGGTATGTCGGAAACGATCAACAATCCTAAGGAAGAGATAACTCAGTAGGCTAGCGGCGGCGGAATATATATGTATGAAGTTTCTTTGCACTCGGCATAAAAGAAAAAAAGAAGTAGGACGGAATACGAGAAACTAACAAGATCTACGATATCGAATGGCACGTGATACAAATTGGCGTAATTAAATAAGGACGTCGCAAAATATTCCCTTCTAACCTAAAAATGGGAATCTTCTCGTATCACCCATCAAGGAACATTTCAGGGAAATATCCAGCTCCATGCACCAAGGTCGGATCCGACGGGGACCTTAAAATGGGCCATCTAGGAAATATGAACTACGCACCGTCAAATTTCCACCAAATTTCAAACCTAGGGAATATATAACTCACAAGTGTAGCGGTGTATTTTCTGTACACTCGTCATTGGAGATTCGAAGAAGTAGGTCAGAATACGTTATAATAGAATACAGAACAAGAGAAAATAACAAGAGCTACGATATCAAATAGCATTTTGTTTTACATGTAGCCATTAAGTAAATGAGGACGCCGTAAAATCGCCCCCCCCCCCCGCTCCAAAATAGAAATGGAGCATCTAGAGCCTCTGCTCGTGTCACCCGTCAATTTTAATACGAGTTTGGGCATTTCAGGGACACTCCGAACAACCTCCGATGTATGATTTGACCAGGACTTTAGAAATGGATAATCGAGGGCGTTTGAGCTTCGCACCGTCGAATTTCCCTTAAAATTGCTCTACTCGTTTGATCCCTATCCGCGTCACATAGTTTACCTCTTAAGTTTGAATCTCAATTGTTGTACTTCTTTGGTCCCTAGGAATACCGCAACATTTCCGGGACTCCCTTCCTGCTTCCTACACTGTGTCCAAGTCCGGTTCGGACACTTCAGTGTTGAATCATCTAAGACAACTTGTCTTTCCACACATCAAGTGTCAGTCCAATCAGATTTCCTGTTCTCTATATACTTATGAAATCCAATGGATCCCGGATTCCCAAGGCTGTATCCAGGGGAGGGGCTAGGGGGTTGACCCCCCCCCCCCCCGAAACATACAAAAATACTAATTTGTATAGGCTTTTTCCTCTGATTTATGTCTTGTTTGTACTTTTTCGTCCGACCGGCAGGCAACCCCCCAAAAAGGCACCCACCCCTCAAAAAAAATTCCTGGGTACGGGCCAGCGGATTCCCCTCCCTACACCTCCATGGGTGATCGAATCCGGAACGGATCGGATCCGGGCCCTTTAGGGGGAGTTGGAGGGTGGGTCCTGGAATTCCGGTTATCACGGTTTAAGGTACTTCCAGATGTGCTAGAATGACGAAACTTGGCAAGCGTATCATGGACCCGACCAGATAGAAAGGGTCGTTTCCCCGATCCCACCATCGTGCTCGGTGAGAAGGGAGGGGAAATCCATGGGATCCTGAGGCAAGAAGCTTTCTTACATCATTAGATAAGGCCTCCTAATATGTGTGACAAGTTTCAATAGCTTATGTGGAATTGACACCAGCACAAATGTGATCGACAGGCAGGTATTACGATCGCTATATGGCACATGAGTCGGAGGGTGCAAGTGTCAGGGAAAACAACTGCTGTAACCGCTGCTAATCTATCCCAATTATATCATTCAGGATAAGAGTCAAGAATGCGATCTTCGTAACTACTGATAGTACATTTTATTGCTGTATATGGGGTGGTCAGACCATACCGTTGAATAATACAAGAAATTCTTACCCAGATGGAGAGCTGGAGTAAAATTAAGCGTACCGAAAGTCCTTACCGTAGATAGGATCTCTTCTTTGTCTTCTTCCCGTAACTGCTTCGAAATTGGATCCGGGTACAAAATAATTATAGGATCTTTATGGAATACAGCAGGATAAAAAATAACTTTGAATATATATCGTTTGGTTAAAGGATTTTTTTGACTTTTTGGTTAAGAAACAAACTTTAATGGTGCTAAAAATTAATTTTTGAGCAACACCCTTGAGTTAAAATGTAGACTTTGCTGAAAAGCAACTTTTGTACTTTGTGGTTAGGATTAGTACTTTAAGGTTAGGGTTAGTACTTTAAGGGATGGTCGGTCATGAAGTGACAATTTCTAAGCCAATCTTGTCAAGTTTCTAATGTTCAAGCCAAGTATTATCGCCCTAGCACATCTGCAAGTACATTAATTCGCGATCACCGAAGTCCCCCCCCCCCCCTCCCCCACCAACTCCCTCCACAGGGCCCGACCCCGGTCCGGTTTCCACCAAGTTCCATCTCAACCTCTCCAATCTCAGCTGTCACAAGATTTCCGACCCCCCCCCCCCCCACACATTCATCGGATCCGGTCCAGACTTTAAATGGGTCATCCGAGACACGGGATCTTTCAAAATATCAAGTTGTCGTTAAGATCCGATCACCCGTTCAATGGTATACATTCCTCAAGATTCTAAGACTCCCCCTCTCTCCGCTCCCCCCACGGTGGTCGGATCGGATCTACTTCCAGGTTAATCTGCTCAGATCCTTAACTTGCCTGCCAAGTTTCATTGTCCTAGCCCACCTGGAAGTTACTTAACTCCGTATCACCGGAATTCCGGAACCCCCCTCTAACTCCTCCCACAGTGAACGAATCCGGTTTGGTTCTGTCAATGATGTACCTAGGGCTTGTGCTTGTTCCTCCCACCAAGTTTCATCCCAATCACTACACTCTAAGCGTGTCACATGATTTCCGGTTCCGCCCTCCGAATCCCCCCCCCCCACATTCATCGGATTCGGTCCAAACTGGAAATGGGACATCTGAGCCATGACTTCTATCCAAATATCTAGCTGCATTAAGATCCGATCACCCGTTCGAAAGTTATGCATGTCACTAAATTCCGGATTCCTGCTCCCCTCCCTCCCCCACGATGGTCGGATGGAGCAAGTGACTATTTCCAAGTTAGTTGGTCAGGTCCCTAATACACCTGCCAAGTTTCATCGTCCTACCACATCTGGAACCCTAACTCGCAAACACCGGACTAACCGACCGACGAAAATGTGATCGGTATATGGCACTTGGCCGGAAGGCAAGTTCCATAACAACTGGGGAGACAAGACAGACAGACACACACTTTTTCTGCAATGTCCATTCACTGCTCGCTAATAAAAGCTAGAAGCCCATATGGACTTGCAAGGTTAGTTAGCATGTATTTCAGCTACAGATCGCGTACGGACATTTAAATGGGAGCATATCAAGAGACAAATTTTCACGAGACAATCGGCTTTTAACAAGTGTCACTGGGCAAATCCGCACGAGGCAATCAGAGCATTAGACAAATCTTCGAGGGGAAATTATTCATTAGCCCCCCCCCCCCCCACGACAACCCAAATTAAGAAAAGTAGGATTAAGACAATCTGCTTAGAGTGAGCTACCGCAAATATAGTAGATGGTGCATGTTAGGATAGTAGTCAGTTTTGATTTTGGAAACAGAATTTCAGCCCAAATCCACTGAACGCGGAAGTAGGGAGAGCCCACCCAAACATCTTCAAGATTCTCGACATCAGAAGCTGATGACATACTATTTGTCAAGCAACTAGAACATCGGGGAGCCCATGTGGCATGGCGGAGAAAATGGATTGAAGAGGATCTTAAACTGCAGCAACTTTTAATTTTCTATAATGTTTTAATTTAGTTTTGTGTGTGTATAGATCAAATAAAATTCAGTCGCTGAACTTTATAGAAAGGGTTTATGCCGGATTTGTCTCACGGAAATTTGTCTTGAGCTAAGTTTGGCTCGTGATAATTGGTCTCCTGGTAATTTGTCTTGTGAAAAATTGCCAAATTACTGACTTGTCTAGTGAAAATTTGTCTAAAATTTTTTGTCTCGTGAAAACTTGCTTCGTGATAGGTAGACATATAAATGGGACATTTAATATGTCCCTTCAATTTTATGACCTTATTATTTGTTCTTGGATGCAGCCTTCAAAGACCACCACTTACCTAGCTAACATGGGCATGCAAAAATGTAATACTAACTTGAAACCCATTTAGAAGCATGCTAGGTCATGCGCTCTTGTAGAGGGAGTCGGAGGTGGGTCTCAGAAATGTAGAGACACAGGTAGGGACGAAACGGGATAAGCAATTTGGATAAGACTTGGGCCGTATGAAGTTCACATGCCCTAAATGTTTCATTTCGGGGACGGGGACGGATTCGACCTCGGTGTTTCACCCAGTTTCATATCGCTACACTGGAATGAAACTATCCTACGTCCAAATGGGCTCCGATTGAAACTATCCTACCTCCAAATGCGCTCCGATTGAAACTATCCTATGTCCAAAACAGCTACTTTTCAGGAGAGCTATTTGAAGTTTTTAAGATTATTTGTTTATACTTTAGAATGGCAATATCCTAAGTCCAAACAAACTATCCTATGTCCTTCAGCTCATCAAAATCTACTGCTTGAAAGAATCCCAAGTCTAAATAAGGACATAGAATAGTTTCACGGCGTGATAAAAGCAACTTTGCAACATAGGATAAGAAAGAAAAAGACGATTTGGAAGACATCTAGCGGCGTGGTGGCAGTTCTGACTGCAAATTCGGATTCAGCACACAATTTCGCACAAGATAGACTACTAAACCATTTTTGGACGTAGGATAGTTTCAATGGGAGCACATTTGAAGATAGGATAGTTTCTATCGGAGCGCATTTGGAGGTAGGACAGTTTCAATCGGAGCCCATTTGGAGGTAGGATAGTTTCATTCCAGTGTAGCGACATGCAGGGGCGTCGCAAGTGCATTTTCGGTGGGGGGGTGCAGAGCCAAAACTTTACCGAATCTTACAAAAATTTTACCGAATCCTAGAACTAAGAATTCGAGCTTTACATTATGGAACAGACACGATTACGTAGGAAGAGTAACAATAAAAGGCAGCATGAACGACGATAAGCCAACTATTAGGCGGCCTTTTGGCGAAGCCCACGTGGAGAATATATTGCCGGGCATGATTGCAGTAACAGCTACTATCTATTATAGCCAACAGATAATTAAATTGAGCGAAAATTTTCAAAATCCATTTCTTGTTTGGGATCCCAAAACGTAAGTGGAGGGATACCTAGGACATCGCAAAAATGTCCGTCGGTCCGTCTGTCTGTAAGCACGATAACTCTCGAAGGAAATGAAATATTTTGATGAAACTTGGTTTGAGGATTCATTGGATCAAGGGTAAAGTCAAGTTCGTAAATGGGCTCTGTAGCCCTACATTTAGGGGTGGGGGTTCAAATTAAGGGACAAAAAAAATATTTTTAAACAGCTAATGCGATAGTCGATTATGGGGTAAGAAAGCATTCTGAGCACGATAGGGAAAACCATTTTCTCGCCGGACAAGTAGTTCATCCGGAATCCGGCAAAACCGGAAAGTTGGTTAAAAGTAAAAGTTTATTTGAAGTCGATTAAATGTTCGATTTAGAGGTAAGAAGACATGCTGAACACGATGGTGAAAACCATTTTCTCGCCGTTCAACTAGTTCGCCCGAAATCCGGCCAAAACCGGAAAATTTGGTAAAAGCAAAAGTTTGATTAGATGACAGATTAAGGGGTAAGAAGAGAGGCTTAGTCTGTGTATGACAATCGTTTTTTATCCGGACATATAATTAGTCCAGAATCCACTTGTAACCGGATTGTTTTTTAAGTCAAAGTTTTATTTAAAGTTGATTAGATGTTCTTTATAGGGATAAGGAGATACGCTGGATTCGTTTCTGAATTTCAGACTAGTAGTTCGCTCGGAATTCGGGCGAAACCGGAAACTTAGCAGAAGTAAAGCCTGGCGAAGACTGGATCTGGCGAAGACAAGACCCAATTTTCTGAATCAGATATTAGATTTTTGGGATCCCATCGACACCTTTGCTCTTGTTGTTTTTGTAGCCTAAAATTTAACTGCTTCTCTTACAAATTCTATCATTTACCGTTGACGAAATACCGAGACCCTAAGAAGTTCCAGAAAACGGATGGAGCGACGTTCCAGCAGCAGCAACAACTGTAGTCTGTTCAATATACTACCTATGATCACATAAAGTGAGCGCCGCAGGCGAAATTTTGTTAAGCCTTTTTCCTGCCAAATTTAATTTGCATCCCAATTCTAGCTTTTAATGTTTCGAAATCTCAATCCTAAAACTGGCTTATACCCCCGCCCCCCACCCCGTCAAATGACGCGCCCTTCCACAAAATAGAGAATATTACGAAAAGTGCTGCAGGCGGAATGTTCGAAATATTTATGATTAGATATTAATTTTGCGATCCAAAATAAAAGTAAGGACTATCGATGAAATCACAGATCATCCCTTTTGTTTGCGACCAGTGCTTCACTCGACATCTTCTGAGCTTCGAGTTATGTGGTAACTTCCGAATCCTGGGAATTACAGTGAATAAGTTACCGATATCCCAGTTATTATAAAGAATAAGTTTAGACCGATAGCGTGTTCGAGATTCTGTATAACTACCGTATCCCTGTTATTATACCGAATTGTTTTGGTATCGAAAGACTACCGAACAATATTCATATTCAGTATACTTTCGTCGAATCTGGAACAAAGTCAGGATTCGTGGTGAACTTCCTAATCCTGGAAATTATACTGAATAATTACCGAATTCCAATCATGATACCGAATAATTTCGAACCAATAGCTTATTCGGGAGTCTGTGTAACTACGCAATCTCCACAAATATACCGAATAGTTCCGGCATCGAAAAATTAAAAAATGATTTCAGTAAATTCTCTCACCAAATTCTATAACTACTATGATAACCAATCGCTTATTCGTGAGTCTGAGCAACTACGGAATCTCCATAAATATACCGAATAGTTCCGGCATCGAAGAATTACCAAATGATTTCAGTACATTCTCTCACCAAATTCGTTCAAAAACTACCGAATACTGGCAATTATACCGAATACCGATCATTATACCGAAGAGATTTGTAACAGATAGCCTATTTAGGGGATCGACTAAAAACGGGAACGGAATGGAACGGCACGGTGCAGGAGGAACGCGTACTAAAAACGGGAACGCCTACTAAAAACGGGAACAACGTACTAAAATCGGGAACATTGCACCAGGAGGACCATTACTAAAAGGGGGAACGCTGCACCGTCCTTTTTACTAAAAACGGGAATGCAGGACCCATGTTCTTTGGCACTTGTTTTCGCTTTCAAGACAACCAAGTACTAAAAACGGGAATGCAGGACCCCTGTTCTTTGGCACTTCGGTTTTCACTTTCATGGCCAAGTACTAAAAACGGGAATGCAGGACCCCTGTTCTTTGGCACTTGTTTTCGCGGTCAAGACAACCAAGTACTAAGATATAACTTCATATAATCCTCTTTGGATGGTAATGTGAATTCACGTCTACCGCAAAGCCGACTTCATCAGGCTCGCAACTGGCCGCGTCTGTGCCGAGAAAAGGCGAAGCAAGAAGTTAAGTATAATTTAATAAATAATACAAAAATGATTAGCTTTCAAATAAAATTGTAAGCAAGTAAAACATTTACGTCAAGAGTATTCGGACTGCGGCATCTCCTGCAGCAGGGAGAGTAGAATAGGAAGTAGGAAACAGGGCTCCAAGTTGTGTTCCTCCTGAAACACGGAGAAGAGAATAGGAAGTAGGAAATAGGGTACCAATTGTGTTCCTCCTGAAGCAGGGAGAGTAGAATAGGAAGTAGGAAATAGGGTTCTCGATCGTGTTCCTACTCGTCAGGGGAAAAGGTATTAAAACAGGGGTTCTACATTCCCGTTTTTAGTACTTGGTTGTCTGAAAGCGAAAACAAGTGCCAAAGAACAGGGGCCCTGCATTCCCGTTTTTAGTACTTGGTTGTCATGCAAGCGAAAGAACAGGGGTCCTGTGTTCCCGCTTTTAGTACTTGGTTGTCATCGAAGTGACCAAAAACAGGGGTCCTGCATTCCCGTTTTTAGTACTTGGTTGTCATGTAAGCGAAAACAAGTGCCAAAGAACCTGGGTCCTGCATTCCCGTTTTTAGTAAAAAGGACGGTGCAACGTTCCCCCTTTTAGTAATGTTCCTCCTGGTGCAATGTTCCCGATTTTAGTACGTTGTTCCCGTTTTTAGTACGCGTTCCTCCTGCACCGTGTCGTTCCATTCCCTTCCCGTTTTTAGTCGATCCCCCTATTTAGGATTCTGTATAACTACCGAATCCCCGTAAATCGAACAAATACCGAAATTTTTTTACCGAATCTCAAAAAGGTGGGGGGGGGGTGCTGCACCCCCCCCCCCCCCTGGCGATATGATCTAGCACAAGATTGCGCAGGTTCAGTAGACTACACTTTGGATGTCATCTACAACTGTTCATTTGTCAGATTCATTTATTGCTATTGCTACTTCTACAAAACATAAATCTGAACAAATCCGGCAGAGCAAGATCTGTATTTATATTAGAAAGTGTGATTGTTTCGTTAGATATAACGATGCAAAACATATTTAATGTTAGGTTTATAAAAACATAACATTTAAAGTTTAACTGGAAACCAGCTTTTCTCTTACCTTGGATTTGAATATACTAGATTATTTAGTCTTTCTATCTTGGACCTCAAGGAGCAATTACCCTTTCCTCACGGAGCGGATAAATCTTTTCGCAGCCTTTTGCTTAGAAACAAACCGTACAGCACTTTTATAAAAACTCCGAGGCATTTAGAAAATAGAGAGCGCTATCTCTGCAAAGAAGATGACAGATCACTCAGCAAAGGCTAGAGTGCAAAGGGCTTCTAGCTTGTCATCACGGTGTGCACCGATTGGTATTAGGCGAGCTGCCCTAGCCTTCTTCACTTGATGGCACTCAGCCTAGGTTAAGTACTGTTGTCTCTATCCTAGCTCTGAAAGTGCTGTCCCCTTCTTTTCACAGAAAATGATAAAGTTGCTCTCTGAGGATTTGTATCACTCTAGATAAATTACCAGGTGTAGAGGTTGGACAAAGTAAGTAAGTAAGTAATTTATTTATGACCCGCCATTTTGAAAAGGCGGAGTAAATGAAGAAAATAAAGAAAATAGACAAAACACATCAACACACAGAAAAAGACACTTAATTTTCAATCTTCCATCAGGAAGCAGTGGACGACGTCGTGCGCTTGTTGGGCACTGTTGTCCATGATTTTTGAAACCGATGAGGAAACATCCAAAAGGGTAACGCTTGCATCTCAAATTTTGAATTTCCAGTCAATGTATGGTTATGACATAATTTCGACAAGTGGAGCAGGTGTTTCGCATATTTAAAATAACCTGATCTCATCTTTTTAATCTCCTTCTTTCGCAGAACATGAGCGACGCCAGAACGAAATAGTATAGAAGGAGCGCAGAAGGTGCTGTACAAATTTCCAAAAGCTTTACGATTATGGCGCCCCCGTTTGGGGACGATGCGTTGATAGGGATTGATTTGTAAACTTCTTGAACAACCGAAGAGCAAAACTTTGACATTGAAGATATGAAGGTTATGCCGAGCCACCGTAGAGTCTGTTGATTGACGATCTACATCCAAGAGATATAGAAGCTTGGATGCGTTCGAACCATTTGACGAAGGGTTGAAATGCAGGTACTCACATTTTGAGAGGTTAACTTCAAGGCCAATTTTGAGAAGTTCCGACGATTCCAAGGATCCCAGTATTGTAGGTTTCTGTTTCAAGATACTGTGCTCCGCCACTACTCTAGCTGAGTCTCAAATGGGGTTCTTGACAGTAAAGTGGTCATGAGTGTCTTGCACTCGTTCCTCTATTGAGCCGCGATAGAGAAAATGGTCGTACCAAAAATATACCCAAGCCAAAATATACAGAAAGCGTTAAAGAATATGGTTGTCTGGTGCTACATTGCCAAACGTTTCATAATATCTAACACAAGGATGCACCATGTTATTAGTAAATAATAGACCACCAAACATTCTTCGCAATGTTAATTTTAACGAAACGTATCACTTAAAAAGCCATGACGTTAATATTCTGAAACATGCCAGTGCAACACGGATATGTCAGCTGAATTTTGTTAGAGCTATGCGGCCCTTCTTGGAAAGGTTCATCTTCAGGCTCAAGCCGTTCAAGACCGAAAATGAACTCAACACCCCAATGGAGGAGCAACAACAGCAGCCGTGTCAAACACGAAACTACAGCACCCGCTTCAGCTCGAAGAACTTTTACGAAGAAATTCACAAAATCAGATGCTTAAGCTAGAATCTTTAGATGTTCTTCCACAAGTTCTTTTTTTTCAAGTTCATTTTCTAGTTTGAGTGGCTTGAGCTGAAGAGGACCCTTGCCAAGAAAGACCGAAATATAGCTCTAGTAAGATTCAGCTGACGTATCCGCTTTGCACTAAATATGATTCGCAGTCAGCTTGGGCTGAATGAATATTTATTTTGAAGCATTTTCAGAGTACACTCAAAGCTCTGCTGAGATCACGCATCCTGTGTATACCTCTAGGGGATATACCCCACAAATTCAGTTTTCGATACGAAAGGATACGATTACGACAGAATCGCATGAGCGTTCACTCCGCTACGCTGACGCAACAGGAAGCTAAACTTGTCTGTCGAGCGAGATGATCCTATAAGGGACAAAGAAACTCTTAGGAGATAGATGACCTCTGAACTACTCTGATGGCTCTAGGGGAGTTTTTGGTCAATCATCATGTGTCATCTAGTTTTAATCGAGATGATTGAAGGTTTACCCAGAATATTCCCCAAGAAGATAACAATCCAAGGATTACTATGTTTTTTTTTATGGCACTTGACTTCCGGCCAGGTGCCACATACAGATCACTTTTCCGTCGGTCGGTCTGGTGATCGCGTGTTAGGGTACTTCCAGATATCCTAGAATCATGAAACTTGGCATATGAGTGACCCGACCAAACTGACCTGGAAATAGTTACTTCCCCGATTCAACCATCGTGGGGGGAGGGGGAATCCGGAACATTAAGACATATATGCTTAACTTTCGAATGGGTGATCGGATCTAAATGAAACTTGATAAGTGGAAAAACACACGTCGAAACCAGATCCAGCAACTGTGGAGGGGGGGGGGGGGGGGTACCGGAAATATTCTGACACGCTTACAGTCGAGGGATCGGGATGAAACTTGGTGGGAAGAACAAGCATATATCCTTGATACATCGTTCTTGATACAACCGGATCGGACCCGGTCACTGTTTGGAGGGGGGGGGGAGGCTGGATCCCGGAATTCCGGTTGTCACGGTTTAAGGTAGGCCTACTTCAAGATGTGCCAGGGTGATGAAACTTGATAGGCATATCATGGACCCGATCGAGCTGACTTGGAAATAGTCACTTCCTCGGTTCAACCATCGTGGGGGGAGGGGGGAATCCGGAACATTGATGCCTGCGTAACGTTTTAAAGGGTGATCGGATCTGAATGAAACTTGACCGTATCCGACAACTGTGGGCCGAGTTTGAGGGAGGTACCGGAAATATCGTGATACGCTTAGTGGAAGGATCGGGATGAAACTTGACGAAACGGGATGAAAATTGTGGGAAGAACAAGCGCACATCCTTGATAAATTGTTGACAGAACCGGACCGGATCCAGGCACTGTGGGGGGGGGGTAGATTCTGGGTCCCGGATTTCCGGTTATCACGGGTTAAGGTACTTCAAGATGTGCTAGAACGATGAAACTTGGCAGATTTATCAGGAACCGGACCGGACCAACAAACGAAACTTGACAGTTGGAAAGAGCTCGTGTCACTGATATACCATTTCGAGTACGGACCGGCTACGATGACTCTGGGGGAGGGGGGGGATTGGAGGGGGATTGAAAATCTCAGAACGGGCTTAGAGTGGATGGACCGGGATGAAGCTTGGTGAGAAGAAGAAGAACAAGTTGTAAATACTTTTTTGACAGAAATGGACCGGATTGGCGCATTGTGGGGGGTCTTGGAAGGAGTTTTCCGGAAATCCAGTGATCGCGAGTTAAGGTACTTACAGATGCAATTGGAGTATTAAATTCGGCATGTGTACTGGAGACCCAACCAGATTGACTTGCAAGCAGTCATTTCCTCGATCCGACCATCTTCGTGGGAGCGGAGGGAAATTGGAATATGGACTTTCATTGTATAACTTTTGAACGGTTGGTCGGGTCCGAAGGAAACTTGGCAGTTCACTAAAAGACGTGTTTCTGATCTGACCAATCCGTTCATAGCCCCGTAAGGGCACATGAGCATTTGTACCTCAAGTATGAATTTTTAGCCCCCTTAAAGTGCGAATCTTAACTGCAAAGTGAAAAAAAAAAAAATACCTAAAGATCCATTTTCCAGATTCCCGAGGGCCCGTGATAATTTTTGCCTCGAGGCTTTTGTTAACACATAATTTTCCAACATGCTTAAAGCACCAATGTTACCGCAAAGCAGAAGAAACTTTTTTAAGAATCTAAACATTTTTAGGATCCCCAAGGCCCCATGATAATCTGTGCCCCAAGTATTTGTTTCCAAATTCAGTTCGAAGCCCTGAAAGTGCGCATCTTAGCCGTAAAATACGAAAAATAATACTTTCGAGCGAATGAGATACGTTCGTGAGCCAAGGGCCCATGCTCATTTGTGTACCAGTGCATTTGATTCCTAGCCCCCTTCGATTGCCCACTGTAACCGTAACTGCATGGCATAGTTTAGCCACACATTTTCATGAACCCGAAAGGTCCATAATCGCCTGTGCCTCGACACAGTGCAAATATTATCTGTTACTATTAAGTAAGTAAGTAAGTAATTTATTTATGACCCGCCATTTTGAAAAGGCGGAGTAAATGAAGAAAATAAACAAACACATAAACACACAGAAAAAGACATTTGATTTTCAATCTTTGGTCAGGAAGCAGTGGACGACGTCGTGCGCTGGTTGGGCCCTGTTGCATCTTGACTTGCATCTTGACTTTTGAATTTTTCCGTCAATGTATGGTTATGACATAATTTCGATCGAGCAGGTGCTTCGCATATTTAAAATATCATGATCTCATCTTTTTAATCTCCTTCTTTCGCAGAACATGAGTGACGCCAGAACGAAATAGTATGGAAGGAGCACAGAAGGTGCTGTACAAATTTCCCAAATCTCTACGATTATTATCTACTGCGTATGCTTACAAGTGCCATACAGCTTACAGCTCTTGTATAAAAAAAGGTAGAGTAGGTTTTAGCCTTGTAAAGTTAACAAATCTTTTTTGCCTGTCTTATCCCCCCTCCCCCAAAATTGCATGCGTTGTGTCGAACGAGTTGAAATTTTCAATGCATCCAGCACTGCGTCAAAACGCAATGCTTTGCGTTGCTTGCCGTACGATTTGTATCTTATATCGCAATATCTTCAAATACATTGTATCCAACGGATACGTCAGCTACGATTCTTGATCAGCGATATTTCGGCCCTTCTTGGCAAGGGTCCTCGTCAGGCTGTCAACCTTCAAGGTTACCGTCGGGCGGAAACAAACCTGTAATCTCAAGGAATCTGGGCTCAAGGAATATTGGCGTATTTTGTGCGGAATCGCACCAGTGTGAATCAGGGGTAATTGACGGTAATATGAGATATCCTAGGTGTGCCATGTACACAGTGAAGGGAGAAAGATGTTACAGGGTCCTCTTAATTTGGTGGGACGAAACAGGTTGAGTGATTGGAATGAAACTTTTGGTGGTGCAAGGGTCGTACGCTTAAATGTGACATTCCGAGGTCCAGGCCGGATACACACTATGAGAAGTTTCATAACAGAAGGATGCGCGGTTTCGGCAGACAGTGCGTAACAGATAACGCTTGTGATGTTATCTATTGTGTTGGAAAACGTTATACATGAAACGTCATGCATAACAAGCGTTTTCAGTAAGAGCAAAAAAACAGCCAAAAATGCCTTTTTTGTTTGTCGTCACGACGTCTGAAAACTCAGCAGATACTTTTGAGGGTTTTTCGGCTCTTACTGATGGCAACGCTTGTTATGCATAACATTTTCAAACAAGACAGACAACACAGACAAGTTCTGTTACGCATTGTCTTTTGAAACTGCGCATCCTTCTGTTGTCTGTTATGAAACTTATGACAGTGCAGTCTCTGCGAGGCAGTTGGATAGCCTATCGGCCATTTCCTGGAAGTACAGCTTTCAATACGAATGGTTAGCCCGGCTCGAGCGAAACTTGATGGGTCGTATGAGCAAATGGCCATTTTTTTTTATTTTTTTTATAGGCGCTTCCGCATTCGGTGAGGGCTGGGAGCAGGGCCTTATCCAGGGAAGGGGGGGGGGTACGGGGTTACCCCCGTTACCCCCGAAACAAACTATAATAATCATTTGTATAGGCTTTTCCCTCTGATCTATGTCTTTCTTGTACTTTTTTTGTCCGACCCGCAAGCAACCCCCCCCCCTTGAAATAAATTCCTGAATACGGGCCTGGCTGGGAGTGGCTTCCTCGTTTAGCCTACGTTCTTGTTGGCCTTATCATATTGTGGCTGATTTTTTTCTGAAGACGTCCTGTTTATGCATCGCACAGAAGACCAGGATCCGGTGATCACGGGCAATAAACTTTGCACATTCCCCACCGAAACTTTGAGATTTCCTGACAGTATCTGATGAAAGTGCAGAACGCGGTGAATCCTGACGTCTGTTTGCAATATTACGAGAATGTCAATATAGCCAAAGTCCAAGCTGAGCGTCGAAAAAGAACGCAACCGAATTAGTTTTCGACACAAAAATAGATTTTAATCGAACCACGATTACAATATATAGAACATTTAGCCCTCTAGATAAACATGATATGACACAGTAAACAGTATTCAAGTCAAAAGCTTTGCTCCGATATGTAAAAGTAAATCCTAATTAATCAATTAATTAATTAATTAATCAATTGAATTAGTCTGACTAATTAATTTAATGCAGTAGTTTTGGAAAAAGTCTTACGTATGAAATCCCTTCTTTGCCGCCACAGGGAGCTTCTCACCAACCAGGTAGGGATTTTCAGTCTGAAAGAGAGAAGTGGAGGTAGTCTACTTAATCAAAACTTTCAGTCAGTAATTGGCCTTATACCAGTTTAGCACATGAAGTGGGTTTTACTCTGTCTGTGCTCTCTGTTCGCCTTCGCCACCTTATCAGCATCCATCACAGAGAGATAGTACAGTAGATTCAGAATAGAAAAGAGAAGCTTTCCCTTTTTAAATCGGAAGAGCACACTGTAAAAACTTTCTCCGAGTAAGGATTAAAGTTGGCTGCAGTATTTGCTACTGTGATTAAACTTATTTCTACTGGGACAAGATTAATCTGAATTAGAAATAGTCTTATCTCAGTGGAGACAATATTAATCACGTTAGTAAATACTGCAAGGTTTTTTGTTTACGGCACAGTGCACAAATTTCGTCGTCAGGGAGTTTCGCACCTGATTCCGCTTAGAGAATATAATTAAACACATCGCTTATTTAGAATGAAAACATTCTATTTCCAGCTAGTCTCCGATTAAAAACAGAGCAAAATAACACTAGGGGGTAGCGCCAATTCCTATGCTCTCCATGCTTTACGAACGGGCAATACTTATTGTGCCACCCACTACGCTTGCGGTATTTAGCGAGACACACTTTCGGGTTCAGGAATTTATAGTAAAGCAAAGGTGAGGTCTGCATACACCTAGGAAACAATGGAGGCTGTATCATTTTTTTGCTGTGTTCAGAGTAGGAAGTTATCGGAGCCAGCGCTGGTGATAGACTGATTGAGTTTCAGTAGGGACGTTCTATATCGCTAGTGGTGCTAGTGTCTATGTATTCGAGTGTGCACTGTACAAAGTTTCTCCGAGTAAGGATGCAGTATTTATTACTGGAATTAATCTTATCTCTATTGAGATAAGTTTAATCCGAATAAGGGGTAATCTTATCTCAATAAAGATAAGATTAATCCCAGTAGCAAATAGTGCACGATTTTTTTGTAGTGTGTGTCAATTTTGCCAAGTCTTGGCGCTACTCGCTAGTGTTATTTTGCTCTGATTAAAACTATCCTAACCGCCACTTTCCAAAAGAAACATTTGAAGCTCGACATAGCATAGTTTCACCATGTATTAGTGGAAGCCAGAAAAGGGCTATTTGAAAGACACTAGCGTTGACGGGCCAATTCTTGCTCCAAGTAGGGATTCAGCACAAATTCGCACAAGACAGCATACTAATTCATTTTGGCCGTTTTTAGTGGAGTGTTCTTTTATTAACAATCCACTCTAGCGAGCACTACAGCATCTTTCAGTTTTCGTTTTTCGACGTTTTTTTGTGGAGCTCATAACTCGTGAACCAGTGCAGGTATGAAGCTTAAACTTGGAGCACTGTTGGTATTGGGGTCTAGTTGTGCCTTTTGGGGGTCCCACCCACCCGGTTCAGAGGCAAATGGGCCCAGTGAATAATGTTCACAACTTCATCAAAGCTGGACATAGGACGATGAAATTCCTTACTTTTAGATCCTCGGGCTAGGAAATTACTTTTAAAGTTGCACCTCCTCGACAACCCCGTTCATGGGCAACTGGGCCCAGATTGCCCGAAAGTAAAGTTCGTGACCTGTGACAGGAATAAACACGTATCAAGTTGAAACTTGGTAGGCTTGTGAGCATTGGAGTCTCTTTTTGCTTTTGGGGGTCCACAAACCCCACTCCCACTTATTTCAGGGGCGATGTGGCCCAGATTACTAGTTTTTAATGCTTTTAACTTGACAATATCTGAAGACATGACGATGAAATTCCATTTACTTTTAGATCTTAGGGTTGGAAATATATATGTGGAGTTGAACCACCCTCCATGTTCATGGGTAAGTGGGCCAAATTGCCCACTAGTTAAGTTTTTGACCCGTGAATGGAATCAAACTTTAAGCTGGTATACCCGATACAAAATTATCTCAAAATAATAGTATGAAGTTGTACAAAAAAGTAGCATGCAGTACCAACTGACTACTACATACTACTATAAAAAGTCTGGATGCTACTGGAGCAAGGCGGGACGCTACTGAACACTACTGCTTAAGATTAGCACAGTGTGAGGCATATTAAAGTAAAGTATTCTGTACTACTTCTGCAGCATGTACTACTGCATTTCTTCTTTTCGAACTTCTGAACTTGCTGCGTTAAAAGCTACCGATTATAAATTCTCTACATTCCTTCTTGGTTTCCCAATTTCTGCGAGTAACTCTTTCCTAACTTCGAATCTTGAAGTGAAGAATCTTTGGAAACTTTAAATAGTAAAATCCCGAACTTTCATGAAAAGGCTGACAACATTCTTCTTCATCACAATCTTCCTCCTTTTTTTTCAAAAATAAACGTCCTGATTACACTGAGAGAGGAGAGGGAGATAGGTTTATTTAAATAACATCGTATCTGGCAGCTAATTAACGTGCACACTTTCGAGAATAACACCTTTTCACTTAGAAATAAAGTGTTATTACCAGGGGCGTCGCAAGTGCATTTTCGTTGGTGGGATGCAGAGCCAGAATGTTACCGATTCTTTCAAAAATTTTACCGAATCCTAGAACTAAGAATTCGAGCTTTAAATTATGGAATAGAAACGATTACGTAGGAAGAGTAACAAGAAAGGGCAGCATGAAAGACGATAAGCCAACTATTAGGCGGCGTTTTTGCGAAGCCCACATTTAGAATATATTGCCATGCTCGAAGTAACAGCTTCTATCTAGTATAGCCAATAGAAAACTATATCGAGCGCCGCATGCGAAAAATTTAAATCCATTTTTTTCTGTAGGAGAAAATTTAACTGCTTCTCTTACAGATTCTATCATTTAACGTTGATTAAATATCGAAGAAGATTTCTTCTAGCGAAGATTCTGTATAATTACCGTATCCCGGTTATTATACCGTTTTGTTTTGGTATCGAAAGACTACAGAACAATATTCTTATTCGGTATCCTTTCGTCGAAACCGTGGTTAACTTCCTATTCCTGGAAATTACACTTATTCGGGATTCTATGTAACTACGGAATCTCCATAAATATACCGAATAATTCCGGCATCGAAAAACTACAAAATGATGTACAGTAAATTCTCTCACCAAATTCGTGATAACTACCGAATACTGGCAATTATACCGAATCCCGATCATTATACCGAAGAGATTTGTACTTATAGCCTATTTAGGATTCTGTGTAACTACCGACTCCCCGTAAATATATTGAACAGTTCTGCTATTTAAAAAATACCGAACAATTTTAGTAAAATTTTGGGCAAAATTTTACCGAATCTCCCCCCCCCCCCCTTGTGACACCCCTGCGGTTATGACCAATTAAGTTTACACTATCTCCAACAACACCTTCAATTGGTAAACATAATAACGGAACGAAAGAAACATAACAGATAACATCCCAAAGTGTTATCTGTTGAAACCGCGCATCCTTCTGTTGTCGTTAAGTAACTTCTGACAGTGTTAGTAGTTTGACCTATTGGCACGAGGCACGAAATAGTATAAACTTAATTGGTCATAATACTTTATTTCTAAGTCAAAAGGTGTTATTCTTGAAAGTGTTATGCGCAATCTGTTATGAAACTTCTGACAGTGTAGTTTGTTTATTTTGAACTTATTTTTCCATTGTATTTCGTTGTATATTTAGTAGGCTAATTTGTCTTTAACGGTTAGCTGTTTTAGTATGTAAGTGTGTGTGAGTTTGATTGACATGTTGTTGTTCTTTTTTATACACTAGGCTACTCTTCAGTTTTGAAGGATTCAAGTAAATAATAATAATAATACTATCAATACAAGCAACATTTTCATACAACTACACAGGCTACAAATTTCTCGTCGGGAACTTGTGGATAATAGTTCTAGATACAATTTTGATCCCCCCCCCCCTCCCTCCCTCCCCTCATGGGTGGCTGGGACAAGATTTCCTATAAAGTTCGTCTATGATCAGGGGCGGTTCGAGGTGCTTGGGCATGGGGGGAGGGGGAGGAATTCAAAATGTACGACTGGTAAAGTCTTTTAAATATTTTAACGGCTGCCTACTATATCACATATCTGTCAGTGCACCGATAACTCGCAAACGGAGTGGGATGTCTTCCCGGAAGCTGGTACGTAGTAGTACTTCCACTTTGAATTGAGACTACACAAAAAATAGTGCAATTAT
Organism: Branchinecta lynchi; assembly: GCA_023053575.1. NCBI lineage: Eukaryota > Metazoa > Arthropoda > Branchiopoda > Anostraca > Branchinectidae > Branchinecta > Branchinecta lynchi. The sequence goes on along the minus strand of JAKZAP010000008.1, from coordinate 25,181,031 downwards.
CGGGCGGTTATGCCTGTCTATTTTTAAGATAAGGAGAATTTTGGCACAAAATCAGGTAGGATAATGCTGAAACGTCGCGACGCAGGTGAAATTTTCGAAAATCAGCCTGTTTTCGCACCACAGAGTGAAAATCACAACTTCGTAATGGCATTTATGTCACTCTTGCAAGTTCGAAACATACGACTGTCATAATTAATAATTAATATCTGCCTCATATGGCTTGCTCAAAATTTATAACTGTCTGTAATAGGCGACTATAGAGATTTTCTATAGAAAATCTCTTCGTAAAACACGACAAGAAACGGGTCATTTTCAGGGAAAATTCGTGGTTGATGTCATTCTAGCAAGTTCTATACGACTGATTCTGACAAAATGAGAACACGCAACTGTGAATCTGACAAACTTAAAACATGCTACTAGAATCTCTATGAAACAATACGGCCAGAAACAGGTCATTTGAAGGCAAAGTTCCCGATTAGCTAACTGCTTTGTCTGCCTTTATCTGGCAAGGTCAAAGCTTAAGACTGTCTCTAATTTGCTACTGGAAAATCTCTTCGTAAAGTACGACATGAAACGGGTCTTTTCAGGTGAAATTCGCGGTAGATGTCATTCTGGGAAGCTCAAACATACGACTTTCATTCTGGAAAACTCAGAAAACACAACTGTGAATCTGAAAACATACGAATAGAAATTCCTGGCCATACAACCAAAAAATAGGATTTGTGGGTGAAATTCACGTTTGGTAACTGCCTGCATGTCCTTCTGAAAAGCTCGAAACATACGACTGAGAGTAGATTCTCTGGAGCATGGGGGGTGAGTCACCCCCCCCCCCCCCCCTTGAACCACCCCAGTCTATGATAGGCCTCAAGTTCAACTCTTGTATACGTGTGGACATCTATGTATAGATGTGGATTAGATTGGTCAATTCTTAAAGAAAAGTTGGAATCTGGACGGTTTTGTCATATGATCGATGATGTGTCATTCTTAATGAAGTTGTGACGAAGGGGGTATTCGGCTGCTATGATTTGGTGTTTTAAAGTTACATAAAGGAGACTGGGTTTGGGAGAAACCTTTAACTGGTAGGATAGTGCAAATTACAGTACCTTGCTTTCTGCCTCTGTCCCCTCTTGTGCTGCTATTTCGCTCATGGATGCAATGTTTCCCTAAAATAAAAATTATTAGGTCATCAATTGGCAGCTTTTTTCCGTGTCGCTCATGGTTCTTAGTATTAGACTCTTTGCACAAAATGTAGTAATTTATTTTTACTAAAGCCTTGACAATCATCGCAAATGACTAGTACATAAAAAAAAAAAAAAAAAAGAGATAGACGCTCCTAAATTTGTTATCCCAGGAAAAGTCATTCTAGCAAGTTCTAGACGACTGATTCTGACAAAATGAGAACACGCAACTGTAAATCTGACAAACTTAAAACATGCTACTAAAATCTCTATGGAGTAACCTCCATTCCTTCCCCTTGTATTCCACTCAAAAACCTTTCCTCCTTAAAAGTTCTTTGAAAACATTTATAAAGTATTCAGATTCACAATTCTGAAGTCCAATCGCACGCGTTTCATAGGCCAAAAGACCGATTTGTGAGGTCACCTTCTGCGATAGCTCTCCAACATTGATAATAAGTTGCGTTTTCTATCTTAATTCTCCTACTCATCGCAATTCTCCTATTTTGCGTTTCAAATCTGTTGAGATGATGCCAATTCCCCTTTTCTTTCGTTTTGTAAATAAAAGCTTCGCAATTCTGCAAAATCGAGAAGTTGGTTGGGTAGTCACTTCTCGATTTTCCGTTTCTCGTCAACTTTTCTTCCTTTCCTATCTTTCTTGTTTCCTTTTTTTGTTTGCTCTTTTTGTTACTTTTTATGGAACTTGACTTCCGGCCAAGTACACTATACCGACCACTTTTCTGTTAGTCGGACTGTCGGTCGGTTAGTCCGGTGATCGCGAGTTATGGTACTTCCAGATGTGCTAGGAGGACGAAACTTTTCTGGCACATTCGAGACTAGACAAAATTAACTTAGAAATAGTCACTTCGAAGATCCGAACATCCTGGAGGGGGAGAAAGGAGGAATGGAAAATCTGGAAACTTGACGCGTCCTTAACTTTCGAAACGAACGGTGCCTTTCGGTGCCTCAAGAATTTTGCTTACAAAGGATTACAATAAACCTGCGAGTTGGCAAATTACGCAGTCATCTTCTGTCTCAGCCTTGGAAGTGCAATATGAGCTTCTAGCTCTTGTTTAAGTATTACCATTTATTGTCCTGGCCTTGCAGACATTATTGCACTTTATTTGCAGGTTAATTAGTTTTCTTTTTGTTTCAATAGTGATAAATGAAACTGAAAAACTTAAACTAAAAACTCTTTCTTATTTTATGTTTGAAGGGTCTTCTTGTTCCACTCACCCTTTTCTCGAAGAATTTCTTCGCTACCAAACTCTTGTGCGCCTCAGGGATTTGTTTAATCTCGACCATAATTCGTCGAAGGGCTGAGTCTACAGGCTTTTCGATTCCACGTTTGGGTCCTCCTGGTCCCCCGGCGGGGCAGTCAAACATGTGCTCCGTGTCGCACATACAGTCTTGGGCAGCTTGGTAAGCGCGGCTGAAGGCGGCAGTGTTCTCGAAGACCTCGATGCAACCGTCTTTCTCTGAAACAAATTCTTCTTCAACAAAAGGTCCGTTATTTCTAACAAGCATATAACCTCAGATCAATAGCTGCGTTCGTTGCAATCCGGGCTGTCTCCGGTATTTTGTCACCACTGTCCGGTTCTTCTCTTAAAACGCGTTCTTTTGGTTCACCGATGAGTTGATGAAAACTGACTAACTCCTCGCTGAAGCCGGGCTCCCGAGCAGGTTCTGGTTAGTCCGCACCGGTGAGATAAAACCGGACATTGGTTAGTTCAAAAACGGGTTATAAGACTGGTGAGAAGTCACCGGTGGATGCAAAAACGGCTTATAAGAAAAACCGGAGACCTCCCGGTGAGACCTCCCGTGACAAAGAACGCAGCTAATGGTTCCCAACCGGTGGTACGCATACCCAAAGGGGTACCCAAAGCGGTACGCGAATGTACCAAAATATTACTCTGTATCTTCAAAATCTCGCCTCACTCTTTTTTTATTGTCAAAAGCCTATTACCAGCAGAGCCATCATTAGCCAAAATGTTTTTTGGGGGGCAAGGTATTTTTACCGACTGGTAAAAAAAACTATTTTTACTGAAAATCGAGGTGCTTCATGACGCCTCTGATTACAAGCCCCAGTGAAAGTGAATGCAATATTGTTGTTTCAAGAAGAATCAAAGACATTGCAAGTGATATTGTCGTCGCGAATTAACCCAACGAAAATGTTTGCGATTCAGCTTGAAGAAAGTAGAGAACGTCAAAAATAAACACAGACAAAGGCTGACTGTAAAAAATATTGCTGTTAGTCACGTCGAGCCGATATTTTTTTTGTTTTTAGCTACAAGCAGCCTCAAGTGTCTCATTGACTTTGTAGGCTATATCTTTCTACACATGTGTGCCTACCCGCTGCGTAGTTGCATGACAGTTGTACGAAAAAGTTGCATCTAGTGATATTTAATAGTAAAGAGTACTATTATCTAATGTGCCTCAGACTGGGCCAATCTTAAGTAGTAGGTTGGGGCAGGATTCGGGAGGGGAATGGGAATTGGGTAGGATAGGGGTGTTTGAGTGAGGAAAGCTGATTTGGAGTGAGTTAAAGTCTCACTAAGTGTATAGAAAAGAAAAAAAAAATTGATCAATAGATTTTGATAATTTGATGTCCGTCTTGCACAGGTGACCTGTTGTCACATATTGAGACGGGCTATTGGTTTAAGAATATGTTCAATATGTTGTAGAAATGTTGAAGAAATAAATTCCTTCCTTCCTTCAGGAGCATCCTGTCTTGCTCTAGGAGCATCCAGTCTTGCTAATAGTACCATGCAGTAGAATACAGTAACACGGTAGCCTTGAAGTAGAAGCATGTAGTAGCATCAGTTAGTACTCCATGCTACTTTTTCGTACAGCTTCATACTGCTATTCTGAGATAAATTTTTCATCGGGTTATCATTTATGATAAATGTCGTATTTTTCATGTTCTGAAAGTGGGGGTGCGTAACCTTTTCGAACCCTGATTAGGGGTACGCGTTACGGAAAGGTTGGGAACCACTGTCCTAGATAACTGATTCACCAGAGAAACAGCAAATCAACCATCTCAGATTACAAAACGGCAATCGGACGATCTTGAATAGTGAACCGCCAGCGAACCTAGGAAAGAACGAGAAATGTCACCCGAACGATGACTCAAATCCTATGCCAACGAATCAACAGCGTTTGTTGGGGACAGCTGTGGTGATGTTTCCTGCTCGTCACTGGGCACACTGCGAGTCTTCATCAGTACGCAGAGTTAATCATCAAGACTATTTCGTTGGCTAGAGTAGACGTTTTTGTCCTCTTTGCCATCTTGATGGGGATGGTCTGGACCATTTTCTTTTCAGGTGCCAGGAGCTTTCGCAATTAAGGGGTTCATTATTTCCAGGGAATGGTGGGCAGCTTATTGGTATCTTACGCTCTACGTCAGCAAGAATGATTGTTTCTTTGGTAATTTGTGCAAAAAGCACTAGAGTTGAGAAGTGATGTTTCTTAGTTTGTTATTTTGTTTAGTTTCCTATGAGTTGTTTGTTTATCCATATGGCCTTTGGGTTTTTTAATACAGATATAGGTTGCTTTCCACCACCTAACGATTGTTAACAAATTGTTAACAATCGTTAACTTTTGTGTTCCACGTTTCTGGTTTCAAAATTTAAGCTCCGCCCACCTACAATTTCTGTTCCTGGGCTTAACGATTGTTAACTATTTTGTAACGATGGTAGGTGAGCATCGTTACAAAATAGTTAACAATTGTAGAACTGGGAAAAGTTAAGGATCGTTAAAACTGCAGTTAGCTCCGCCCCGAAGTAAAGTTAACGATTGTTAACAATTGTTAAAATGGGGGAATGCAACCATATATATGAGTTTACTACAACAGTCAGACAGAAGCAGGCTATAGGAGCATCGACTCCTCCTAAGGCAACCTCGTCTAAGCACTTCACACCCCCACACAACCCATACAGAAATGTCATAAAACGTGCCCATGTGGTCCCATCTCGAGTATGTGAAAAACAGTAAAGGAAAGAAAGAAAAAGACCCGACTAAACTAACTTTTTATACAAACGCACTATAATACGGGTGGTACCGGTCTATTTTTAAATTATTAAATTTTGAGTCTGCAAAATAGTTATTAATTGTATACGTTGTACTTCTGTGTATATTAATTTCTGGCTCGTTGACTGACCCGATGAAAAATGTATCTAATTAATTTATGAAGTAGTACGAAAAAGTAGCATGCAGTACTAACGATGCTACTGTGTTACTGCATCCTACTGTATGCTACTATTAGCAAGACTGGATGCTACTATGGCAAGACAGGATGCTGCTGGATACTACTACATAAGATTGGACCAGTCTGAGGCACATTAAATGATAATATTCTTTGCTATTACATAGTATTACATGCAACGTTTTCGTACTACTACCATACGACTACTCAGGCTACACAATTTTCATCGGGGACATACATGTTTATTTTGTGACAACGCAAACTAATAATCTGCTCTGTCCGTCGCATGTGTTTTTGGGATCCCAAAACGTAAGTGGCGCGATACCTATGACATCGCAAAAGTTGTCCGTCTGTCCGTCTGTGCGCACTATAACTCTCGAAGGGAATGAGATATTTTGATGAAACTTGGTCTGAGGATTCTTTGGGTCAAGAGTAAGGTCAAGTTCGTAGATGTGATCTGTAGCTCTAGGTTTAGGGGTGGGGTTTAAATTAAGGGGCAAATGAAATATTTTTAAACAGATAATGTGATAGTTGATTGTGGTGAAAACTTTCGTGCTGAACACAATGGTGAAAACCATTTTGTCATCAGACAAGTAGTTCGCTCGGAATCCGGCCAAAACCGGAATGTTTGTTAAAAGTAAAAGTTTTATTTGAAGTTGATTAGATATTTGAGTTAGGGGTAAGAAGACATACTGGACATGATGGTGAAAACCATTTTTGCGCCGGACAAGTAGTTAGCCCGGAATCCGGCCAAAACCGGAAAGTCTGTTAAAAGTAAAACTTTTATTTGAAGCTGATTAGATGTTCGATTAAGGGGTACGAGGACATGCTGAACACGATGGTGAAAATAATTTTCTACCCGGGTAAGTAGTTCGCCCGGAATCCGTAAAAAGTTTAAATTTTTTTTGTAGTTGATTAGATATCCGATTTAGGGGTAAGAAGAAATGCTGAATCCGTGTATGAAAATCATTTTTTTTTACCCAGACATATAGTTCGACCGGAATCCGGTTGGAGCCAGAAAATTTATTATAAGTTACATTTTTATTTAAAGTTGATTAGATGTTCAATATTGGGGAGAAAAGATACGCTGAGTTGGTTTTTGAGCTTTCTTTTTTCATCGGACAAGTAGTTTCGGAATTCGGCCGAAACCGGGAAATTGGCAGAAGTGGCAGGAAGTTTTCGTCAAAACAGATATGACTTATAGGGTATAAATATATATAAACAGATATGACTTATGTGTGTATACCTTATAGGTATACACACATGCTGAATCCATATCTGAACATGGTTTTCTCAGATGATTAGCTATTTGGCCTTAATCTTGTTCTGAATTTGAATAGTAAAAATGTTCAAGGAGTCTGGCGAAGACTTGATCTGGCGAAGAAGACCGAATTGTCTGGACCAAATTTTGAATTTTTGGAATCCCATCGAAACCTTTGGTCTTGTTGAATAAAGTCAACTGAAATTGAATAGAGAAGACTCAAACTCGACATGGCGTTGGGCCACAGCCACAAAGGGACCGATAAGGCCGTAAAGTCGCGTAACTTTTTGGTTACAAGCCCATGGGCATACTTATAGAAGAATTTCCGAATTGTCCTTAAAATAGTTATGCTAAATAACTTCCAAAAAGGAGATAGGGCTAGAATGTGGGGGATTGTGAAAGCGTTACTGAGTCTAGCCAAAATATGTCGAGTTTAACGGGTTTTAGCACTGACGGTGCAAAACGGATGTCAGCTACATTTTATGCGATTTGGGCCTTCTTGGCAAGGGTTATCTTCAGGCTCATGCCGCTCAGCTGGAAAATGAACTTGCCGTCTTGGGCTGAAGGAACATCTATTTTAGCACTTAGGACCGTAAGCCGCTCTAGCCTTCGCGCCAATATGTCGCAGTAGTCCAGCACGGGTACTTTTCAGAGCCTCGTTTTCGTTGCTGCAGCACTTCTTTGCTTTTGCACAATATGCGTTTTTGGATTAACTTTCTTCTTGGTTGAAGCGGCAGCGCTGCAGCGTCTTGCAGGGAAGCACGGACTTGGTCGGTGAGCAAGTCTGTGATCGAGAATCACTGCAGCATGCAACAAAAACGAGGCTCAGGTCGGTACCAAGTGGTTTTAACAAGTAAATCACTTATGTGTGGCCAACGAATATAATCTGAAAAACTATGCTATTGGCAAGAGCCAAGAAGTTTCCGTGTTCGTTAACAAGAAAGAACCCAATACTGGACTTGGGGGGTAAGGGTCGTCGTCATCTTGCCGACACTCTTTTTGCCAGTCAGGAAGGACAACAATCAAGGATTTTTCCACCCGTTTGAAGACGACCAAGGTTTTCCCCAGGTCCGATACGTGAAGAACCGTAATCGGATTTATGCGGAAGCAATCTTGAAGCCCTTGAAGTGTGTTAATCCAATTATGCACTGAATACTGAAGGCTTCCACTATTTTCCGTTTCTCTAGTATGCGATGAGTTCGCTATGTGAAGAAGACACCCGGAACATTGAAGGTAAGATATTTATTTACTTTTTATTTTTTTATTATCCAGTACGTGAAGGAAGCTAAGGGCCTTTTAGAATTAACTCTACGCTTAATTTTCTGCCATCTGCAAAATTTCCGTCAGTCAAGTGTCATTAGAGTATGCTGTATGACAGATCTGCACGTGTATTCCTCCCTTCAGGTTCTGGGGGGGGGGGGGCTACCGATGCCGGGGCTCCCGGATTTCTTCCTTGATCAGCATGAACAATCTGGGAATAGTTAGCACTGACATACTTGTGAGAAAATACTTTCAACCTTTTTTTGGGGATCCCAAAACGTAAGTGGCGGGATACCTATGACATCTCAAAAGTTGTCCGTCTGTCTGTGAGCACTATACCCTCGAAGGGAATGAGATATTTTGATGAAACTTTGTGTAAGGAATCTTTGGGTCAGCAGTAAGATCGAGTTCGTAGATGGGCTCTGTAGACCTACATTTAGGAGTAGGAGAGGGGTTTTAAATTAAGGGGCAAATGAAATATTTTTAAACAGATAACATGATAGTCGATTATGGAGTAAGAAGATATGCTGAACACAATGGCAAAAACCATATTGTCATCGGACAAGTATTTCAACCGGAATCTGGCCAAAACCGGAAAGTCTGTTAAAAGGAAAAGTTTTCTTTGAACTTGATTAGATGTTCGATTTAGGGGTAAGAAACTTATGTGAAAACTATTTTTTACCCGGACAACTTGTTCGCCCGCAATCAGGCCAAAACCGGAAAATTTGTTAAAAGGAAAAGTTTTATTTGAGTTGATTAGATGACAGATTTAGGGGTAAGAAGAGACGCTGAATCTGTATATGACAACCTTTTTTTTTTTACCGGGACATATAGTTCGTTCGGAATCCGATTGAAACAGGATTGTTTGTATCAGTTAAAGTTTTACTTGAAGTAGATTCGATTTTCTTTTTACGGATAAGGAGATACGCTGAACTTTTTTTTCTGGACAAGTATGGTAGTTCGTTCGCAATTGTCTGGATCAAATATTAGATTTTGAAACCTTTGGTCTTGTTTAATAGCGATATTAGATAAAAGTTTTAATCAGAAACTAGATCTAAATTTTTCAAACTTCTGCCATAAATTAAGTCTCGCAGCTCATTTGTCCACGTTTTCACGCCGGTACGGCAGTAATAACCAATAAGGCAGTCAGGCCTGATTAACTTAAATCAGTTTTTGGGATACTAAAACGTTACTGGAGGGACACCTGTGACATCGCAAAAGTTATCCGTCTGTCCGTCTGTTAGCACGATAACTCTCGAAGGGAATTAAATATTTTGATGAAATTTGGTGTGAGGATTCTTTGGGTCAAGGGTAAGGTCAAGTTTGTAGATGGGCTTTGTAGCCCTACATTTAGGGGTGGTGGCTCAAATTAAGGGGCAAACAAAATATTTTTAAACAGCTAATGTGATAGTCGATTATGGTAAGAAGACATGCTGACAACGATGGTGAAAACCATTGTCTCGCCGGACAAGTAGTTCGTCCGGAATCCGGGAAAACTGGAAAGTTGGTTAAAAGTAAAATATTGAGACAAGGATATACGCTGAATTCGTTTCTGAATTTTCTTCTTTTGCTGGAGAATTAGTTAGTTCGGAATTCGGCCGAAACCGGAAATTTGGCAGAAGTAAAGCAGGAAGTTTCGTTCAGTATCGTCAAAATAGATATAGCTTATAGAGGTATATCTGAACTTGGTTTTCTCTGATAAGTAGCGTGGCGAAGACTGGATCTGGCGAGGACAAGACCCAATTGTCTGGATCAAATATTAGGTTTTTGGGATCCCAAGGAAACCTTTGGTCTTGTCTTGGTGAGAAGGCAAGCCTCTGTGCCTTTGGACGTCGTCGAGACAATTTGTCAACCGGTGGATGCTTTTGGGCAAACTACATAATTATCTGTTCTGTATTTTGATTATTTCATTCATATCGCCACGGTCGCCCTCCTTGACGGCCAAGTTGTCTACTATAATTTTCACGAAGCAGAATAGACTAGAACTAGATGGCGTGCAATCTTGGCTACTTGATGCTTTTCATTGGCCAGATGCATGATTTCACTCTCATCCACGGGTTGGGTGGTAGGCGTTGGGTTTACACAGATAAATCCATTTCAATTGACGATAGTATGGCCTCCCTATGCTTATGAGTGTTACCTGCAAGTCATTTATTGATTTCTGCGCAAATTTCATCATCCTGTTATCGATCTTTCAATTCTTTCATCAATATCACCGCGGTCACCGTCCTTGGCGGTCGAGTACATCTGTCATGATTCTACTGAAACACACTTGACGAAATATAGATGGCGTTTAATCTTTCCTATTTGGCGCTTTTTATTGGCTAGACGAAATAATTCTGAGCCATTTAATAATATAATAATAATAATAATAATAATATAATATAACTGCAGTAAAAAAGGCTTTCGCCTCTGTTAATTTCTCGGGACACTGTGTACACTAAATTCAATTTCAGCCAGGTGTCGATCCACGCCTGCTTTAAACTGATTGATATTTTCGGCATTTACGACATTTTCGGGGAGATTATTCCAGTATTATTCATTTGTTATTCATTTCTTTGGTCAGACGGTGCGATTAGGCTTACACAAAAGAGAATTTTTGCGTGGGCTAGAGTGTTGTCTTTCTATGCACATGGCCGTCACTTGACGCCATTAATTGTTTGTGGCAAAATACATCGTCATGTTATCCATCTTTCCGTTCGTTCACTAATATTGCCGCGATCGCTGTCTTCGGCGGCCAAGTTCTTCTGTCATGATTTTCGGGAAGCATACTAAACTGAATCTAGATGGCATGCAATCTTTGCTATTTTGCCTGATCCAGGTTGTCCATTCTATTCAAGGTATGGTTGTCCATTTTATTCAAGGTATTGTTCTCTGATTTTCTTTATTTGTTGCTGTATCATCTTCTTCTTGTATTTTCATCTGTATCATTCATTAGTTGAATTTCTAGTGTATGATTAGCTCGGTATGAATGTAGTGAACAATTATAAATGAATTACATCGCTTGCCCTTCCAAGCTTCATTGCCTTTCTTGGCAGGCGAAAGGCGAATGGTGTCTGTTTTTTTAATAAATGTATCTCTACTCTACTCTAATCATGCGACAAGCAAAGCAGAACTTTGCGTTTTGTCGCAGTGCTGGATGCGTTGAAATATTTCAACTGATCCGACATAACGCATGCGATTTTTTTAGGGAAAGAAAAGAAAAAACAAAGATTAGTTAATTTTCAAGACTAAAAATTGCTCTACCTTGTCTGACTGTAATCTTAGGATGGCTGAATGCAAAACATCTTCTGAACGGAGTAAATTGTGAATAATTTACTTTATAATTTACTTAATAAGATATTTATAGTCGTTAGAAGCTTCAGTTATTAATCACAGGTTTATTTCCATCCCCGAAGTTGAACCAGAGGATTGACAGCCTGACGAGGACCCTTGCCAAGAAGGGCTGAAATATCGCTGATGAAGAATCATAGCTGACGTATCCGTTGTAAACATTGTTTGAATAAATGTTTCAAAGTCAGCTTGGGCTCAAAGAATATTTATGAATTATTTGATTTTGTTTTAAAGATTGTTTTTTCCCAACCAACGAGCCATAGAGCCGTTGGGAATGTGTTTAATAAATAGATTTTGCTTTTTGTGTATGTTAGTACTATGTTAGTTTTGTATACATAAGTTTGCCAATAAAAATAACTTGAACTTGAACGGCCTATGGCTTAGAAGGCCCATCCATGCTCTACAACCGAGCAACAGAGCGCGCGATTTGCGAACATAATTTGCCAAATCACTACAATAGTCAGCAGGGCTGTATCCAGGGGGGGGGGGGGGTAGGGGGTTGACCCCCCCCCCCCCCCGAAAAATATACAAATAATCATTTTTATAGGCTTTTCCCTCTGATCTATGTGTTTTTTGTACTTTTTCGGCAGACCAGCAGGCAAACCCCACCCCGAAACAAATTCCTAGATACAGTCAGATATAAATCTTCTACAGAAACAGCGATCCCGCCGAAGCACATCCCCATACCCATATCATAGGTTTGGACTTATATTTGGACAAGATTTGTTACAATATACATCCTTGGTATAATATTCCATCTTTATGTTTCGGTTCTTCTTTCTTTGCAGTAATGGGCGGAAGAGGTCAAACAACCCACAAGAAGAAAACGGAAGTATCGGTCAAAAAAGAGGAGGTAGAAGAGAAGCAGGAAGAGGAAACTGAAAACTCTGAAGCTCCAGCTGCTCCAGACGGATCCATTGTCGGCTGGCTCCATAGTGCGGACGGGTTCGGTTGGCTTCAACTCTTCGTCATTGCAAACTCCGTCATCATTTTGCTGACTCAGTCTGGACCACAGATCGCCATAGCATTTGAGGCGCTTAAAGAACTGATTTATGGTGAAGCAGAGTGAGGATATAATCCCGGAACTGTCAGTAAAAGCAGAGAAAAAAGCCGAGTGTTTGAAGTGCTGAGACGTCCTAGTCCAAACTGACGAAGATTTTGAAGAAAGCGTCAAACTCACTGAAGATGGTTGACGCGTTCTTGGCTGCTCGGAATGTTGGACTACTTGGAATCATCGGCTACTACTCAATGGCGCTATTGTCTTGGATCAATACTTACTTTCTGCAGAGCATGAAAGACTATGTTGCGGCTGAGCAAGCGAAGATACTTGCATTACAGGATAAGCTCGGAAGCTGTTCGGCAGATGTTGATGTTTGCCCGGCTTTGTAAAAGCGTGCTGTTCAAATATATTTTGTAATGAGTTTTACCTGTGTAACCAACTGGGCATGGGTTGGGAGGATTGCAATAGGCGGGCAGAGTTGTCTCAGATTTCACGCTGGAGGCATAATCTTGCTGTGCTTGGTTTTCAGATGCGGCTGGAAGAGAATGAATATGAATCGTTAGGGCGAGAATATTCAGTCCAGAGGATGGATCATCGGATGTTGTATCCAATGATCCAAATATCCAATATCCTCAGATACTGAATTTGAGTCCAGTATAAAATGGAAACAAAAAGCATTAGTTGCGTTTTTCGAGATACCATGGTATGTGATACCACGGTCTAAAGTCGTTTTTGCAGTTATCGTGGTATCTGATACCACGGTCAAAAGGCGTTTTTGCAGTTATCGAGGTATCTGGCCAGTTATCGTGGTATCAGATATTCAGATATTACGGTCAGACCGTGGTAACTGGTCGTGGTATCTGAATAGTCATCTCATTTTCATCAAATTTTGTCAGATTGGTGAGAAAGAAGTTTAGCACTTAGTGATGTAACTGGATACCTGTTTTCTTTTGGGATGACTTTGAAAAGTGCAATTTCGGCAATAGTGGTTTTTGCAGAGCACCATATATCAGATACCACGATAACTGCAAAAACCACTAATTGCAGATCCAGTTACCGCGGTAACAGATACCACGGTATCAGCAAAAACGTAACTATTGGGATAGACTTGTGACTCACATTTAAGTTGCGTTTTATTGGATTCACTTTTGTTTCGTCAAAGTTTGTAGTTTGGCTCTTGTTTTGTCTTACTTGCGTTTTATTGAGTTCTTTTTTTCGAAAAGTCAAACTACACCAAACTACGTCGGCGAGGTAGTTTGTAGTTTGAGCTCCGTAGTTTCAGGTTCGAAAATACAGCAAATGGAATGGACAAATAAAACGGCTTTTAAGCGAAACTACGCCGAAACTACATCCAAAAAAACGCAAAATCGAAAACAAAGCGAAATCGAAAACAAAGCGGTCGAAAACAAAGATTCCGAGTTTCCTTATATCAATTATGTGAAAAAAGATTAAAAGCAGAAGAACTTTGTCACCCTGTCCTTGTCGAGGTCATGTTGATTCATCCATAATTTAAAGCTTCAACGGCCGCAGTGGCATTTTGTTCCTCATTTTATATAGCTTCTATTGGAATCGCTTTTCCCACAGGTATCTGTTTTCAAAACAGGTTTGGTCCGATTGCCGCAGGACCAGTTAGTTGAGCCTTCTGAGTTATGGCAAGAAGAAATAGTCTGATAGAACCTCCGCCATAGGTTCCATGCAGCGACTACGGATACCCCACTAAAACTGAGCGAGGTAGAGTTAGATACTGTGAGGTTTGAGTTGATACCGGTCTACTTCCCTCTACGCCGTTTGTCATACGAGGTGGGATGCCTTAAATTGCAGGCGTGGGGAGACCGCTCTACAGTGCGTCAGACGTGACGTCAGTATGGAAGGCAACCAATCAGCTGTAATGGACGACTCAGGCGGAGTTCGGATTCTTCTGTGGAGTTGTACTGCGCTACAGCTGATTATGGAAATAACAATTATGATGTCAGGTGTAGCTCCTCCTCCGCTCGTTTTCATAGGGTAGGGTATCAGGATATATTCGACTCTGCATAGATAGGGAGACGGAGGTTCTATAAGATTATTTGTTCTTGGTGATGGTCATGTCTTCAAGCCTTCTGAGTGAGTCCTACCCACCAATCATGATTGGACCGATCCAAAGGCGTGTAGAGTGCGAATGATGAAAGCCAGGTGGTATTACGATAATCGAAGACGCGAATGGAAAGAGGATAAACAAGCTGGAGTCTTGAATATCATCATGTTTTGTGCTTTAGACAACAACTAAAATTTGCCATCAGATCGGATTGTTAGATTCATTGTGCTTCTTAATTACCACACAATCTTTTACGGTGCCTTACGTGGAATCGTTCTTTTTTAATCGATGGTTTGGCTTTGTTATTTTTTCTAATATCAAGACAGGTTTTCGTGTCTTTGATTTCCTTACCTCTGTTTTTCATCTGTTTCGAGGCTAGGGAGCTATGACTGAGAAACTCTGGAGCCCTGATTGATGGCGAAGCATGGCGCAAGTCGGAGAAGTCAATATCGTCAGGTACTTCTTCGTCATATTCGTCAGGGGTTTCGCGAAGCTCGTCCTCTAAATAGATGTCACCACCACTAGAAAAAATGTTCGTTGTCCTATGCCATCTCCTTTACTTACACTTACTTTTCCTTTACTTTACTTCTTTTTTCTTTTTTTTCACTGCCCCCACAGGCTTTCCTGCAGTCAGATCCCGACGAAAAGCTTGTACCTGCGTAGTTGTCTGACAGTTGCACGAAAAAGTTGCATTTATTCATAATTATGTAATAGTAAAGAATGCTATCATTTAATGTGGTTCAGATTGGGCCAATCTTAAGCAGTAGTATCCAGTAGCATCCTGTCTTGGTATCCCGATGAAAAATTTGTAGCCTGCGTAGTAGTATGGTAGTAGTACGAAAACGTTGCATATAATGCTATTTAATAGCAAAGAATACTATCATTTAATCTGCCTCAGACTGGTCCAATCTTATTCAGTAGTATCCAGTAGCATCCTGTCTTGCTAATATTAACATATAGTAGGATGCAGTAATACGGTAGCCTTGAAGTAGAAGCATGTAGTAGCATCGTTAGCACTGCAGACAACTTTTTCGTACTACTTCATAGTACTATTTTGAGATAAATTTTTCATCGGGATAGTGGCATCCAGTCTTGCTAATAGTAGCATGCAGTACAATGCAGTAACACGTTAGTCTTGGCATAGAAGCATGTAGTAGCGCCACTAGCACCATTTGGTACTGCATGCTACTTTTTCGTACAACTTCATACTATCTGATATAAATTTTTCGTCGGGAAGTATCAGCTACATGTACAAAGGATGGTAAGAGGGTTGCAAAAGGTGTGTTCTTGTAGTGTGGCATGTCAAAACAGGTTTGTATTGTATAGTATTAAAATAAATAAAAAAACTAAAACTGCAACAATAATAGGTAAGTATCTTGGTGAAAAGCCTCGGCAGCTTTATCCATTACTTACCATTTACACCAATGGTCATTCAGGCGCCGCTAATATAATTGGATTCAAGTCCATAACAAGTCCGTTGCTTTTTTAGTCTGAAAATTTGTTTACTTTTGTAGCGTCTCAGTTTCTGTGTGTGAAGTGTACGTAATCCGTTTGTACTTGTGTAAGGAATTGCGACAAGCTAAAAGCTTAACGCTAAATTTAATAATAAATAAATAAAATTACATCTCACACTTCGTTACAGTCCCGCTGGTCGGTTAGAACAGAAAGTAGCCTTACCCAGTTTTGTGGTTCCATTGTTTCTCCGCTTGGGTTTCCAAATCTTCGAAAAGGGACTTCAGATAAGCATTTTGCATTAGACGCTGGTCCTGTAAAGTGAACGATATGAAGAAGTCGACACACCATTTTTTTTTCAATAACTCCGCTTTTAAATATGGCGGGTTTACTTAACAAACTACTTACATTCTTACTTAATTCATGTCTGAACAAGAAAATCAGACAAAAAGAAAAACATTTAGCTACTAAATGCAGGAAACCTCAACAACAAATTTTTGAAAGAAGTATATATTTTACTTTTTATTCAAATAGGCTATAGTAGCTAAATCTTTTTAGTGTTGTCTGGTTTTCGTGTTGAGTTAGTTTCCGAATCTCGTCGCTAGTTGACGCGCTACTACGCGTACCGGTTTGAAGTCGAAACTTGAACGGGCGGGAAGAGGGGGGGGGGGTGGGTGATCTTGACATCGCAAATGCCATGACTCTTCGGATTTAAGTCCTTTTATTACGCTCTCACTTCTTTTATGTGTTAGCCAGGGATCCTAGTAGCATCTATAAAACCAGTATTAAATCACAATCAATCAATAGTTTGATTTCAAGGACCTGTCACCTACACTACTAGTGCATCCTACTTCCATAATCACTTCATATATTTCTAAACCGGGAGAACCAATTTTTTTTTACGGTACACTCTAATCCCTCTAACAAAAACACGCTGATTTTCTCACTTGCCGTTTCGATGTGTATCACCTTCGATGTGTATCACGCTGTCGACGGTTGTCTGCGAGAAGTTTTTCTACCAGAAATACCGGTTATGTAAATTGTTTCCCTGTTTTCGCTACAAGTCATCGGGTCTCGGAAAAAGCTTAAAACAGCCAAAACCGTGGGTTATTTGTTGAAAGCACAGCATAGTGTTAAAGCACTCAAATATTTTGAAATACTGTAAGTTGAAGAGTAAACAGTGCGAGGGGTCCTTTAAGAACCGAAGCCGGACGCGGCCAATAATAGGTTTTACATAATTGTAAAAAACAAACGTAGGCAATTGTCATATTTGCGGGGTCGCAGATCCTGAAAGAAAGTGTTGTCCTTGTATGTAAACTCCTCGGAAGCTCAACAAAAGAAGACAACAAATCACAGCTTACCTCGTGGTAAGGGTAGTACGCCACTACCAATGGAACACAAAGTAGAAAAATAGAGTACATCATCTAGCAGTAATACTGTGGAAAAAGACCTAGATCTACCAGCTGCCTGGAGATATCAGCGGTTCCCGCAGGTGCGTGTTTCTATTTGGAAACTGTGGGAGAACCGATCGATGGAATGCTTCCAGAGCTGTTCGTTGTTAAGGTCGAAGAGAAAGAAAGGAAATCCAGAACACTTCCTGAGAGAAGACTATTAAAGTAAATATTCTTTGAGCCCAAGCTAACTTTGAAACATATATTCAAATAATGTATACAACGGATACGTCAGCTACGATTCTTCATCAGCGACATTTCGGCCCTTCTTGGCAAGGGTCCTCGTCAGGGGTTTTGAAAGCAAGAAGGGCCGCAATATCGCTGATGAAGAATCGTAGCTGACGTACCGTTGTATACATTATTTGAATATATGACTATTAAAGTTTAACTTAAAAGCCAGCTTATTTTTTTTATCTTGGATTTGAATATGCTGATTTATTTTGACTATACTAAGGTATTTTTTAATTTTTATTTATTTGGCCCAAGTAGGGACGTTTGGAATATGCACTGCTGGCTCGACAAGATAAAGTTCATCCAGACGCGGAGAATTTGAGTTTCAACAAAAGCGCGCATTTCGTTGGCCCGTGAAGCGAAGTTCAGGAAATATTTAGTTTCAGGCAGTAAAGCCACTTCTGAAGAAACCCCGTCATAACGTGTAACCCCAAAAATACTTATTTGGCGGCAATTGTTTACCTATGCTAAAACCTGGCTACTAACAGGGCTCTTGCCGTTTGAAAAGAGCAGGACTTCTTAAGTAGAAAAAAGAAGAAAACCAGAAGGCAGGGGTTTTGGAAGCAGGGCAGGGGTTCCCTTCCTAGTTTTAGATTCTTTCCTAGTAGCGGACAAGCAGACATGGAAGCGAAATATATTTACTTAGTTTCCTATTTTTAGATTCATATTATATATTTATATCTACCACTTCGACGAGGGCCGTGCCACCCCCAAGGCTTGGGTTGCTAATCTTTCTAGTTCGTCAATGGGTATACCCGTCAGAAGTTCCATAAGAGACAATACACGGATGCGCGAAACACTTGGATGTTTTCTGTTATGTTTCAAAATTTTGTGCGTAATAAGCGTTACCATGAGGAAGAGCCGAAAAACCGCCAAAAAGCATCTGCTGACTTTTCCGCCATCATGACGATAAAGAATAAAGTCAGCGGTTGCTTTTTTTGGCTGTTTTTTGGCTCTTCTTAGCAAAGCTTGTTATGCATAAAATCTCATACATAACATATTCAGACACAATAGATAACATCCCAAGTGTTATCTGTTCCCCATTGTCTGTTGATACCGCGCATCCTTATGAAACTTCTGACAGTGTACTCTATTTGAGGACTAACAAAATTGAGGAATTTTGTGTGACTGGTTCATTAGCCGAATTTTATCCCGAAGACAGTGACCCCTCCTTTTGGAGAGGATGATGCACTGTACCTGGTGAAGACTTTTTGCGGGGGCCATTTTGCCCCGTGTATTGTAATGCACCTTTTTGGAGAATACTAAATAATACTGGACAAAAGAGATTATTTTTATGTATTTCTGATTGTTTAAATGCTTGCTCCTTATTCCAGTCCGGGCCCGCAATATCATTAACTTGATGTTTAGTCACAAGAAGTTCGTCTACGCGGAGTTCCAATAGGTAGGTAGGTAGGTTTTTTATTTTTAACCAAAAGATTAGAAATAAAATAAAACAACATGACTCAGATCCTATTGCAGTAAAAAGAAAGTCCTAGGTTCGTGTGCAGCAATTTACCAATACTACTTGTACCTAAAAAAAACAAATGATTGAAAAAGGAAAAGAAAACCCGAAGTAAACGAGCAAAAACAGTAGCACCCAAACAAAAACGTTAACGCACACTACCTACTGTTTATGTTCCAATCTTCTGAACTATCTTGATACTGTAAAACTAAGCACTACTTTTAAAAAATTGTGAACTGTTTTGGCTGTTTTAAGCCTTTTCCCAGGTCCATGAACTTCTAGCAAGAACTCGGCAGATTTCAGATAACCGGTTTTACGAATCAATAGCATAATACGTGGGCACTCATAATGCACCTGGCATATATTTTATTTCTTCAACGACCAACAAGGGCCATACACACAAAAATAACAACAACAACAACATAAATGCAAAAACAACAGCAAAGAATTAACTCTCCGCCGGGACCGCATAAAGCACATGTGTCCACTCCTTCCACAGCGGAAGAGAGAGCCTAAAGTAAGGCCCAGAAAGCACCAAAAGGAGCGGATTAGTCGAGCTGAGGATCCTAGACTGAACCGAAAAAACAGCGGGGTGTAAGGTACACCCGTCCAACTCCCCGCACTGAGGTCGGATTCGATCCGGACTTCAAAATCACGCGTTTGGGAACCATGATCTCTGTAATGTCCTAACTTCTTCCCAATTCCTATCGTCCTCTGCAACGCGTGTTCCAAAATGTCCGGAGTGGCCGTATGCGGTTCGGACATACAAACGGAATATCGCCTCCTTGGAATCGGGTCAAGCAGGGTCACAAGTTTCCCTATTCGCGCTCCCTCCTCCCCACACGAATGACTGGATATAGTCCGGGAAAATATGGTTTAGCTGACATTCAGTCGGGTCGTTCAGAAGTCCGTCAACTGTGTCATCGTCTTAGCTTTCGTAGAGTAGAGGTGGTTCAGAAGATGAAAGTAGGAATTTGCCAATTTGTGGGTTTGTTCCGATCACTTGCAAGCAAAACCCTTGAGATAACAATGATCAAGGTCCATCGGCAATCACGAGAATGGATCATGTGGTAAAACTAATTTTCACACCTGGTTGTAATGATGCGTACTTTAAGGGCACTGAAAATTCGTCTGTAAGCAAACCCCTGAGCCAAAACGATAATGGGCCTTTGGGGACCATAAATAAATATCGTTTTGACAAAAGGTTTCTTTTTCACATTTCGGTTATGATGTGCACTTTAAGGGTATACTAGGAATTCGTTCTAAAGCAAAACCGCTGTCGCACAAATGATCATGGGTCGAAATGTATCATTTGATCAAAAGTACATTCTGACTTTGCAGTTAAGATACGAACTTGAAGGGAGCTAGAAATTCATATGTAAGCAAAACCCGTTGAGGCAAAAATTATGTTTATTGCGCTTAAAAGTATATTTTTTACTTTGCGCTTAAGATTAGGAATTGACGTTTTCTAAGCCAATCTTGTCAACTCTCCAGTATTCAAGCCAAGTTTCATCGTACTCTCACGTCTGGTTGCACCTTAAAAAGGCTACCACCTGAATTCCGGACCCCCCCCCCCCCCTGCACCTCCCCCCAGAGTGCCCGGATCCAATCCGGTTCTGTCAATGATTTATCTAGATCATTTGTTTGTTATTTCCACAAAGTTCCTTCCCGATCTCTCCAGTCTAAGCAGGTCACTTATTTCTCCCCCCCACCCAACAGTTGTAGGATCATGTCTGGACATGAAAAAGAAAGTCCGAGACCTGTCCTCTGTTAAGTTATTAAATTTTACTGGAATCCAATCACCCGTTCCAAAGTTACGCATGACTCAATATTCTGGATTCTCCCTACCTCCACTACCTCCGCGATGATCGGATCGAGAAAACTACTAATTTCCATGTCAGTTTGGTTGGATCCTTGATATACCTGCCAAATTTTGTCGTGAAAATCCTCAAAACCACCATTACCAGAATTATGGGAAAACCCCCTCCACCCCCACCCTCTCCCAAGTATCCAAAATCAATATTTGCATGTTGGGGAACATTAGCCATTAACACCTTCGATTGCGCGACCTCACAATCGATTACTTGAATATGAGGGAATATTAGCTCTGGACACTTCAATTCCCCGAGTACTGGGGGCTCGTCGATTCCCAGACTTCGTGGGGAAGATTAGCCTTGGGCGGTCTAAACTAAGTTGTACCGTAATTCCATACAAGCGGGACGTCACACTCACACCCATCTGATCTATTTTACCTCAGAAAAGAAAAATTGACTATATAGGCTATGAACGTGTCCGAATGCTGTTACCTTTCTTTCTTCTCCGACACTTCTAGAATACCAAAATTTAAGTCAGGAAGAAGAAGAAGAAAAAAGAATTAGCTGTAAAAAGCTGACAAAATGGATGAGCTACTGATATCCAACCTTCTTATCTTTCCTTTCTTCGTTGGCCATGATCGCCAGTTGTCTTAAATTTGGTATGTTTGCCGAATTGTCAGTTGTCTTTTTCAATTTGTTACGTTTGCCACCGAAAACACTGAGAGAATCGCCGTACTCCTCAGTTTCTTCATGAAAGTTTAGCATTCTTGCTGAATTTGTCGATGAATTTTATGCTGAATTAATGCTGCATTAACTCAGTGAAAATTTATGTCCGAAAGCAAAATGCTGTATAAAATGCTGAATTAATTCAGCATTTTCGTTAGTTTCGGAGCTTTCGGATACGTTCTATATAGATAGATAGTCCTTCAGCCCAAGCTGAATGCGAACCATAGTTGACGGTGCAAAGCGGATAAGCCAGCTACAATGTAGCTGACTTATCCGTTTTGCACCATCCAATATATATAGAGTCGAGCGGCCATCGAGGCGCTGGTCGCGTTTACATTTATAAAACGGCATAGAGACCAGGGGTGTCGCGACTAGTTGGGGGAGAAATAGTCGAATCGGAGCGAAGCGCCGCGATTTTTCGTAAAAACAGTCCATTTTTGGGATCCCAAAACGTAAGTGGAGGGATACCTATGACATCGCAAAAGTTGTCCGTCTGACCGTCCGTCCGTCTGTTAGCACGATAACTCTCGAAGGGAACGATATATTATGATGAAACTTGGTGTGAGGATTCTTTGGGTCAAGCAAGGGGAAGGTCAAGTTCGTAGATGGGCTCTGTAGCCCTAGATTTAGGGGTGGGGGAGGGGATTTCTATGAAGGGGCAAACAAAATATTTTTTTTTAAAGCTATTGAGATAGTTGATTTAGGGGTAGGGAGACATGTTGAATCGGAATATGAAATTTATTTTATTGCCGGACAAGTAGTTCACCGAGAATCCGGCGAAAACCGGACACAAAATTTGTCAACCAGTTTTGGTCTACCCCTTTATTCTCAAACTAGTATAGCTCTGCGCGTCGATGCCGAAATTCATTTGTTTATTCTGTGTGACGTCGGAGAGACTTAGTGGAATCGAAGGTCGAAGGGGTTGATATATTATTTTCGAACGAGGAAATATCAAGCGACAATATTGTTCAATGAGGATTCATTGGTAAATTACAGGTCAAGTTCGTAGATGGGTCCTTTTGTCCTATCTTTAGAGGCAGAGGAGGGATTTCGAATTTACGGTAAAAACATGTATGTTTTGTAAGCTAATAACATATTGACTGAAGGGGTAAGTTAGGTCCCCTGAATCCATATGTGAACTTAGGTTTCTTGCAGGACAAATGGTTCATCGCGAATTCGGCTGAAACTGGAAATTGGCTGAAGCTCAAAGTTATTTCTGAAATCGATTACCGATTCGGTATCGGGACAAGAAGACACGCTGAAACCATTTTGAACTTTATTTTAACAGGAAAATATTCAAGGAATCTGACGAAGACTGAATGGAGAAGACATGACCCAATTGTTCGAATCAAATGTTAGATTTTGGGATCTCATCGAAACCTTTGGTCTTGATTTTCTTGGAAACAGTCGATTTTTTTGTTAAAACAGTCAGTTTCTCGTGAAAATAGTCAATTTTTTCTTAAAAATGGTAGTTTTCTTAAAATAGGCCGATTTTTTGGCAACACAGTCGTTTTTTCTCAATAATTTTACCTTCAAAAACAGTTGGTAAAAATGGCCAGCCAGTCGGTAAACATCCCCAAACATTTTGGCTAGTAACCCTTTTGCTAGGGACAACCAAATCCTACGTTGGGTCCTCAATCACACGACGTCGCTATGTAGGTCACGACTGTATTGAGTTCCGATACAATTTATTCGACACCCCTGGGGCAACTAGATTCCCCTATCTGTCGGGGAACATTAACTCCTGACGGATTGAAAGTGTCCGGAAGCTCCGAAACGAACGAAAATGCTGAATATATTCAGCATTTTATGCAGCATTTCGCTTTCGGACTTGAATTTTCCGTCAATTAATGCAGCATTAATTCAGCATAAAATTCAGCAAGAATGCTAAATTTATGCAGCATTTTCAAGAACAAACTGGGGTGCACGGCGATTCTCTCAGTGTTATTGGCGGCAAAGATAACAAATTCAAAAAGACAACTGACAATTCGGCAAACATTCCAAATTCTAATACAAGTTGCGATCATGGCCAACGAAGAAAGGAAAAATAACAAGGTTTGATATCAGTTGCTGATCCATTTTGTCAGCTAATTCTTTTTTCTTCTTCTTGTTCCTGACTTAAATTTGGGTATTCTAGAAGTGTCAGAGAAGAAAAAAAGCTAACAGCTTTCGGATAAAAACGAAAAGAAAATGCAGCATTAATGCAGCATTTACAGCACCAAAAAGCTTTTGGACACGTTCAGACACGTTCATTGCATCCCCGACAATCGGGGAACAATAACGTGCCGAGTACCGATTCACAGGTAGAGGAACCATAGAGCCTGCCAGTCCGTTTTCGTAGAGAAAACGAGCAAAATTTTTAGTTTGGTCTACAGACATGTCTAAAGTAAATTATATAAGAAAGAGCTTGGTCCAGCTAACGAGCCCCTTCGCAGCTGTCCAAAACAGGTGAGACTCCTTCTATTGTATTTGTTGCTTATTTTTTACCTACTGAGAGGAACAAAACTGAAAAGAACGAAAATTTCAGTCTGACTCAAGCATGTTTTGCAGTCCCATGCAAAATAGAGATACATTGGATCTGTTACAGCATTTCTTATTATTTGTATCAAAACTGTAGCTGTGTTTTTGCATGCCTTACAGCAAGCCTGTGAGTAGCAGCTGTGCTTATTAGGTGTTCTGGCAAACCTTTCCCCGAGCCTGTCTGCTCTTAAGGCATTTTTACTCCTCAGTCCAACGGCCAAAGAACAAAATCCACAGGCTATGGCCAAAGCCCTTCTTGATGCTGTTAGCTGCGTTTTTGCATTCCTGTGGACTGTAGATGTAGCAGTTGGCCTGTGTGCTAATAAGGCGTTCTTGCAAGCTATATGCCGTAGACTTTGGCCTGTGGGCTTTAAACACCAAAAATGGCCTTATAAGCTGCCAAAAATGGACAGTGGCAGTAAATTTAATTTTTTTTAGAAATTTTAGCAAGGGCACAGTACCGCCATAAAATCTGTTAAAAACAAACAAATTGTCATATCGTATTTTCAATTCAGCAGATTTTTAGGGGGGTATTGTGCCCTTGCTCCAGGGCATGGTGCCCCAATGCATGAGCACCATGCCCACATACCATACCAAGCCCTGACATTGGGGTACCCTGCCCAAAAATTGAGGATTTGTGTATGACTGCCCTGATTACATCAAAAATGTCTACAGGAAGATAATAGATACCTTGAATCTTGTCTGGGCCGTATCTCCCTGCTGCTGCATGAGAAGTGAAAACCCTTCACTGAGTAGGGAAGCAGACTTGAGTGTTGCAAAATTGTTCACTTTTGGCAGAGGATCAGGGAGGTATGGTGCATACAAGATTCACGGTGTCTGTATCTTCCTGTACAATACAGGTATGTGATTTGAATGTTTGTTGACTTTGAACAGTGCACCATTACTGTTTCATCAACGTTTTGTAAGATTTTCGAGCGTCTTGTATTTGCTAGTATTCGTAAGTTTTGTTGGATGCCTGAATTCCAGTTCGGATTCAGGAAGGGTTTAGGTTGCTTGCACGCCCTGCTCATGCTTTCTGAAGTGCTCATTGATGCTAGTGATTCTGGGGAAACTCTAGTTCTTGGGTTCCATGACGTAAGCCGGGCCTTCGATTCGTCTATCCATCCACAAGTGATTCTGGAAGCGTACAGACGAGGTGTGCCACTGGATATTGTGAAGGTTTTGTATTATATGTACCATCGGCTTAAGGCTTGTATCAAGGTCCCAAATGATCCTCATAAGACTGTTGAAGTTCCCGTTGAGAAAGGTGTCCGCCAAGGATCAGTTATTTCCCCTGACCTCTTCAACAATAGTGTACTAGAAGCACAGTCTAAAATCTGTACTTCGTGTATTTTGAAAGGGTTGGATTTGTCCTTGCTAACGTATGCAGATGATCTACTTAACCTGTGCAGACTCGTCCCTACATTATTGAAAATTATGATATCCTCGAAAAGGAGTACAAATAGTTGGATTGAAGTTTAACCCCTCGAAATCAAATATTTTGTTCTTTAATGATCGTTTATCTATTAGCTAACCTGTTAAACTGGGGAGCACCCTTCTTGAACCGTCTGATCAGGTCATTTACCTTGGTGTCCCAATCGGAAGGAGTCTCCGCGAAACCCGTTGTTTGCTTATTGAGTATTCGGGAAAAAAAACTCCGAACGGCGTACGTATGCATAGTGGTAAATAAGTCTTGATTCTGTCGGAAATATCTTGCTATTTTGTACAATACTGTAGCCCTTCCTCATGTCCTCTACCTCACCCCTTTCTGGAAAATTTTTACCCATTTTGAAATCAAACATATCCGTTCACTATTCTTTCGTTACCTTAAATTTTTGATAAAATTGCCACTATGGACGCGGAACACCTATTTAATCAACAGATTTAAAGTTAATGAACATGATACCGCGGTGGAAGTTCTCCGTCCTCGAATCCTTCGTTCTTGCACCCACCCCTGCATCACCCGTCTGTACGGCCAGGAATGATCGATTAAGATTAGTTACTGTCCTTCAAGTGTTATTGTTATTGTTCATGTACTTTGTGTTTTTGTTTTTTCCTTTTCCAGTTTCTTTTATTATACTCCACTAGCCCTCATTGTAGTGCAGTGGGTCAATAAAGTTCATTCATTCATTCATTCATTCATACCTCTACTATATTACTTGAACCAGTCTATTTTCGTCTGGCTGAATAAAAATGTCAAATTAGTACTTTGGTGAATGGTCTGGGGACTACTCCTGGCAATCTAAAAAACAGCTTACTTCATGGTTTTAAAATAATGTGCTCTTCTAGACACACCACAACCTACAGCTACAAAAAGTTCTGGACCCGCTATACAAAAAAAATTCCGTGAATACAGAGTTGACAAGCAAACAGCAGCCATTCACAGTACTTAAATTTAACTTAGAAAATTTATTTTTGTATTCCAGAATTTCCAGATACTCAGCATCCTCCATTTTTTAACGGAACCACAGGCTAAGGCCAAGGAACAACAACATCAAGAAGGCCTTTGGCCGTAGCCTGTGTCTTAACATCTTAACATACTGGAATATAAACAGTGCAAGGGGTGCTTTGACTATCATAACATTGTAAATCTGGCGTATAGAGGGATATAGGCCTATAGAGGACCTCCGTTTATGTGATTAATCGAATGCTGTTCTTTTAATTTCTAGTGTCCAACAGAGAGGTGCTAAGACATGGTACCCAGACCCTGAGTTCATCAAGCAGTATGAATCCCCAGTCCTAGTTCCACCTTTTGATAAGGAAGCACGGAAATGGTCATTGCCAATTTTGTCCAAGAACTATGCTGCACCCCTTGAGAAAAAGGTTGCCAATCTGCAGCTGAACTTCGGCCCACAACATCCTGCTGCCCACGGAGTGCTTCGTTTAGTGTTGGAGCTTGATGGAGAGGTAACCCTCAGTTTATTTTTTCTCAAATAAATAAATGGATTTCATGCCCAGATATGATTCTTATGCCTCTTCTTTCAGGAAAACAACTTACCTTGAATAACCTTAAACTGCACTTTGGGGCAATTTAAGGTACCCCCCCTCCCCGAATGTTCTCGGCCAGTCGGTTGGCGAGCGCCGCGTTTTTTTTTTTTAAATAGTTGATTTTGTTCTTGGAAACAGTCGATTTAAAAAAAAAAAACAGTCGGTTTCTCATAGTCGATTTTTTCTTAAATAGTAGTTTTTCTTAAAATCAGCCGATTTTTGTCAACACAGTCGTTTTTCTCAGTAATAGTCGTTTTTATCTGCAAAAACAGTCGGTAATAATGACCAGCCAGTCGGTAAATACCTCCTCCCCCCAAACATTTTGGCTAGTAACACCTTTGGATGCTTCTAAACATTTTAACTACACAATTAACAAAAATCCAAGTGCAATACTAGCCTACTGTATTAATAATCTAACTACGCAAAAGTGCCCATGTTAGCTAAGTGTTATTTGGGTCAAAATAAAATTTACTGATTAAATTGTAAAAGGACTGAGACCTGTTCACTACACCTTTTGCGGACTCTGGAACTTTCCATTCTGTTCAAAATATAATTCAGGATATTAGCCACTAATTATTTAATACGTTATTATTATTAACAAGTTATGTCAATCCAAGCTTTAAAATGTATCAATTTAAAATCAACTGCCATTCTCTTCTGCTTCATCCTAAAACAACACAATATCAGTTTGTCAAATTTTTCTTGAGTCAATTTTTGATAAACTCTTGGGGAAGTACAAGGAAATTAGCAGAGAGATCTACCAACACTTGTTCCCTCCTTGGCTTCAGCACTTGTTACTGCATTTAACACATTTTGTCCAGTCATCTGAGCTGAAATAAACAAATGCAAAGCCTACTTGCCCTTTCCGTTGTTTTGGAAATTTAATTGTTAAGAGCTACTGTCTTTATTTTCCTCAGCTCTTTGCTTTCTTAGAAGTGAGCACAAAATAATGAACATTATTATATATATATTCTTTCTTTTCTAATTTGGGGTTGGTGGTGGGTGGGATAGTACAGTGGTTCCCAACCGTTTCTATATCACGTACCCTAAATTAAAGTTCAAAAAGTTTGCTTACCCCTTTTTGAAAAAACATTGTTCTACTATTCTACTAAGATCGGTCAAGATCAGAATGCCAAAAAGACGTCATTTACTGTGATAAATGGTAAGGGATCAATGTGTAAAAATATATACAAATAAATGGGATACTTGAAGCTGTAAGTTTGTCAATGTCATTCTCGTCCGTAGCTGGTCAAGGATCAGAAAGATCTCGCGGACCCCGGTTGGGAACCACTGGGATAGTATGAATATGGTTTAAGTTGAATTAAAGGAGTTAAATCTGAAATATCCGACCCACTGAACAATTTTTAGTGGGTGGGATTGACTAATTCGTTGTAATAAAGGGTCGATTTAGTTTTTCTCTGTTCTAAATACTAGTTGCGTTTTTGCAGATCCCATGGTGTCCATGGTGTCTGTTACTACGGTAACTGGAACTGCAATTAGTTGTTTTTGCAGTTACCGTGATATCTGATAAACATTTGCTGTGCAAAAGCGACAATTGCCGAAATTGCGCTTTTCGAAGTGATCCCAAAAGAAAAACTGATATTCAGTCACATCACGGAGTGCCACCACTTTTACAAAAAATGATGAAAGTGAGATGACGTTTTTAGATACTACGATCAGTTACTACGGTCCTACCGTTGTATCTGAATAGCAGATACCACGATAACTGCTAGACTATGGTATCAGATACCATGGAATATGCAAAAACGCAACTACTATTTCTGAATACTTCGATTTTAGACGTTTTGTTCGTCTTGCTGCTCGAGAGCTCGAGCCTGGCATTCATCCAGAATTTTTTCTGTTGATCTTTGGTTTCAAAGCTATGACGCTCAGAGAACTGTCTTGGAGAACTGTCCTGGCAGTGACCCCGGTTTTTCGCATCCTCCCAGTTTGTAGGCATGGGTTGAATCTGGTAGTTTTATCTTAATTTGTTAGTGATGAAAGCAAAAATAGCACAATGCAGACGCTTACTAGGAATGACCTTTTCACGATGAAATAGCTCAAAATACAGTTTGCGAAAATACCATTACTTTCCATGTGTAACTAGAGATTTTCGTGTTGGCGCTTGTCGACTCTATCGCTCTTCGACGCGGCAGCTGGACGCAAAATATTTGAAAACTGAACGCGCCGTGGTTAAAAAGAGGAAAACCAATCAAAGCAGCAGGAGTCCGAAATAGAGGAGTAGTATATAATACCGGCTCCCACTCCACCCTCCCCCCAATTTCAAAACCCCATTTTAACATCAATTTCTTAAACTTTAACATCCTTTTTACCAAATTACCCCCCTTTTTAAGAACATTTTTATTTTCTTACTTCCAAAATAAAGGATACAAGAAATGAGAATATTACCCTTTACTACATATAAAATACTACAATATACTACTACTTCTTTTTTTTTTCATTTTTCATTTTTTATTCAAATATTACTGAGTAAACAGTTCTAAATCCACATATGTTTCTTTGTTCTTGTTTTCGCGTACAATAGGCTGCAAAACTAGATTTTTCTTTAAAAGTAATTCGTTAGCAATGGCATTATATTTCTGGGTTATAAACAAATCACAGGGTTTGTCATTATGATTAATAACTACAACCAACTTATCACCATATTTTGTCTTAGCAATTCTCATTTTAACAATAGTATATTTCAATCCTAACACTAGTTCTTCTTTCCTGATTGTCTCATTGTATTTATTCATTCTGATTGTATTCAAGACTTCCTTTGTGGACTCCATTTATTAGGGGATGATTTTATTAAATAAAAATCCAAGCTCCTAATTATCGACCGCTCGTAACATCTGTGGTGTGAGATGCGTCACAGACGCCTCCAGCAGATAGCAACAATCAGCGGAAAATATCCGTGAATATTTAGTGTCGCGTCTGGTGCAAGCAAGGAGACATTTGTAAACAAGTTGAGATTAAGAAGGTGTTGAAGAAAGAAAAAATTTCCAATGTAAGTATTTTTAGTTTTCTAGCGATAAAGACAAGGATATCCAGGTAGATATCTAGCAAGATAGGAATAGCTGCATCTGAAACAAACAATTACGCAAATATCAAATATACCACACGAGTTATCAGATGACGAAGCGCATCACAGGAGATGACGTAGGAACCAGATGGCCTTGACAGATTCTGTAAAGAATTTTTAATGGGTTAGATAATGTTGCGAAGCGCGTATCACGAGATGACGTAGGAACCAAATGGCCTTCAAAAATTCTGTAAAGGAATTATCTGGGTCAGATAATGTTGCGAAGCGCGTCACACGAGATTATGTAGGAACCAAATGACCTTCGAAAATTCTGTAAAGGAATCATCAAGGTCGTTAAAAGATTTTTATTTTCAGATGAACAGCGAAGGTATTCAGAAGAAAACAGCAACCATTCCGAAAAAGTATATGAATGGGTTGTTCAAACTGGAGAAATCGGAGCAAGAAACATTCCTTTTGCTGTGGAGTAAGGTAGTCACAGCCTCAGATGAAGTCGAAGGTGAAGACCGTACGACAGCGTGTTCCTCTGTTGACAAGAAAAAAGAGAAGAGCGTGCAGTTTTTAGCCGATATTAAAGCGAATTTACATGCTTCGCGAAGGTTTGGAAACTTCAAAGTGGACGTAAACATCAAGATGGTGCTGAGCAGCAAAATATGTGGAGTCAGTTTGGAACAAGCAGAACGTATGATAGTTGATTTAAATAAAGTGGAGGTGTATTTGGATTATTTAACAGTGTTACTAAAAGCGAAAAAAGGTGAAGTGTATGCGTACATGCAAAAACTGTTCAATGACAACCCTGAGAATCTATACAAGTGTTTTCTTGAAGAACGATTTAAGAAATATGGAGAAAGCAAATCAACAATAAGAAGATATCTTCAGTTGTATGGATTAGTCCGCGAATATCCTGGAATACCTTTCTGTGGGAAAGGGTACTATTGCATCGTCGAAAATGAAAAAGCTATTCGCAAAGCGATCCAAGAGGATGAGATATTGTCTTCATTACTCAAGGAGCATCCTGCGCAAGTTTTCTTATCCGATGAAGTGTTGATTGATTTTGATAAACTAAGTCTTTAAGTTGGCATACATTTTCTCAATAAATTTGGTGGAATTGGTGTTTCATTGATTGAGTTATAAGCTAGATTTTGGTTGTCAGGTAGAGGATCATGTGTGAAAAGTCAAACTTGCGAACCATTCTTTTGAGCTATTGATGCGTTCTTGCAATATTTATATCCATTTAAACGGACTTGTTTCATATATTTTTCGCGAGGAAAAAATCGATAGGTGTTACGCATTTCTGCTTCGCGTTGAATGACCTCTTCAACCGTTAACTGTCCGCATTTTAGCATTGATAACAGTTCAGTGTAAAAATTATACGTGGTTCTATATTCTGCTTTTCTATCTGCAATATTTAAATGTTTTTCGATTATTTCGATGACGACG
The DNA here is from genome assembly GCA_023053575.1 of Branchinecta lynchi. Lineage (NCBI taxonomy): Eukaryota > Metazoa > Arthropoda > Branchiopoda > Anostraca > Branchinectidae > Branchinecta > Branchinecta lynchi. The sequence goes on along the minus strand of JAKZAP010000008.1, from coordinate 25,149,597 downwards.
GAACCCAAGCTTAAAGACGCTAAAGGTAGCATAAGAAACGCACTTAATCCTGCTGCCGAAAAGGCAAATTTGGATAAAAGAAGACCGTTGCTCACATTACTGTAATACTTATAACTTCGGCGATATACAAACATTTTCTTTTCTAATTCTTCCATTTATAATCTAACTAATTTGTTTCAAAAATCACTTCTTTAGGTTTGCTTCCAAACATCGCAATTCGGAGCACATACGCCATCTCGGAAACAATATTGTCTCTATTATGCTCGCTCGGAGAATATATATATTCTCCAGGGAGCGCTTGCTCTGTGAAACGCATACTGAAACCAGTGCTTTTCTTTACGACTAAGAAAACGCAGTCGGGAGAAATTCATTAATAAAAATGTTCCCCTATTAAATGATGAATACTGCAGAGGTTATTCAGCTTTGTAAAAAGGTTATATCAAACAACAAAGCGGTTATACGAAGGTTACCGCAATACCGAGTTAATGAACTGAGGACTTCTGCGAAAATTAATAAAATAAAAACAAATGGAGCTAAGAAACATGAAATAACAAATAGTATAATAAACCATCTTGATAAGTATATTTTAATAGCTGAAGAAAAAATTAATATTGAACGCAGAAACGAAAGAATCAATAAGAACAGACCATCAGACTACAAGCCAGAACCGAAATTACGAATCATTCTGGAAGATGAGATAAAAGAAAATAATATCACCATTACAAAACTAAAACAAGAATACAATGATAACAAAGAAAAAGAGACAAGTGAATTAAAGAAATTTCTGAAAAACAAGAACCTATCAACTCGCGGAAACCGAGAAGAAGTCATACAAAAGGTTGAAGAATACTATAATAATATTATTACCAAACATAAAGATTCCGTACAGAAAAATAGAGATATCATAAGAGATCAAACAGAAAGACGTGATAACAGTAGACAGAAACCAATTGGTTTATCAACTCTCTTCATAAATAAGAAAAAAATCAAAGAAGAAAAATTAATTCCTGATCATTTATTTAGAACTGAAGAAGAACAACAACCTACTATCTCTAGGGAAAATGAGAATTTGTACACTGTAAACATATCAGTTGAAAGCAATGGAAGAGATGAACATACTCTTATTGCTTTTGTTTTCGCAGATTTGAGACAAAGAATGAATGAACTTTATCAATATAGAGTTCAGTTCGTAACTCGTGTTATTTTCCATCAACAGGAGAATGATGAAGAAGTAGTAGTGTATTACAACAGTACTTCTTGGATTTTAAATAAAAATAGCATTCTTACTCATAATCATTTGAATGATAATAACAAGAGACTTAGTTCTTTAAGTAATACCCCTCGATCTGGGCTACAATTTAGTCGGTATGAAGGAATTGATTATAGGATGACACGAATAGAATCTTACATGGGAGGAACGTTTAAAATACTGCCAGATTTCGTAAAAAATAAAAGAGCTTGCTTGAATATTGAAAATAACGACCAGAAATGTTTCCTTTGGTCTATCTTAGCAAATCTACATCCAGCTAAGGATCATCCGGAAAGAATTTCGAAATATAAACAATATGAGAACGAATTTGATTTCGAAGGGGTTACCAACTTCCCAATGGATACTAAAGATATACACAAATTTGAAAATAGATACAACATTAAAATTTGTTTATTTCAAATTGAAAAAGAGAAAATTATCAGAAGTCATATACTAAAAAGTACAATCAATGGCAAAACAGCTAAACATGTTATTAATTTATTATATTTCGATAATCATTATGTACTGGTAAAGGATCTGAGCAGATTAGTTGGTAGTCAAATCTCTAAAAATAAAACAAAGGCATACCTATGCACTTTTTGCGGAAGGCATTTTACAAAAGAAGAACACTTTGAAAAACATGAAAGTAAAAATAATTGCGAAGTTCCTGATATAATAATGCCTCCTGAAGGTTCAAGTATACAATATAGAAATATTGCAAAACAAATGAAAGTACCTTATTGCATAATAGCCGACTTTGAGTCTTATAATGAAGAGTACAATCAAGTACACGGGAAGAAAACAATAAAAGTGGCCAAACAGAAACCATTTGCTTACGGATTTCAGGTATGCTGTTCCTTTGATACAAACCAGAACAAATACTATGACTATTTCGGTGAAGACGCTGCAGAACATTTTGTTAAAACCGTTACAAAAGTATCCACAGAAATTGCAAACAAATATGAAAGCAGACAAAGAAACCATACTTATACCAATGGAGAAATTACCGAAAAATGGAATAAACTAATTAAAAAGACTTCTCACATCTGTACAACTGAAATTACTGAAAATCCTCACTTTGATCACGACCACATGACAGGAGAAGATAGGGGATTTGCTCATGCTGAATGTAATATGAAATATAGGATTCCTAGGCATATCCCGGTAGTAATGCATAATTTATCTAAATATGATTCCCATCTGTTTGTTAGAGAATTGATACCTGATAACGGAATTTTTGAAAGTGCAGAAAGTTTCATCTCATTCTCGAAATCAATAAGTATTACAAAAGCGGATACGAAAATAAAATATGAGATGCGGTTTATAGATTCAATTAGATTTATGGCTTCATCTTTAGACAAACTATCAGCAAATTTAGCAACATGTGATTGCAAAGTACCTTGTAATCATCTAAGACAGAATTTCAGATTCACATCTAACAGCTTCAAAAATGACGATGAATTCAAAGAAATAATTAAAAACGGGGTGTATCCCTATGAATTCGTAGATAGTTTCGATAAAATGAAATGTACAAAGTTACCATCAATAGAAAGTTTTTATTCTAGGTTGACGGGGAAAGGTATTGACAAAAGTGATTATAAAAGAGCGGTATCTATATGGAAGCAATTTAACTGTGAAACATTACTTGATTATACCAAGTTGTACCTAAAAAGTGATGTGTTAATTCTATCAGACGTTGTGGAGAATTTCAGGAACGTTTGTATACGGAATTATGATTTGGATCCACTTCATTACTTCTCAGCTCCTGGGTTGACATGGGATTCTTTCTTAAAGCATTCAAAAGTAGACTTACCGTTATTCTCAAAGGAAGACATGTATACCTTTATAGAAAAAGGAATAAGAGGTGGTGTATCCCAATGTATAAAAAGATACGCAAAAGCAAATAATAAATATACAAGTGATTATAATAAGCATAAACCATCTAATTACTTAATGTATTTAGACGCTAATAATTTATATGGGTGGGCGATGTTGCAGAATTTACCAGCGAATGATTTCCAATTCATTTCCATACCGGATGATTTGAAAGAAAGGAATGAATACGAATCAATCGAGTATTACAACCATCTAAAAACTCATATCAAGTCGGTGATTACGATTAAGTCGGTTAGACAAGATGTAGGTGCTATATATGAGGTAGATTTAGAATATCCAAAAGAACTACACGAATTACACAAGGATTTACCATTAGCACCCGAACACTTTAACGGTAAGCTATGTACCACAGTATTAGATAAAACCAACTATGTAGTTCACCACAGGAATCTAGAATTCTATTTACAAAAAGGTTTGATATTGAAAAGAGTACACAGAATACTAGGATTCACTGAAAGTGCTTACTTAAAAGGATATATAGACCACAACACAGCACTTAGAACTAAAGGTACAAATGATTTTGAAAAGGATTTCTTTAAGCTTATGAATAATGCTTGCTTTGGAAAAACTATGGAAAACGTAAGGAAGCGAGCGGATATGGAAATAATAACGGATGATGCAACAAGAGAAAAAATAATAAAGAAACCCAACTTTAAATCTGAAATAATATTCAGTGAAAACTTTTCAGTGGCAAGAATATCGAAGGAAAAGATAAAACTAGACAAACCAATGTATATCGGCTTTGCTGTATTGGAACTATCCAAGTTATTGATGTATGAATTCCATTATGATTATATGAAGCCTAAATATGGAGATAAAATTGATTTGTGTTATATGGACACTGATTCTTTCATATATGATATTAGAACTGAAGATTTTTATCAAGATATCAAACAGGATTTGAATGAGAGGTTCGATACATCTGATTATGCGAAAGATAATCCATATGGGTCTCCTAGTGTAAATAAGAAAGTGATAGGAATGATGAAAGATGAATTAGGTGGACAGGTTATGACAGAGTTTGTTGGATTACGATCAAAAGTAGATGCTTATTTAAAGGACAACCAAGACCCTTCAAAAGCTAGCAAAAAACTGAAAGGAATAAAAACCAATATAGTTAAAGATAAAATTACGATTCAAAACTATAAGGATGTACTGTTTGGTAAAACTGAAAACCTTTCTGTGACCCAGTACAACTTAAGATCATACAAGCACAATATGTTTCTAGAAGAACAGAATAAAAAAGCGTTAGATCCTAAGGATGATAAAAGGATAGTAAAAAGCGATAAAATACACACTTTACCTTTAGGTTATAAACATTAAATTCAAGTACCTACTTAAAAAAATCAAGAACCTACTTCAAAACTTCAAGTACCTACTTAAAAAAATCAAGTACCTACTTCAAAACTTCAAGTACCTACTTCAAAAATTCAAGTACCTACTTAAAAAAAAAATCAAGTACCTACTTAAAAAAATCAAGTCCCTACTTAAAAAAATCAAGTACCTACTTAAAAAATTCAAGTACCTACTTCACAAATTCAAGTACCTACTTCACAAATTCAAGTACCTACTTAAAAAAATCAAGTACCTACTTCAAAACTTCAAGTATATACTTAAAATACTCAAGTAAATCTTATAATGAAAAATTCTTCCTAAATAAGTGAATGAAAAGGCTCCAATCAAAGTCTATGATTTTAGTGAAAAGAACACTTATCAGAATAAGCACGACCTTGCACCTCAGTGGCCATTTAGACTCTTAATTTGTGGTAGTTCTGGAACAGGGAAAACTAACCTTCTTTTGAATTTAATTTATGAATATCTTTGTTTCAACCGAATATACTTGTATGCAAAAGATCTTGAAGAAGATAAATACCAAGACCTTATAACCGATTTGACCACTTTGGAGTCACAATGTAAAACGAATATTTTAACCGTAAGTAATGACCTTAATGATATTATTGATGTTGATGATCTAGACCCTAAATACCAAAACTTGATTATCTTTGATGATTTTGTTACTGAAAAAGACCAGAAGAAAATAGAAGACTTATTCATAAGAGGAAGAAAGAAAAATGCCTCAATTGTTTATTTATCACAGAGCTATCATAAAACCCCAAAGGTGGTAAGACTTCAATGTAATTACTTCGCATTCTTTCAGTGTTCTAATCCAAAAGAAGTAAAATTAATAAGACAAAGCCATGTATCCAGTATAGACAATGAAAAATTTCTCAAACAATTCGAGGCTGCAACCAAGGGCTACGGTTTTTTCTTCATAGATTTAAAAACAAAAGATAAAACCCTTAAGTACAGGAAAAACTTTGAAAAATATACCGGATAATTTATTTCTATAATAAATGAATAAATTTGGTAGTGTTGGAAAAAAGGTTAGTAACGAATCGAAAGTTACTGACGAAAATGGTAACATTAACCTACATGATAGACGAATTATAAATTTAGGTGATGCCAAGGCAGACAAGGATGCTATTAGCTTAAGATCTATGACTGTGATTATGAATCAATTTAAAGAACAAATGACTGCAGGACAAGTGCAAGCCAACCAATACTTTAGCGAAGATATCAACAGATTAACTGCGATAGATGATTCTCCTGATAATTCGTTGGTAAGGAACAAAGATAAAGGGTTATTTGTAAAACAAACAATTCAGGTTACTGATAAAGAACTTGATGCTGGGAATAAAGTTATCACAAATGTTCAAGATCCTAGAAACAAACATGATGCTGTTAATTTAGGAACGTTAACTACGTATCTTTTAGATTTTGACAAAAAGCTCGAAAACCAACAAGCCCTTAGCAAAAGTATTGAAACGAAGATTGGCGACCTTAGCAAAAGTATTGACAAAAAGCTTCTTGACCTTAGGAAAAGTATTGACAAAAAGCTCGAAAACCAACAAAAAATGAGCAATATTATTGGTTCAAATGATTTGGACCAAGATCTGCATATCAATGTCATTGAAAGAGCAGTCGTAAACATTTTAAAAAGGCTTTTAGAGCAAAAACCTGTTGATCAAGATTTTGTTAAGAAAACAGAAGACTTCATGAAAACTAAACTAAAGAAATACAATTTATATGATAAATTAATTCCCTAATAAATGGTTGAAACAATGGAGTATACAGTTTATTTATCAAAGCTTCAGAAAGGAAAGCTGAAGAAATGTTTTGATGCTAAACAAAAATGTCAGATACGTGTTAGTCATAGTAGACAAAATGAACGAGAACCAGTTAAGTTACTTTTAAGTAAACGACAAATTGATAAAATTGAAACATGTAAAATGAATAATAAGGGCTGTGATATTGATGTATCATACAAACAGATGAAAGAAGCGATTCAAAAGGGTGGATTACTTCCATTTTTAATACCGCTAGCAATTACCCTTGGTAAGGCAGCTTTAACAAGTGGTGCTGCTGCCTTGGGTACATTCGCTGGTAAGAAAATTATGGATAAAATGACCAACACAGGTGGAGCGCTTAAACTTCCTGGAACACAAAAAGTTGTGGGTAATGGGGTACGTGTGAAGGAAACTGATGATGTCAACACAGGTGGAGCGCTTAAACTTCCTGGAACACAAAAAGTTGTCGGTCATGGGGTACGTGGAAGGCCTAGGAAGGAAAAAAACGATGATGTCAACATAGGTGGAGCGCTTACACTCCCTGGAACACAAAAAGTTGTCGGTCATGGGGTACGTGGAAGGCCTAGGAAGTCAAAAAACGGGGACATCAAAAAAGAAGCAAAAGTAAAGTAGGACCTCTAACTAATTTTGATATTATGGATGCATTCGGGAGTATACCACAGTTTCGAGGTGTTTTCTCTTTAGATACGCTACCCAAACATATAAACGATTCGGAATGTGGTGTAATCAACTATGACAAACGTGGAATGCCTGGAACACATTGGGTTGCCTATTGTAATCTACCTGAATCCCCATATGTAGAATTTTTCGATTCTTTCGGTATTCCTCCAGGAAAAGAAATAGTTAAATATCTAAAAACTTCAAAGAAAAAAATAGCTTATGAAAATCTTGCTTTTCAAAATATAGATGAATTAAACTGTGGTTTTCACTGCATTTCCTACATCCAGCGGAAAATGAAGAGTTGGTAGCTTTTCGTTTAAGAAAATTGTTTTCTAATAAATGGAGATTTATTGTATGAAATGTAAAAAGAGCACTGACACTGAATCAATGTTTAAGGCAGTGTCACAAAAAAATAATGTTCCAATGCTGAAAGGTAATTGCGTTATCTGTGGTTCAATGAAAAATCGCTTTTTAAAAAAAACCTCAACGCAGAAACAGATATTTTAAAGACGTATTATTCTAATTATTCAGGTGTGGATGATATTTACAGAAAATTAAAAGAAAATGGTGTTAAGGTTTCCAAGGATAAAATAAAAAATGTGTTGCAAAATGAGAATGTGTATACGTTACACAAACCTTCCTATCATAACTTTGAAAGGAGGCGAGTGTATGTTCACTATGTTGATGAGCAATGGCAAGCTGATTTAGTTGACATGCAGAAATATAAAAAAGAAAATAATAAAACAAATTACATTTTAACTGTTATTGATTGCTTTAGTAAATATGCTTGGTGTATCCCTCTGAAAGACAAAACGGGTGCTGAAATAATAAAAGCATTCAGTGTTATATTTAAAGAAAGAATTCCTAAGAAACTACAAACTGATAAAGGTAAAGAATTTGTGATGAGAAATGTTCAAACTTTTTTGAAAAATAACGGCATACACTGGTTTGCATCTGATAGCGAATTGAAAGCGCAAATTGTAGAACGATTCAACAGAACGCTAAAAGAAAAGTTATGGAAATATTTCACTCACAGTAACACTACTAATTGGATTGATATTTTACCTTTATTTGTGAGTAATTATAATAACTCGTACCACCGTTCAATACAAATGAAACCAGTTGATGCTAGTAAAAAGGTTAATCAGAAAAAGGTTTTTAGTGCTCTGTTTCCTCCAGTAGATGACTACAAAATCACAGGAAACGTCAAAGTAGGGGATTTAGTCAGAATTAAAAAAGAAAAAAGTATTTTCGATAAAGGATATTTACCTAATTATACGGATGAAGTATTTCAGATAGCAACCATCAGACCTACCATTCCCATTACTTATGAAATATCTGACAAAAGTGGGGAATTAATTCAAGGAGGGTTTTATGAAAAAGAACTTTCAAAATTTATTATGAAATAAAATTAGTTGTATATAAATGGATTCAAGACGCTTGAGTGATATTTTATCGGATATAGTGAAGAACAGAGAAATTCAGAGAAGAAAGGTTCAACAAAATGAGATGGAGAAGGCAGGATTTCGGGAATATGCTTCAGAATTAAACGCTCCAGTTATTATAGCACAAAAAGAAAACACTAAAGATACCATCAAAAAATTACAAGAAAACACTGAAATGATCATAAATAAACTACAGGAAGGTGATGATAGTTCAAGAATAGGGCTTCTCCAGCTAGGTGAAACGATTCAACCATATCAGCTTCCAGTTTCAGGGGTAGAAATGCAGTCAACCGCTTTAGAAGCATCTCCAACAAGTATAAAAGTTGTTGATCTGAATGAAGGTGTTGATAAAGAGTTATTAAAAGCACTTAATGTGAAATATAGAGATAATCATAGAAGATATGAAGGGGAATATTTTGAGATGCCTCATTTTTATTATGATAACCCAGAGAATATAGAAGATGCTTTGGCTGAATTAACACCGATAAGTCAAAGTTATGGTGGTTTGAAAAGTAAAAGTAGTTCGAATAAGTATGATAAAATTATTTTATTTATACAAGACTATAAGGATAGATTAAAAAAAATTCAATCTAGTATACCCTTTATCAGACAACAAGGAACTGGAATATTTATGAATTGTGATGAAATGATTTCAAAATTATACACTTTGATAGGTAGCAGAGTAAACGGAAATACATCTGATGAGGTGAGAAATGAAGCTATTGATATTTTGGATTCGTTAATGCGAAATAAATTTCTTACGAAGAGATATTACAATTCAATATATAAAAAATATTTCTAATAAATGGTGTTGTTAAACATTGAAGGTAATGAAAGTATCATTGATATAACATTTAGTCAACCAATCGAATTGAATCGTAATTGGGATTATGAAATAGGTTTGAATCAGTGTACTTTGTGGTATTCATGGCATAATATAAGTGATAAATTTGGAAATAATACATTTCAATACAGGAGAGATGAAGATAATAATGCAACAGAATGGATGAATGTTACTATTCCTAATGGGATGTATAACGATGATTGTTTGAATTATTTTTTGTGTCAGTATTTTGATACCCCAAAAGATAAATGTCCTATTGTAATTTCATCCAATCCAGCATCTATGAGATTTGTCATACTATTACAAGAAAAATATGTGTTTAGATTTAATAGTGACTTGTGTCAGATTTTAGGATTTGATAAGGATAGTGAGATATCAAAGAAAATCAATGAAGGTACGAAGCTTCCGAATATAACAAGAAGCGTTGATAAAATTCAAATTCACTGCTCTCTTGTAAACAGTTCTATCGTAAACAAAAGTAAATCAGATGTCATTTGGACATTTGTTCCGAATACAGAACCGGGCTGTCAAATTGTTGAGAATCCTAGACAATTAATCTACCTTCCTATTAATACAAAAGACTTTATTTACTCCTTGAGAATGACAATTACTGATCAGTTGGGAAGACCTATCGATTTGAATGGTGATAACGTTGGATACGTGCTGCATTTAAGAAAAGCTTAAAGGATTAGTGAAATAAAATTATTTACCTATAAATGTTGATTAATAATAAGCGATTACTTTATAAAAGGCAGTATGGAAGTGGAATCGGTAGTGTATTCAAAAACATTGTTAATTCCCAGTTATTTCAAACGTCAGCAAAACAAATAAAAGATGGGGCTATGTCAATGTATAATAATATTATTAAACCGAGATTTGAGTTGTTGAAAAACAGAGCAATAGAATATGGGAAAGATCTGATCGATGTAAACAAGAAGGAACTCATTGATGTAATTGGAAACAAAAAATCGATGAAGGATCTTATCAGTACAAATAAAAGGATTTTAAACCAAAGAAGTCGGGACTTGATCAAAACGTTAATGACTGGCAATGGATTAAAGATTCTGAAATAAGTTTTATTTAATAATTTCTTTCTTATATAAATGGCAGTAAATAAAGTTATCAGTCCGCAATGGAACATTTTTGATGAACCGCTTGTGGATGAAACAGTGGTTAAATATGAATTTAAAGAAATTCGAGAAACAGATGTGAATGTATCTAATAAATCAGAGTTTGAATTCGTAACAAAGAAATTAGATTCTTGGTTTTATCCAAGTGAAAGTTATCTTGATGTCAGTGTAAGAATAGTAAACGAAGATGGGACTCCTATAGCTGCAACCGATGTTGCTACTTTAACGAATAATGGATTTAATTTATTCAGTACCGCTGAGTATGTAATAAACGATGAATCGGTTGAAAAAATTAATCATGTTGGTATTACAACTACCGTTACAAAGTTGATTGAATACTCTGATGATTATTCTAGAAGTGCAGCAAGAAATCATTTCTGGTATAAAGATTATAATCAAGGAAAAGAAATCAATCCTGTAGTTGCTTCTTTTACTGCAGGGGCTGCAGCAGTCAGGTTGACCAATAATGATAATTATAATAAAGGATTTGAAAAAAGATATAACAGAACAAAGAGCAGTAAATTAGTAAATATGTATTTACCATTATCAGAACTGTTTGGATTTTTGAAAGGAAACAAACGATTCTTCAGAGGTGCATCGCATAAAATATTTCTAAGAAGAAATGATGATAACAACATGATTATAAGAAATGGAAATACTAATTTGAAAGTGGTCATCGAGTATTTATCCTGGAAAATCCCTATTGTAGCTCCTAGTATCGAAATGATGAGTAACTTAGAAAAGGGTCTTGCTAAGGACAGAAAGCATAATCTGATGTGGGAAGCATGTAATACTTATAAAAGCGATGTTAGTCAGAATAAGGAACACACTTGGAAAGTTATATCTGAGAGAAACAATCCAACAAAAGTAGTTGTGATGCTACAGAAAAATGAAAAGCATAACAATCAATTAATGAATAATATGGTGTTTGATCATATGAATTTAACAGACATAGAACTTAGAATTAACGGGGATAAATATCCCGAAGAACCACTTAAATGTGATTTTAGCGATGATAAATGTAAATACTCAAATCTTTACAATAGGTTCATACATTTGGGTTATAAACAATTAGCATTTGATACTGGTAGTGTTGTTAGTATAGAAGAATTTAAAGAAGTATACCCACTATTCTGTTTCGATATTTCCAAACACGAGTCAAATATTTATAATGGAACAACTGCTGATATTGAAATAAGTTTAACGTTGAAAGATAATCAACCCGTACCATATAATGTTTGCTGTGTTATATATTATGAAAGAAAAGCTACATTAGATATTATCAATAAAAATATGTATGTAAGTTTGTGAGCCTGGATTTTTATTTAATAAAATCATCCCCTAATAAATGGAGTCCACAAAGGAAGTCTTGAATACAATCAGAATGAATAAATACAATGAGACAATCAGGAAAGAAGAACTAGTGTTAGGATTGAAATATACTATTTTTAAAATGAGAATTGCTAAGACAAAATATGGTGATAAGTTGGTTGTAGTTATTAATCATAATGACAAACCCTGTGATTTGTTTATAACCCAGAAATATAATGCCATTGCTAACGAATTACTTTTAAAGAAAAATCTAGTTTTGCAGCCTATTGTACGCGAAAACAAGAACAAAGAAACATATGTGGATTTAGAACTGTTTACTCAGTAATATTTGAATAAAAAATGAAAAATGTAAAAAAAAGAAGTAGTAGTATATTGTAGTATTTTATATGTAGTAAAGGGTAATATTCTCATTTCTTGTATCCTTTATTTTGGAAGTAAGAAAATAAAAATGTTCTTAAAAAGGGGGGTAATTTGGTAAAAAGGATGTTAAAGTTTAAGAAATTGATGTTAAAATGGGGTTTTGAAATTGGGGGGAGGGTGGAGTGGGAGCCGGTATTATTTACTACTTAGAGGATAGATCTGTTGATCTTGCATATCTTCAAAAATAGAAGACAAGACTATGAAGCTTCTCATGTTCTTTTGTGTAAAGGAGTTGTTAGTGGATCGAAGCTTTCGAAGAAGTTGGCCTTGCGTGACTGTCAAAACTCGGCTTGGCCGAAAAAGCGCTAAAAGTTGTAGGTACAACAACAAAATAATGCCGAAACACGGGGATTCCAGTATTGTCTATTTCCTCGAAGCACAATTCCTACTAGCAATGATATTTTTGCTATGAAATGGATCAGAAAAAAACTTTCTAAAAAGTACCATTGCTTTCCATCAGAATCTAGCGATTTTCTTGTTAGCTTGGCAACTCTGCACAGCCTTTCTGCTCTACGACGCGGCGGCTGGGCGTAAAACATTTGAAACTGAACGCGCCGTGGATAAGAAGTACGAAAACTGAGCAAATGAAATTAGTAAAAAACAGAAAATTCTCACAAAAAATCAACGAAAATCAAATTGGGTTTTTATAGAGGTTTTATATGTTTTTTTTTATGGAGTCATTTGCTAGTATCGAGCAAGAACAATCATAATTGTTAGTCGCAGGTATTGGTGAGTGGCTCGCTGTCTTTATTTTAGGCTTTCAATTCTTTCAGTTTTAATTTTAATCTTTGGTTTCTTGTTGCTTTTTTGGTTTGTTTTAGTTTTCTTGGCTGTTGATCTTCATTCTCGTTTTGGCTTTTTTCTCGAAATTTTCTGTCTGCGCTGAAGAAGAGAGGCGGTTGTCCTCCCGAAATATTCGCCTTTCACTTCAGTATATTCATTGGCCTACAAAACCCCATTTTCGTTGGTTTCTTCGTTGATTTCTTGTGATATGTCAGGCCTCATGTGGTTTGCGAAATTATCTTAGAAGATTCTCAGATCCTTGTGTGTGAAAGAGTTGTCAGCGGACGTTGAAGATTCTGTCAAACTTTGCGTTGTATAACGGGCAAAACTGGGCATGGCCGAAAAAGCATTAAAAATTTGTAGGCACAAAGCGAAACAGTGGAGAACGATGGGGATTTCAAAAGCTTATAATTCCATAAGGGAGCTAGGTATATTATAAAAGGCAGAATAAGCAAGAGGCGTCCTCCAATGGATCCAGGAATATTATATAACGCCGAATGGGCAAATGGTCCCTTTAATAACAATATGTGGAAAGCGTTTTATGGTTACATATATTATCGTCATTATACCCCAGTAGCCCAGGGAGCAGAAAAAAAACTCAGACTGACCATTCCATCTTCCAGACTGTCCTGCGTGCTGACCCTCACATCGGACTGCTGCACCGAGCGACTGAAAAGCTAATCGAGGTTAAGACTTACCTGCAGGCTTTGCCGTATTTTGACCGTCTCGACTACGTGTCAATGATGTGCAACGAGCAGTGCTATTCAATTGCTGTTGAGAGGCTTCTCAACCTGGAGGTTCCAATTCGTGCGAAGTATATTCGAAGTAAGTTGTTTCTTGGGAACAATGCTGCTTTAACCAGAGCTGCTGCGAGTCCAGCAAATCCGAGTCCGAGACAAATTTCAAATTATTATTTCCATGATATCTTTTAACAAAAATAGTCGTGGATCGTCATACAATGTCGACATAGTCATAAAAATCACATATATGTTACAATTTTAAAATTTTAAAACACAATCCAATAACAAACATATTTACAAAACATGTCAATTTAAAATTCATAATTTTTTCTCGAAATTTTCTGTCTGCGCTGAAGGAGGGAGGCGGTTGTCCTCCCGAAATATTCGCCTTTTATTTCAGTATACAAGTCCGAATCCTTGACAAAGGCGTCTCGAGACGATAGATAGATAAATCTTTTCACCAAAACTTATCATGGCTCACGCCAAACGAGTCCAGAGTCCGAGTCCACCAGCTCGGGCTTTAATGTTAGGAGGGTTTCGTTCTGCGAAATTTTGGAATCACTTTCCTTCCAGCGAGCGAAGCAAATCGCGAAAACTGAGAACACGATTGAAGAGCTGAGCGCAGAAAGGTGATAACTCGCCTTTTTTGGCAAATTGAGTTAAAGTTCAATGGGCGGATAGAAAAATCATGATGTCACATTACCACCCCCTAGTATACAATGTTGCATCAGAAATCAGCAGATTCCTTGACGACTTATTTTCGCTAATATATCGTTACGACGTTTATAGCTGACTGCCATACTCCGATTTACTAGCTTCCACAAATATAAGCGGAGTTTCTTTTTTTTTTTATCCATTCGCTCTTATTACATACTCAGGATTATTTGTATTGTTGACAAATAATCATATTAACGGTATTAACTGAGAATTCCTTGTAAGCTCTGGAATTGGTTGCAAGTAAGTCGGTTATATTTGTACATTTTTGGCAGTTTTGTAACTTTACATCCAGAAAACAAAACTTTTCTTCGATACTACAAACAATAGAAGTTCCATCAGATAACATTAGAACAATCTATCAGCTACAGAGACGGTTTATTTTAGCAGCAATGGCACTCATCACTCAGCTCTACAAAATGACTGATTTTCGTTCATGGCCGAGAGTTTTTGAATTTCCGCGCCTTGCAATATCATGCTTTGAAATCGTCTCCGCCAATACGCCGAAGAGGTAATGACAAGCGATAACAAGAAAACGGCTTATTTTTGAAGCGCTCTCTAGTGGTAGTCAGAACTGTGTATGGGTACAGCATTTTAAAAGTTAAAAAATAGTTAGTGCCCATTGTGTTTTTAGGGAACCGTCTGGCACACATCTTGGCGCTCTTTTTTCCTGTGCTATCACAGAGCGTGTTCCACCCTACTTACCGTAGTTACGTATGACGTCACGAATTCTGGCTTTTTGCCGTCAAGGCTGGAACGATTTTTCTATTTTCCAGCAGGATCTCACGCCAGGGGTGAATCCGACCAATCACGTTGTAGAGATGCGTAGTTACTACGCTTACTACGCTCCCGAGCATGGTAAGCAAATAGTAACTATTAGTTACTATTCCGACAAGGTTGGAACGGTCAGCGTAGTAACTTTTCCTGAGGATGGAACGGAAATAGTAACTAATAGTAACTATTGTTACAAGGGTGGAACACGCTCAGAATCTTCGCCGGACCACCCGCTACTGAGATACTCGGTGGACAACTGCCCAAACTTTAAATGTGATTATCTCGAAACTATCAAAAAGTTGGTTATCGCCTTTGCGAGTACACAACAACACACTTAATTCATAATCATACCTTTGTGCGCTCAGCTCGTCATCATCATCCAAAAATGTATGGCCATTTGGTTCGGCTTTCGTCGATGCTTTTCGGCCTTTTCGTTTGCAGTGCCCTCTTCTATGAGTTGTCAAACTTTTAGCGGCCAGCCGCTTTTGCTAGAGCGGAGGGGTTAGTAGATTCCTCTCTCTATTAGTATTTTGATTAAACAGCCATAGATCTGTTGCTGCTGCCTTCTTGCGAGCTTCGTGCTGTTGATGGCAGTTATATTTTCGGCGATTTTCAGCTTCTGACACATCTTCTTTAGTTCTCCGGATTGTTGAGGGGCAATACTACAGGCAATACTTTGAACTTCCTGGAATTGCTTTCAACTTTCCCTTTAGATTGATTGCGGGTTACTTGGTCAGATCCGGCAGTTACATTTCGGCCCGAATATCACTCGTCCTACAATGTCAGAAATTGGAAAATACTTACGAACAGTATGAATAATACCGAATATGAGACGAAAATAAAATATCAAGCAGATTGAAGTGATTGATGTAGTGAGTTTCTGCCACCAGATTTAAAAATATCCGTCGCAAGAACATCTTACGAGAGTATGGTGCACCTTCTTAATGCCCTTGTACACGAAGCACGAATGTCAGGAATCTGAAAATTATTCATGCGCCAGCAAACTCTACGTGGATTGATCAGAAATACCAGTTCTGCAAGTTTTCCCGTGTTTGTCATGAAATCCGGGGGGCCGAGTGAGGCCGGAAAAATCCGGGACGGGATTGTTATCTTCGAGAAACCCAGCATAGTTTCAAATTGCCTCGTGGGCTTTAAAGGACCAAAGCAACCTACTTCCGCACCTATAGTCGCTCCGTCAATTCTTATACTCAAAACCCGGATTTCTAGGCACCCTAACGACAAGTCAGTGTTTTTCACACTTGCCTTGTTTTGCTGTTTTCGATG
Organism: Branchinecta lynchi; assembly: GCA_023053575.1. Taxonomy (NCBI): domain Eukaryota; kingdom Metazoa; phylum Arthropoda; class Branchiopoda; order Anostraca; family Branchinectidae; genus Branchinecta; species Branchinecta lynchi. Next base: position 25,133,177 of record JAKZAP010000008.1, on the reverse strand, counting down.
CGTATTATGTTCCCGATGGTCCTTTGCGAGAAGCTCCGTCATCAGAAAAACGTTCTTTACAAATTTGTCCCTGTTTTTTCGAGAAGTCAGGGGGGCTGACTGGACGAAGGCTTAAAAGAGCCAAAGCCTTGTGTAATTGTTGTATGTATACCCTGTTTTGAAAGTATCCAAATATTATAAAATACTCTCTACATAAATAGTAAGTTAAACTAAGTAATTTATTTTTCACCCGCCATTTTGGAAAGCGGAGTATAAATAAAGTGAAATAAATAAACGAAAACGAATCTAAAATACATAAGATGTGAACAGTGCGAGGGGTGCTTTAAGGCTCCCGCCGAGAGGAACTTAGAGAATAAACATATTTATTCTATTTTCTTTTATGCATAGCTGTTAGGTTTATGTCCCTCTTGGCCAAGAGTGGTCGCGAAATCATTCCACTTTATTCGTAACACTATGCACGCAAAATATTGAGTCGTGAATACAACATATTTACAAACGACCCCGGGGCCAGCGATTGACATGTGGCCAGATCGCTTGCAGATCCGCGAAAGAGCAAAATAACACTAGGGAGTAACGCGGAGACCTATGCTTTCCATGCTTCGAGAACGGTCCATACTCATAGCGCTGCCCACTACGCTTGCGGCATTAAAGCAAAACAAACTTGCGAGCTTAGACATTTCTAGCAAAGCTGAGATGCGGTCTGCACACATCGAAGAAACAGGGGAGGTTGTATCTTTTTTTTTGCTGTGTTTGGAATTTAGAGTTATGGGAGCCAGCGCTGACGCACGACTGAATGAGTTTCAGTAGGGACGTTCTCTATCACTAGTGGTGCTAGTGCTCTGCTATTCGAGTGTTTGTCACTTTTTTCAAGTATTGACGCTACTCCCTGGTGTTATTTTGTTCTATTTGCGACTAAAACAAACCGGATGAATTACACTGACTAGTCAATTGACAATACGACGGCGAGCGCGAGGGTTAGTGCCTTCTGCAAATCGCAAGAAAGACCAAAGTTCTGTTGTGCACATCAATAGCCTAGTACCTATAAAGCTCCAAGAAATATCTATAAATGGCAAATACAACGCGCAAAGCCCATCTACTGATTGTCATATCTGCGCGTGGTCCAGCTCTAGTGGGGACGTTTTTCACTGGAAAATGCTTGTGAATAACTTTGTACAAATGACAGCCATCTTTCGACAATGAGAATTTTTGTTTCTATAAAACCTTGCCAGCTGTTCTTAGTGGCGCTTCCCTCGTTTGGATTTGATGAGAAAACCTTTATGTAACCTTTTTTTTCTGACGAGTAAGCTCCTCGGAACCAATTTGCGGAAGCCTGATTCGCATAGTGAATAGCCGAGGAGGACGCGAGGTCGGTGCAGGATTGGTCAAATAACCTGGGAAATTCGGAATCGCGTAAACGGAAAGGGATGAGACGCCCCTCGTAAAATCCAATGCCGAATTTGCCGCCAGGTGCGCCAGAGTAACAATCACACGTGGAATCTTGGTACAAAAATTCAACGAAGAAACCAACGAAAATGGGTTTTTTATAGGCCAACGAATATACTGAAATAAAAGGCGAATATTTCGGGAGAACAACCGCCTCCCTTCTTCAGCGCAGACAGAAAATTTCGAGAAAAGATGCCAAAACGATGATGAAGATCAACAGCCAAGAAAACTAAAACAAACCAAACAAAAGCTGTAAGCTCATATGGCACTTGCAAGGCTGGGTCAGAGGATGAAAGTAGGAATTCTTCAGTTTCTGGGTTTGTTGTGATTATTTGTAAGCAAAACCCTTGAGATAATGAGTCCTTGGAAATCACGAGAACGTATCGTTTGGTAATACATTTGGCTGTGATGATGCGCACTTTAGGGGCGCTAGAAATTCATTTGTAATCAAAAGTCTTGAAGCAAAAATGATGATGGGCTCATCGGGAGAATGAAATGTATATTTTAATCAAAAGTATCACACAAAGTATCAACGGAATTCCGGACCCCCCTTCCTCCCCCCACAGTGCTCGAACCCGATCCAGTTCTGTCACTGATGAATCTGGGGCTTGTGCTTGTTCTTCCCACCAAGTTTCATCCCAATCGCTCCACTCTTAGCGTGTCACAAGATTTACGGCTCCCCCCTGACTCCCCCCCCACAATAATCGGATCCGGTTTGGACTTCACATGGAACATCCGAGACACGAGGTCTTTCCAAATACCAAGTTTCATTAAGATCTGATCACCCGTTCAAAAGTTATACGTAACTCTAGATTCCGGATTCCCCTTCCCTCCACTCCCCCCACGGTGGTCGGATCGGGGAAGTGACTATTTCCAAGTTAGTTTGGTCGGGTCCCTGGTACGCTTGCCAAGTTTCACTGTCCCAGCCCACCTAAAAGTAACTTGACTCGGTATCACCGGAATCCCCCCCCCCTCCAACTCCCACCACAGTGCACGAATCTCGTCCGCGTCTGCCAATGATGTACCTAGGGCTTGTGCCTGTTCTGATCACCAAGTTTCATCCCGATCCCTCCACTTTAAGCTTTTCATATGATTTCCGGTCCCCCCTGCGCCCCCCCCCCACATTCATCGGATTCGGTCCGGACTTGAAATGGAACATCTGAGACATGACGTCTCTCCGAATATCAACTTTCGTTAAGATCCGATAACCCGTTCGAAAGTTATGCATGCCACTAAATTCCGGATTCCGGCTCCCCTCCCTCCCCCCACAATGGCCGGATCGGACAAGTGACTATTTTCAACTTAGTTTGGTCGTGTCCCTAATATGCCTGTCAAGTTTCATCGTCCTATCATATCTGGAAGTACCCTAACTCGCAAACACCGGACTAACCGACCGACCGACCGACCGACGGAAAAGTGATCGGTATATGGCACTTGGCCGGAAGGCAAGTGACATAAAAACAACAAGAAACCGAAGATTAAAATAAAATTGAAACAATTGAAAGCCTAAAATAAAGACAGCGAGCCACTCACCAATACCTGCGACTAACAATTACGATTGTTCTCGCTCGATACTAGCGAATGACTCCCCATTTTCATTTTTTAAAAACTCCATTTTTGTTAGTTTCTTCGTTGAATTTGTGTGATATGTCAGGCCAATGTGGTTTACGAAATTATCTTTGAGATCTTGGTGTAAGCTATCTGAAGCGGAAATAAGCGATTAGGCTTTCGGTTCGTACCGAGTCGGGCATTAGCCCCGTGGAAAAGTCAACCAGCGGTCAGTACTGAAGTCGGAAGCCAAGCTATGACCTGAGCCTCGTTTTTGTTGCAATCGCGCAGCCGCATCGCTGATGCAGCACTTCTTCGCTTTTGCACAATATGCGTTTTTGGATTCACTTTCTTCTTGGTTGAAGCGGCAGCGCTGCAGCATCTTGCAGGGAAGCACGGACTTGTTCGGTGAGCAAGTCCGTGATTCTCGAGAAGCGCTGCCGTCTTCCTCGGAGGCGCAGCAGTGCAAAAACGGATGTAGAAAGAATCAGCCCGGAATCCGACGAGAAGTGGACCTGCGCATGCAACACAAACGAGGCTCTGGAATGCAGCAACTGTGTGCGCATTCGCGCGTGGCTGCAGGTCTCCTCCCTTGAAGCTAACTATTACTAAGAGACTAATTACTAACTATACGAAGAGAGAGAGAGAAATTTATTGAATAAATAAATAAAACACCGTTTAACAACCACCCCAAGAAGTAACCTTGTCCTAGAGGGTCGCCAAAAAAATAAAAACTGCATTAATGCAGAACAACTACTGAACAAAGAGTCAACTTCAATTGTCCTAATCGAGACCACAAACCAAACCACACACAAATATGTAACGGATAGAGATAATAATCATCCTTAGAACCCCCACAACAAACAGTAAATAACAACCTCAACATAATGAACACTAATACTATTTTTCAAAATTCATACTTACTAAACAGGCTCTGTTTAATTTGACGCTTAAATGAAGGAATATCAGGGATGTTTTTTCAAAGCACAATGGACACTTCTAATGCTTTACTTTGTCTTAAATGCTTCACAAATAAACATTTCCGACTTCCTTTAGTAGGCGCTACGAAAATCGGCCGTTTTCTTGTTATCCCTTGTCTTTACCTCTCTGGCATTTCGGCGATCCAGATCTTAGGAGCTGGGATATCGTGGCAGGAAATTCAAAAACTCCCAGCAATGCTTGATAGAAAGGGATATATTTGAGATGTCACCAAAGTCAAGCCGCAGATGCAGTTTACCTGATTGTTCTAGTGTTTCATCAGAAGTTCCGTGGCTTAAAGTGCCTATAAAAGTTTTTCTTTGGGGAATAGTGTTGTGAAGCTTGATTAGCTTGCTTTATAAAATGTACCAGAATATGCAATAAGCTTATAAAAAATAACATAGCAACACAAATCATTCAAAAACAAATAACCTATCGAATCTGAATTACGCAAGCTGATTTATGCATAAAATAAAGATCTACTAAGTATTATAAGAAACATCACTTTTATTTTTGTCCAAGCTAGTAAATTGAGCATGTACTGGCCCAAAAAATTACGCTTTGACTATCACAGAGAGGAAACTGTTGAAAAAGCTGCTGATCTAGGGGGTAAGCATTGTTCATAGGTTGTTACAGAGTGGGATTGGGGTAGTTTGATGTGCCCATTAAACTTTAAATCTTGAGCTAATTGGTTCCAACTTCTATGAAGCAGAATCGTCGTATGCCTAGAGAAGAGCCAGAAACGTCACTGGAACAAATGTTTTTGATTAGTTGACACAGGATTTGAATCAAGTTTGAGGATTCGTTTGGGTGACGTTTCTCGTTCTTCTCGAGGTTCACTGGCGTGTTTCAGACTTCGTCATAGAGTGTTGGCAAAGTTGATGAAGTCTGTGTTGTGGCTTGATGCCCTTTCGTTATTTTATCAGCTCCAACCTAAGCGGACAGATGTTACGGTTTGGAACGCTGACGCCATCTAGGTAGTCAATGTTAGATAGCCAGATAGCCTCCACCCTCAAAACCTCATCAGTCTGGCAGAAGAGAGTTTGGCTCAGCGTAAATAGAGGCAGAGGCAATTGAATCAGTTTTAAAGAATAGCTAGGCCTAAGAGGAACCGGAAAAGGCCAAACAGAACTTGATAAATGCACACAAAGAAATAACGAGTCATTGTTTACTTTACGCAAGCGCATCTAGCGGCTAAAAAATAACTAATCTGGAAGGAATTTATGAAAGGCGGAATCAGGGTGTAAGTTAATTAGTAATATAAAAATAACGGGTCACTTAAATATTAAGACTAAGCTTTTGCAGGTGAATCTTGTAAAAGCAGATATTCGGTTTAACCATAAAAGTTGATTTGGCAGGACAGGATACTACTGGATACTATTACATAAGAACGAACATTAAACGATAGTATTCTTTGCTATAAAATAAAATTACGTGCAACGTTTTCGTACTACTACCATACTACTACACAGGCTACAAATTCTTCATCGGGAAACGGTGGGCATACTATGCTTTCCTATGAATAATTGAATGAATTTATTACATGCAGCCTAGTCATAAGGTACATTGCACGGTACATACAGAGAAAAAGGTAAATGAACCCTTTACAAGAAAAACAGAGAGCACACAAAATCTGCAACGACAACAAAAGATAAAAAACGCAAAACAAGAAATACACAATTTTTAAGAAATACACACATTTCTGGTTCACGTTGTTTAGTTGTATCCTGAACCGCGTCGAGACTTGTGGTATCATCTTCCACGCTTTAGGATCTGTTATTGGAAGCTTACTTATAAATAGAGTAGAACAAATAATTGATTTGCAGCCAGTAGAAAATCTAAAATTCTATTTCAGCAAAAGATAAAAAATGCAAAACAAAAAATATACAACGAAACACGAAAATAAAAATAAAAATGAAAAACACCGCGATTTGTGGTAGACTGGAATAACCAGGTTGGTTCACGTTGTTTAGTTGTAAAGGCGAAGCCGCTTGTTTTTTCTCGGCAACTCAGTGACTACCTCAGGCCTTACTAATTTTTTTTTATTTTTTTTTATTTTTAAGCATTGTTCGCCGAGATAACCCGCATCCTGAACCATCTTATGCAAGTCGGAACGCACGCTTTGGACATTGGAGCATTGACTCCATTTTTCTGGCTTTTCGAGGAGAGGGAAAAAATGATGGAGTTCTACGAACGAGTCTCTGGTGCTCGCATGCACGCCGCTTACGTCCGACCTGGTGGCGTAGCTTTGGTAAGAAGCATCAGTTTCTCTTGGCTGTCACATATCGCACACTAGTGTGATTTGTAACTCTGTTTATTCTTTAGTCACTCTTACCCTACGTATGACATAAGGCGTATTCTCGTCGTTCCCTGAGGACTCCACTTGAGGAGTCCCCGGGTTTTGTTTGTCCCGGGGACTCCCTCCCCGTATTCTCGCGAGTCTCCACGGACGGGGAATGCTCCGATTACCATCACCGTCATAAAAAAGGACTCCCTTTCAGATTCGGAGCGGAATCAATGTTTGCTGGTGCTGGTGCAATATAAAATTAATTAAAAAAATCAAAATTAACAAAACCAAAAATAAAGTGGATCCAGATTAGTTTTGTCAACTGCATTTTTTTTTTGAACAAAATCCATTTTGGAAGCATTCCCCGTGTTCTCGCTGTTTCTGTACGCGGAGTCCGCATGGAGTGACACCCTCTATTCCCGCCGTTCGCTTCGATTCTCTGAGGAGTCCTTGGGGAACGGCGAGAATACGCCTATAAGGCTCAGTCTGTTTCAGTAAACGTCCAGATGTATTAGTTGCGTTTTTGATCGAAGTTTTGTTCGCCGTTAGCGTAGCCGGTTGCTTAATTTCCGTTTTCAAACGCCGTCGAAGTTCACCGTTTGCTTAATTACTGTTTTTACGACTCCGGCGATCCTTGCCCGGTTGACGTTTCTTCGACGATTCAAGCAAACTTTGAACTAGCCAGCCTCACGAAGTTCGACGGTCAGAGTTTGAAGGACGAAGGAACTGTGAACGGCGAGCAAAAACGGTAATTAAACAAAGACCTTTGAGGTTGAAGGTAACTTCAAACTTCGATCAAAAATGCACTATTGTTTTGTGCACAGTGAAAAAAAAACAAAAACAACAAAATGCACAGTGATTCCGACCAGAAGGAACTATTTCATAAAATCATTTTCCAGCTTGAGCCTGAAGAGGACCCTTGCCAAGAAGGGCCGAAATATAGCTCTAATAAAATGTAGCTGTTCAGTTCAGTTCAGTTTTATTAAAATAAAACAAAAGGAACAACATAAATTTCGACCCCTACAAAGCTCCATGGCCCGTTACATTGCGCTGACTTAATTAATTACATTACTTAGTTGAATTACATTACGCTGACTTATCCGCTTTGCACGGTCATATATGATTCGGGGTCAGTTTGGACTGAAGGAATATCTAACTATGTGATATTTTTGTTTATTTAAAATAAAATTAAGGTGTGCCATTTATGCAGTGTGATTTCGACCATTTCAAATTTTTCATGAAAAATAAAATTTCATTCCCACTTCACTCTCTGTTTTTGGCTCTCTACATCTTTTTGATGTGGAGTCACTCCCTGTTCTCTAGCAGTAGAGGTATGAGCGGAAAAGTATGATCATAGCAGAACCTATGTGAAAGGTTTAGTACCAAGTTGAACATTCGCACAAGAACAAGAAGACCAAAGGTTTCGATGGGATCCCAACAATCTAACATTTGATTTTAAACGATTGGGTCATGTCATCGCCATTCAGTCTTCGTCAGATTCCTTGAATATTTGTACTGTTAAAATAAAGTTCAAAGATGATTCAGCATGTCTCCTTGCCCCGGTACCGAATCTCTAATCGATTTCAGAAACAACTTTGAGCTTCAACCAAATTTCCAGTATCAGCCGAATTCGTGATGAACCATCTGTCCAGCAAAAAAAAAAACAAGTTTAGATATGGATTCAGCGGACCTCCTTATCCCCTCAATGAAATCTTATTAGCTTATATGTTTTTTACCGTAAATTCGAAACCCCTCCTCTGCCTTTAAAGATAGGACTAAAGAACCTATCTACGAACTTGACCTGTACTTTACCAGTGAATCCTCATTGAACAACATCCTCGCTTGAATATTATATATCAACCCCTTCGACCTTCGATTACGCTAGATCTCTCAGTCGTCACCCAGAATAAACAAATGAATGCCGGCATCCACGCGCAGAGCTATAATAGTTTGAGAATAAAGGGGTAGGACTGCTTTAGCCGAAAACTGGTCGACAAATTTTGTGTCCTGTTTTCGCCGGATTCCGGGTGGACTACTTGTCCGGCAAGAAAATAACTCTCATATTCGGATTCAGCATGTCTCCTTAATCAACTATCTCAATAGCTTTTAAAAATATTTTTGTTGCCCCTTAATTTGAAACCCCTCCCCCACCCCTAAATATAGAGCTACAGAGTCCATCTTCGAACTTGACATGTACTTTGACCCAAAGAGTTATCGTGCTAACAGATGGACGGACTGACGGACAGACGGACAACTTTTGCGATGTCATAGGTATCCCTCCACTTACGTTTTGGGATCCCAAAAACGAGATTCTCGTTTTTTGTTGTTGACCAGCATATTATCCCTCTCAAGATGCTATGCGAGGGATAAATACAATTTCTGATAATTTGGTTGCATTTCCGGCAACTGTCTTTAGCTGAAGACCACTGTGCTTCAGACTGAGGACGTTTTGTTTCCTTTCATTTCTAGACTGAATTCACTTTATTAAACAATGGCTAAAAACTGGATAGCCTACTTTTTTTTCTCCGCTGAAGAGTTCAAGACTTTTATTTCGGCCAGAAACCATAATAAACACTAAAAAAAACACACACAAAAATAAAGACATATTAGGCTAAAACACCACAGAAATTAGCCACACCCGTCTTTATTGTACAGACTAACCTAAACGGACAAAGACAGACGAAGCCACGGGTTGCATAATGCCAGTACTATGCAATTTTGCGATAGTACCAATCGATTTCTTAGGGTTCGTTCCAGCTCCTCTCCGTAGTTACTTCGTAGTAACTACGTAGTAACTACGTGTGACGTCACAAATTAACTGCTACCTGGAACGATCGAAGTTACTGCGTGACGAGGTAACGCGTGGTTCTTGAATGCAAGAACAGATGGGGACTGTATGGGAAGGATGAACAGAAACAAATTGTTTTGTTTTTGCTGCATAAGAACGGCTTGATAATTATTTTGAAACAGATTCTTTATTCCGGTTGTGTCTTTTTGGTCGCTAAATCCTTATTTTAACATATAATTGTTTCCTAACCGGAATCGCAACAGTCTTTCTTATTCCCGTGCAAATTTGTTAGCACAATGTTTAGTCCTTATCCGGAATGCAACGCCCATGAAGATAGCTTCAGGGGGTCTTGATATACAGTAATAATATAAAGCAACAAAGACTTTCGCCTCTAAAAATCTAATGGATATTATTATTAAAGTTTCATTTGAAACTTAATATATTATAGTGCAAAAATTGCCACCTCAGTTACAGGCATTTGAAATTCATTCCTGCCGCAGTCCATATCAAGTCACCAGACTGACCGGTTAACCGTCAACGAGGTTGACTAGAATTTTTTTTGTTGGGTTTATCAACGAACCGTATTTGACGAGAAGTTAAAGGCCCAGTACAGCCGAAAATCACAGAATAATGTTCTGTTTACTTTAGCTATTACACCTTGTCTCACTTTGCTGCCCCGAGTTTACTTCTCAAGACGGCTCTTGGAAAGTGAAAGTGCTAAAGACGGTCGGGTACTATCTTTACAAAAAGTTACTTCGAAGTAACGATCTTCCTTGTGCTCCCCGTAACTTTTTAACGGTGAAAGTGACTTTCGGGCCGAGCTGGAACGAACCCTTAGGGTTCGTTCCAGCTCCTCTTCGGAGTTACTTCGGAGTAACTACGTGTGACGTCAGAAATTAACTGCTACCTGGAACGGACGAAGTTACTACAGGACGAGATAGCGCGTGTTTCGTGAATGCAAGAAGAGATGGGGAAGGATGAACAGAACAAAATTATATGTTTTTGCTGCAAAAGAACGGCTTGATAATTATTTTGAAACATATTCTTCAAGTGAAGGAGAAGAGGAGCTAATGCTTCAGGCTCGTTAATGGAGCAGTGACATTGACTATGTGCCCGTTAATTCTCTGTCTCTATTCCGGTTGTGTCTTTTTGGTCGCCAAATCCTTATTTTAACTATAATTGTTTCCTAGCCAGAATCGCAACAGTCGTTCTTATTCCCGTGCAAATTTGTTAGCACAATGTTTAGTCTTTATAACGAATGGAACGCCCAAGATTCTAATATCTAGAAGCCAATGATTTCAAAGGTGGTTAACAAGGTTCATAAGTCAATTATCTTCTTCTCCTACAATATATAGAATAATGACAACACTAAAAATACAAAGCAACAGAAAAGGCTTTCGCCTGTAAATAACTCTGAGAAATTTAATGGATAATATTATTTAAGTTTATTTTGAAATTTAATATTATAAAGTGCAAAAATTGCCATCTGAGTTACAGGCGTTTGAAATTCATTCCTGCCACAGTCCCAAGCAAGTCACCAGACCGACCGGTAAATCGTCAACGAGGTTTACAAAAAAATACTTTGGGGTTAATCAGCAAATCATATTTGAAGAGAAGCTAAAGGCCAAGTACAGCTGAAGATCACATAATAATGTCCTGCTTATCTTAGCAATTACACCTTGTCTGATTTTGCTGCCCCGAGTTCACTTCTGAGGCTCTTGGAAAGTGAAAGTGCTAAAGACGGTCGGGTACTATCTTTACAAAAAGTTAATTCGAAGTAACGATCTTCCTTGTGCTCCCTGTAACTTTTTGACGAGCTGGAACGGTGAAAGTGACTGAAAAGTAACTATTTAGTAACTTTCGGTCAGAGCTGGAACGAACCCTTAGTGATATACGATGCGCGTATGCCAACTGGGAGAAGTTCATAACGCGGTAATCGTCGAACATCTCTGTAGCACTGCAAAAACGCGGGAGACGATAAGAAACCGAAAGCTATCATTGCAAGCAATGCGTATCTCGCTCAGACTTTGTTTGGTGCAATTATTGATATGTGACAACCCAAAGATGCATAAACTCGACATAATGCCCGGGCCACATTCAGTCACATCTGTACGTAACTTGGTTCTTTAATTTGGTTATTACCCACTCTTACTTTTCATCCTGGTCACACCCGGAAGGAAGAAATTCAAGATATTTTACCACCGTCATCATTGAAACGTAAACAAAACTAGCTAAAATCAGTGACTCTGGTCTCTGATTGGTCCAAACACTCGAAAGCTACGTTTCAAAATGGCGGAGATGGATTTTTCCGTCTCGACAATCTTACGTTTTCAGCGTCTTTTCTTCCCAATTTCGACCGTAAGACGGCCTTATTACCGGCGTTATTACTAGGTGTGATTATATTGGGGCCCGGGCATAAGATTGAAACAGAAGTGTCTTAACATCAGCAGAGGAATAAGAAAACTTCCTAACTAGCATATTACCACGTATGTTACCACGTATGCAATGCTACGGGTAGGTAGCGTTGAGGAAGCCTTATGTGAAATAGTAAAATAGGCATTTTCCTCGGCGTATTTGTGCCACATATTTTTGAATATTTGTCACGGAAATGGAAGGGTGTGAGACAGATCATACCCACAAGTTGTAACTTGAGAAAACGCCGATTTGTCTGTTATTTTTGTTTTTTTTTTATCCGAAAAGGTGAGTGCAGGGACACCTATGACTTCGTAAGGATGTCCGTCTGTCCATCCGTCCGTCCGTCTGTCCGTCCATCCGTCCGTCTAGATTTTGTTCAAACTTGGTGTAGGGATTCTTTGCACCAAAATCCATGTTTTACTATCTGTTGGTCCTCTCGGAGTGCCTAACTGCAATAAGGCGGATCCAGGCGGCAAAACTTGTTCTCTGAATTCTCGCTAGATGGTGCTAAGATAAGTTCTTCAGCGAAGAAGCTCGAGATCCTCCGTTTTTTGGATGTTTTCCAAGTTCACAATGCAGGAGCGTTCAGTAAATCTGTAAAAGTCGATACTTGTGGTATCAACTTCCACGCTTTAGGATCTCATATTGGGGGCTACACATTTATAAATAGAATAGAACAAATAATTGATTTGCAGCCACTAGAAAATTTAAAATTCTATTTCAACTGCATAAAATGTTATCAAACTGTTTTAATTGATTGTACAGACAAAATCACCACTCGAAAGTTTCATTCTGGGTAGTCTCGTCAAACAATGAAAGTTTTTGATCCATTTGTACCAAGTTGGAACATACCTAGATATCCTTAAGTTTGAAGTATAGTATGAGTTTTATTGTTAGTTTATTCATTTTTATTACTCAGGATACATATAAATTAATATTTCGACTTTGTTCTTCCTAAAATTAGCTAGCTTCCTCATATTGTAATAGAAAGAACACAAGATCTTGTGTCTCATAAATATGTTAATAGATTTTATTTTTCTTTAGGATATGCCTTTGGGCCTTATGGACGACATCCACACTTTCTGTCAGCAATTCGGCCAGCGTTTGGATGAGGTGGAAGATGTCCTAACGGAAAACCGAATCTGGAAACAGCGTACGGTTGACATTGGAACCATCTCCGCGGAAGATGCCCTCAACTGGGGATTCAGGTATGTGAATGATTCTTAAGGTGTATTCTCGCCTTTCCCCGAGGACTCCTCGGGGAATCGAAGGGAACGGCGAGGATAGAGGGAGTCACTCCACGGGTACTTCGCGTACTGAAAACAACGACAACACGGTGATTTTGTCCATTGCATTTTAATCCACTTTATTTTTTGGTTTTGTTTATTCTGATTGTTTTTAGGTAATTTTACATTGCACCAAACCAGCAAAAATTGATTCTCCTCTGAATCTGAAAGGGAGTCTTTTTTGAACATGTCAATGATAACCGGAGCATTCCCCGTCCGTGGGGACTCGCGAGAATACGGGGAGTGAGTCTCGGTGACAAACAAAAACGCGGGACTCCTCAAGTGGAGTCCTCGGGGGACGGCGAGAATACGCCTTTGGAGCACAACTTGTACTAGAAATGTTCTTTTCAAGACAAAATGGTTCAAAAATTGGTTTTTAGTGGAGTGTTCCTTGGAACAGTCACTATTGCGAGCGCTGTAGCAGCTTTCAGTTTTCACCATATTTTGTGGAGCTCATAACTCGTGAACGAGTGCAAGTATCAAGTTCAAACTTGGTACACTTGTGGGTACTGGGGTCTAGTTGTGCCTTGTCGGGGTCCCAACCCCCACTCCCAATCGGTTCAGGGGCAAATGGGCCCAGATTGCCCAGTGAATAATGGTCATAACTTGACCTGAACTGGACATAGGACGATGGAATTTCTTGGACGTGTAGCTCCTAGGGCTGGGAAATTGCTATTAAAGTTGCACCTCCCCCAACCCCGTTCATCGGGAACTGGGTCCAGATTGCCCAGGAGTAAAGTTCGTTACCCTTGCCAGGAATCAACAGGTATCAAGTTGAAACTTGGTAGGATTGTGAGCATTGGGGTCTCTTTTTACTTGTTGCGGGTCCCAAACCCCAACCCCACTTGGTGCAGGGGCAATTGGGCCCAGATTGCCCATTTTTTAATGTTTTTAGTTTGACAATAAGTGGAGATAAGGCGATGAAATTTCTTTGTGCTTTTTGATCATAGGGACCGGGGAGAGTTGAACCACCCCCACCCCCATGAAAAAAGTTTTTGACCCGTGACTGGAATCAAACTCTAAGCTGCTATATTTGAGGAAAGAAGGTGTAAAAACGCATTTTGATGGGTCCCGACCTCCCCCCCCCCTCCCGTTCATGGGTAGCTGGGCCTAGATTTCCCATGTGTTAAGTTCGTCTATGACAGGTCTCAAGTCGAACTCTTGTATATTTGGGGAGATATATCTATGGATGAGGATTTTGGCGCAACAGCAACAAATAAGACGACGCGACGTACTTTAACCTTTAATGAACAGTTGGAAACTGGACTGTTTTGTCATATGATCAATGATATGCCGTTCCTAATGAATTGTGACAAAGGGGGCATTAGTCTGCTACGAATTTGTTTATTGCACTTGTTATTACCTTGCTAATAAACAAGAGGTTTACAGGGTGTTACTGGGTGGCAGACCATTCAGTGTTCGAACAAATGCTTTTCGTGCAAGATCTTCAACATTCTTTGGATTTATACTGGCGGTTTGTTTACATTTAAATCTTTTAAAGCACAATGGACACTTCCAATTCTTTACTTTGTATTACATGCTTCACAAATAAACATTTCCGACTTCCTTTAGAAGGCGCTACGAAAATCGGCCGTTTTCTTGTTATCTCTTGTCTTTACCTCTCTGGCATTTGGGCGATCCAAATCTTAGGAGCTGGGATATCGTGGCAGGAAATTCAAAAACTCCCAGCAATGCTTGATAGGAAAGGATATATTTGAGATTTCACCAAAGTAGATGCAGTTTACCTGATTGTTCTAGTGTTTCATCAGAAGTTCCATGGCTTAAAGTGCCTATTAAAAGTTTTTCTTTGTGGAATAGTGTTGTGAAGCTTGATTAGCTTGCTTTATAAAGTGTACCGAAATATGCAATAAGCTTATAAAAAATAACATAGCTACAAAAATCATTCAAAAACAAATAACCTATTCAAATCTGAATTATACAAGCTGATTTATGCATAAAATAAAGATTTACTAAGTATTATAAGAAACATCACTTTTATCTTTGTCCAAGCTAGTAAATTGAGCATGTACTGGCCCAAAAAATTACGCTTTGAAACATCACAGAGAGGAAACTGTTGAAGAAGCTCCTGATCTAGGGGGTAAGCATTGTTCCTAGGTTGTTACAGAGGGGGATTGGGGTAGTTTGATGTGCCCATTGAACTTTAAAGGGGGGTAATTACAAGGCTATTTCAATACTTGTTTGGTTACTGGGGAAGAGAAATGTCTTGGTTCTAAAGCTGTTTGTTTATAAATGTGATAAACATTTTACTTTTACACTCCACGTCTGAGCGCTTGCGCACTTGTTAGAAAATTCCAACACTTGCCCCGTGAAACTACCTATTTTGTTTGCTCGTCGGCTTTGTCCAGACTTCTCGCTGTCAGAGGCGGAGGCTCGACTCGAAAAATGTGGAAATAGTTCGTGCCTCGGTTAAAAATTGAGAACCCGATGAAAAATTTGTAGCCTGCATAGTTGTATGATAGTAGTACCAAGAAGTTGCATGTATTAATGTGTAATGAATACTATCATTTAATGTGTCTGAGGACTGGGCCAATCTTAAGCAGTATTATCCAGTAGCATCCTGTCTTGCTATAGTAGCATCCAGTCTTCCTAACAGCAGCATGCAGTAGAATGCAGTAGTACGGTATCCTTGACATAGAAGCATGTAGTAGCATCAGTTCGTACTGCATGCTTCTTTTCCTTACAACTTCATACTACTATTTCGAGATAAGTTTTTCATCGGGAAAAGCCAAGCATAAAATAGGAGTCCGGTACACAGATGAACCTTTTGGCCTACACGTCTCCCAGGATGAAAACAACATTTTGAAGCTTCTGAGGCCATTATTTTTGAAAATTTATCGGTGGACCTTGAAGCTTTTAGCGAAGTCTGCATTGCTTGACTGGCAAACTAATCTCAGCAGAAAAAGCGAAATAATGGCGAAGGACGGGGATTTCTGAAGCTTGTAATTCCACGGGGGGGGGGACCAAGGACAGTAGAAAATGCAGGATGAGTACGGAGGGTTTCTTAGAAGGAGGGGGGGGGGGAAGAGCTCCCAGAAATCTTGCGGGCAGGACGATCATTAGGCCTAGGTGTACCATTTATAGATCCGGACACGGTTGAGGGAGTCAGAGGAAACCCTGTGACACGCCTAACGGCAGATCCAGTGGAGTGATAGGGACAATTTGTAGATTGTGGGGACTTGGAGGGGAAAGAGTACCGGGCGAGATATCGATCCTTGACAAAGCGTACGTTAGCCCATAGACATTCTAAATATCCTTTCAAGTGTCCTATAAACTTTCAGCCCTTTTTTGTTAACCCCACCCTTCTTCTAAACGTTCTTCCTTATTCTCGAAAATTCTAACTCTCTCCTATACAGTCGAGTTCCGCTGATTATTGCTTCCACCGCGATTTGGTCGGCTAGTGGAACTTAGGCAGAACCGAAGCATAGTTTGAGAGCTTATGCAAAATACTACCGAATTAAGACTAGAGACAAAGAAAGGATTATAATATGTCACGTATTAAACAAAAAAAAGTGTTAGTTTTTGATGGTATAAAACAGTGATTCCCAACCTTTTCCGTATCGCGTACCCCTAATTAAGGTTAAGAAAAGGTTGCGTATCCCTGATTACCAGGATCTGTGAAGATCAGAACGCCCACAAATGCTAAGGGATTAATGTGTAAAACATATACAAATAAATAGGTTACTTGAGACGGCAAGGTTGTCAATTTCATTGTCGTCTGTAACTGGTCAGGCACCAGAAAGACACTTGCGCTGTTTCTTTGAAACTTCGTAAACCAAAAACATTTCGTGACGACAGCAGGCATTTTTTAATTCAGATATTTGAGACTATCGCGTACCCCTTACGAGCGTCTCGCGTACCCCTTTGGGTACGCGTACGCCCGGTTGGGAACCACTGGTATAAAAGACACTTCATTTTGAGGTCAACTGAATGCTTCTGTATGCAAATTTTTCAAGAATTAGTTATATAGAGTTGTAAGTCTTAATAGGACACAGTACCACTGTTACCTGTGCATGCTATTACTAGCAGAACTGGATGCCACTATAGCAAGACAAGGATGCTACTGGGAACTACTGCTTAACATTGTTCTAGTCTAAGGCACATTAAATGATAGTGTTATGTACCATTACATATTACTACACAGGCATACAACTAAATCATACGAATTCACAGGGTACAGATTTTTCATCTGGTTTAAAATCAATTTTCAAACAATATCCTGACTGCGTTGTATCAAGAATAAATAAGGGAAGAATTGAGAAGATTTGAATCATGCGACGCCGTTTTTTCCCGATTCTCAAGTACCGGGGCTGTCCCTACCACAGAGTAATTATTGGCGCTGGTTCTGCTGATCGCCGTTCTTCGCGTCAAGAAAAGGCGCCGAATTCAAGTTAAACAAAAAGAGGCTGACATATTGCCGTTCTCCCTCCAACGAATTGCAGCTACCACTAGTTTAAAAGACGAGATAAGGGGCTAAAGTACAGTGAGATGAGAGAAGTCGCGCAATCCTACATTCGAGGATGACGAAAATGAAGGCAGAAAATGACCGTTGGACTGAACACTAAGTTCAAAGAAGGAAGAACTTCCAAATGTTTTTACTCTAGGCTTATAAAGTCAGTTAAAGGACCCCTCTTGCTTATTCTGGTTTTTGCAATATAATTAGCTCCCATATGGAACTACAAGCTTCTCTTAGCCCTACCTTTCTCCATTGTTTCGTTTTGTAATTACGAATTTTTAGCGCTTTTTCGGACTTTCCGAGTTTTCTCGTCACCCAACGAAAAGTTTGTCAGAATCTTCAACGTCCGTTGACGACTCTTTCACAAATCAGGATGTGATAATCTTATGTTTATTACTTCTTTTATTAGCTTAGTTTTCCCACTTTTTGACCAAGGCACGTTCAGTTTCCAAATCGTTTGCGCCCAGCCGCCGCGTTGGAGAGCAGGAAGGCTGGATGTAGTCGACAATCGCTAAAAAGAGAATCGCTAGTTTTAGGTGGAAAGTAATGGTATTTCTAAAAACTTTTTTATGATTCATTTCATAGGGAAAATGTAGTTTCTAGTAAGAGTTGTCCTTTAAGAGTAGGCCATCCGTGTATTACTTTTTAAATTTCGCTTACTTGTGTGAAGACGCAGGCGTACAGCTCTCCCTGGTGATTTCAGCATAGACAATCCAAGTCCTGCCATATATCTCGGTGTTTTGTGAGGGGCGTCGGAAGTTGAAGAAAGGAGGGATCCGACTTCCTTTCATGACGTGGAGACCTCCGATGGGCCCTAGGTCTTCTATGAGAATGCCCAGCTACGATTTACGTGGGCCCCCGCAGAGTTTCTTCCTGCTTGGCAATGGGCGGTGAGCAAAGCCTTCTTCGTCAGTGTGGAGTCATCTCTTCTGCTTACGTGTCCAAACCAGGACGGGCGGCAATGAGGCAGCCTAGTATTTTCGGATGATCGTTGCCTTATTTCGCTGTTGTTCATGTGGTCTCGATGCGTCACTCCCTCGACTTTTCGGAATTTTTCAGATTTTCCATGTACGAACGCACTAAGGATTATGCCTCGACATATTTTATTGGCCGTGTTCCCGACCCGTTAAAGTTTAACTGAAAAACTAATTTTTGTGTCATTTAACTCCTGAACTATTGGCTTGTATTAGGGATGTTTTCGTTTTTCACGATTTGCTCCAGTAAGACGGTTGTGAATCCTACGGCCGACCTGACAACGCAAAGTTCTACTATGTCGTGGAAAATTTGAATGTCAATACAAACGTGGCTTTTCATTGGCCAAAGATGAGCTTGGTGCAGGGGAGCTTAGTGTGTGAGCACTTATTTGTCATAAATCGTTTTCGTCAATCATGCAATACAGGTACAAGTACATAGAGGTACCACACATTCGACAGGGAAAGTCCACTATATAAAAATCAGTTATTCGTCAGTAGCAGAGCAACGAAATAACGTATTCAATTGTAAATGTGATGGGCAAGTAGATTATCCTATTTCAGGCCTTTTTGGTTAAATCTTAAAGAGTTAAACTTTAAATCTAACCGTGGTTTCATATATTCCGACCTTGGTTTCCGACTGATTGCTGTACAAGTTTAATGATTTTCCTCGGA
Source organism: Branchinecta lynchi (assembly GCA_023053575.1). NCBI lineage: Eukaryota > Metazoa > Arthropoda > Branchiopoda > Anostraca > Branchinectidae > Branchinecta > Branchinecta lynchi. Next base: position 25,114,312 of record JAKZAP010000008.1, on the reverse strand, counting down.
CAGACAAACATAGACTGCATGTTATAAAACAGTGGTATAATAAGATAGACATTTAGTCACTACTCTAAACTGCATGAAAGCCCGAATAGGCCCACGACTAGGTCTACTGTAGCTGAGGGAAAACGTCGTTAGCAGCTGATATCCTTGCCATGATTTCATCTTCGCTACTTCCAGTCACGTCAGGATTCCTTACTTTAAAATTGAAAGTTAGAAAAGAGTTACTAGTGCAAATTGGGAAATTGGCTAAGAGAATTTGTAATATAGAACTTTTAAAGCTGAAAGTTCAGAATGGTGAAAAGTAGAAATGAAAACAGACTGAAAAAGAATATGAGGAAGTGCAGCAGCTGTGTGAATAGAATGCTGGACATCTGCCAAACATCCCTAAAGTTTAACCGAAAATGGCTATGACCTGACAATCTATTTACAAATTAGGTATTCACTTAAATAGGCCTGAAAACCCGATAAAAGTGCGTTACTCCGCCCAGATAATGGACTTCATCCAATGAACTTCTTTCGAATTTGCGGAACCTCTATGCGCCTGTCCCTCTATGCTTGAAATGTTTTAAAAAGATCATAGACATAGACGTTTTTTTAATTTCATCAAAAACACATAAATTAATCAAACAATTTACCGTTAACGGCCACTTTTAAGACAAAAAAATCCTGATTGTGGCCGCAATTCTAACCACCGTGAATCCGCTATATCATCCCCTCATTACCTCCCCCCCCCTTTTTTTTGGGGGGGGGAGGGGGGGGGGTGAATATTTTTTTTTTTTTTAAATAAATACCCTTTCCTCTTATCACACTTCTTTTCTTTTCAAGTAATGGGATTCAACCATTCTCTTGAATGATGCCAGTTATTTTAAATATGCAAAGCATCTGCTCCACTTGTCGAAATTATGCCATAACCATGCATTTACGGAGAAATTTACGGAGAAAATTCAAGATGCAAGTGCTCCCTAGGTTCACATAGACGTTCACACTGAGGCGATATCAGCCATCGCCGAGATTTTCGTCGCCAAAATCGGCGATTTCTGTTGCTTCGTCAGGCGATTTTCAATGTTTGGAGAATTCAAGTTTAATCGGGCGATAGTAAGATTTTGTGCACGCAACAGCAACATCGAGGACCTTTTTGATGATTCACTTTTAGAAAAAATAATTATTGTTTATTATTTTAAATATTTTAATTATTTTAAGCGTTATTTTTAATTATTTTATTTATTTTTTCGCGTTAAATTCTGTTGCCGAAATTCTGTCGCTGCGATTGAAAAATCTCGTTCATCGCCGCGATATGCTCTGTGTGAACCTAGGGTTACCCATTTGGATGTTTCCTCGTCGCTATAAAAAATCATCAACACAGCCCAACCAGCGCACGACCTTCTCCACTGCTTCCTGGCCGAAGACTGAAAATTAGTGTCTTTTTCTGTGTCTTTATGTTATTTATTTTCTCTCATTTACTCGGTTTTTTCGAAATGGCGGGTTACAAATAAATTAATTAATTAAGTAAGTACCACCTACAAAGGTAAAAGCCCGGGCACCTTCCAGAATTTTCTTGGGGATTCCAGACATCCCTTTTTCTTCGAGACAGATCTAGAAGGTGAAGCCGGGCCAAAAATGTCTTGAAGTCCGGGGTGTTGGGCCCCCGGGATTCCGGATGTCTGGAAGGTGCCATAGAGGCAATCCATTCAAGAGACAGAACAACTGCGATTGTAGGAATAAAAGGGGAAGCGATTGAATATTGTGACTGGGATGCCAGAGATATTTGGAATGTGAAGAGGACATCCAGGAAATGTTGAAGAATAGCAAAATTAGCTTTCATCATTATCATGAAAATCTGGAATGGTTAGTTTACTAAGTGGAAGCCCGGATCTGGAAGGTAAATCTTTAATCCTGCAGATGCAGGCTTGTTTTCAAATTCAGAATCTCCGTATCTTGATGAATTTTGGGTTGTCTTGGAAGCAGCGCACATGTGTTTTTTTTTTTTTATATGAAAAGAATGTTGTTGTGTTTATTTACATTGTTTTGTTTAAGTGTTTTAATATGTAATTTTACTTTTGTATTTAATTCATACTCCGCTGTTACGCAAAAAGCGGGTCATAAATAAATAAATAAATAAAAAAAAATTCTGAACGTCGTTACTAGAGCCTTGGATGACAAAAATGCAAAATCCCTCAGATGGGTCAAAATGTTTCAGTGGATCCAAATATCAGATGTAAAAACGAGCTTCCTTTTCAGTTAAACTTTAACAAATAATAGCGAATGCCCGTCGTATTTTTTTTTGCAAAGAATAGGTTACTTTCCCCAGTTTCTTCCCTGTGTAAAAGATTTATCGACCCTCCTCGTATCTCCACCAATAGTGGCTTAATCGGAATCCCTTATCACCCTAAAGTGTCATCAGAATCAGATCAGCTCTTGAAAGGAAAGTTTTCAAGTGAATCGAATCGGCTCCCTTATACGCCTGTGATTTTGTGTTGGTCCTGGTTTATTGAAAGCCATTGAACTCGGGATGAGGAAACGGACTTTCTTATTTTTCTCTTTCATCGCTCTTTCCTTTATTTTGCAAAAGTATTTGTTAATTAATTTAGGAGGATTACTGTTCGTGGTTTCATGCAGCGATACCTGCATATCTATGGTATACTAGCAATATCTTGTGATATTTTGTTGTTCAGCCTGTGTTGTAATAGTTTTTGCATTACAGAAAAAATAGTCTTTAAGACAGTAGTAAGCTTTAAAGAACCCCTCGTACTATTTACTCTTTAACTTACATTCTTTTTAAAGTTTGAATAATTTATAATTAGGCTGTGCTTCCAACAAATAAACCACGGGTTTGGATATTTAAAGCCTGTTCGGAGACCCGTTGACCTGTAGAGAAAACATTTAAACAATTCACATAACCGGTTTTTCTGAAGGGAAATCTACTCGCAGACAACCGTCGACAGCGTAATACACATCGAAGGTAGCAAAACACGGCAGGTGAGAAAATCAGCCTGGTTTTGTTAGAGGGATTAGAAGGGTCTCCGGGTTTAGAAAAATATGGATTGATTATAGAAGTGGGTTGCGTTAGTATTATAGGTAAGACAGGTCCTTTAAAGACATGCCCTTTTACGAAGTATGGCACAATTTGTTATTGTAAATGATAGTAGTAATAGTTTATTGGTAACCCCCACCCAGAAAACAATGTGAAGATAGTGCAGTAGAAAAGAGAACGAAAACAATAGATATATCAGAAAAATACTAGTAGCCTATTCCCTGTAATACGGAGAAAACCTTGCCATGAAGCTCCTGGGGCTTTGCCATTATACCAGGAGATTTATATTCTCGGAATTCTCTGATTTTCGACAAGACAGAGGTAAATAAAGCAGGTATTTACAGTGTATACGGTAAGTGTCTACTTAGTTTGCACATGCCACTATTTTAAAATATAATAGAAGTGCCAGAAAGAGAGTGATCAAAAAATACTTAATACATAGGCTACTTCGATCTTTTGTTTTTCCAAATCTGATACAAGCTTCACATATTTCAGACTGGTGGAAAGAACAAGACCTAAGGTTTCGATGGGATCCCAAAAATCTAATATTTGATCCAGACAACTGGGTCTTGTCTTAGCCAGATCCAGTCTTCGCCAGGCTAATCATTAGAGAAAACCAAGTTCAGATTTACCTCTATAAGCCTTATCTGTTTTGAAGATACTGACCGAGACTTCCTGCTTTACTTCTGCCAAATTTCCGGTTTCGGCCGAATTCCGAGCGAACTACTTGTCGAGCAAAAAAAGAAAATTCAGAATCGGATTCATCGTACGGTATCTCCTTATCCCTATAACGAACATCTAATCAATTTCAAATAAAACTTTAGCTTGTAAAAAAAACGGTTACAACCGGATTCCGGACGAATTATATGTCCGGGTAAAAAATGATTGTCATATACAGACTCGGCGTCTCTTCTGTCATCAAATCAACTTCAAATAAAACTTATAACTTTTAACAAATTTTCCGGTTTTGGCCAGATTCCGGGCGAATTAGTTGTCCGGGTAGAAAATGCTTTTCACACAAGTGTTCAGCATGACTACTTACCCCTAAATCGAACATTTAATCAACTTCAGATTAAACTTTTAGTTATAACCAGCTTTCCGTTTTTTGCCGGATATCGAACAAACTACTAGTCCGGTGAGAAAATGGGTTTCACCGACGTGTTCACCATGTCTTCTTACCCCTAAATCGAGTATTTTATCAACTTCAAATTGAACTTTACTTTTAACAAACTTTCCGGCTTTTGCCGGATTACGGGCGAACTACTTGTCGGACGAGAAAATGTTTTGCATATTTGTGTTCGGCATGTCTTCTTACTCCATAATCTACTATCACATTAGCTGTTTATAAATATTTTGTTTGCCCCTTAATTTAAAACCCCTCCCCCACCCCTAAATATAGGGCTACAGGGCCCATCTACGAACTCGACCTTACTCTTGACCTAAAGAATCGTCACACCGAGGTTGATCAAAATATCTCATTCCTTTCGAGAGTTATCGTGCTCACAGACGGACTGACAGACGGACAACTTTTGCGATGTCATAGGTATCCCTCCACTTACGTTTTGGGGTCCCAAAAACTACATGAATGAGAAAATTGAAAATGATTTTCTGTTTTACAGAGTGTTGTAAACTTAACCTACTTAACTGTATTAAGCATATTTGAAAATCTGTAATTTTACCTCTAAGCTCTTTCTCTGACGGGTTGGCAATCTTTGATGTAATTATATTGGTATTAAACATAACTTGAACTTGAATAATGTAAGTGCCTCCGGGCCATACTATAACTTATTTAAGTTGATTATCTTCCATCGCATTCATCATTATATCCGTCGTAGCCCATGGGTCCCATTCATGTTTTTTTTTCATTTCCTTATTACTGTAACATTAACCTTTGCCAGGGGAAAAGCGGTTAGAAATGTGATGCAACTTCCCACGTTATGGTGTCTTTGTCGCTCCAAGTTTGCTTGGCTGAAGCGTCAGTTACACTGTACACAAAAATCTTGCAGTTTTTGGCATCCCAAAACGTAAGTGGAGGGATACCTATGACATCGCAAAAATTGTCTGTCTGGCTATCCGCATGATAACTCTCGAAGGGATTGAGATATTTTGATGAAACTTGGTGGACGGATCCTTTGGGTCAAAGTAAAGGTCAAGGTCTAATATGGGCTCTTTAGCCCTATATTTGAGGGTGGGGGAGAGGTTTCAAATTAAGGGCCAAACAAAATATTTTTTGAAAGCTATTGAGATAGTTGTTTTAGGGGTAAGGAAACATGCTGAATTCGAATATGAAAATTTATTTTTCATATTCGGCGAAAATTTCATATCCGGCGAAAATCGGAAAATTTGTGAAAAGTAAAAGTTTAATATGAAGTTGATTAGAGATTCGATTTAGGGGCAAAGAGACGTGCAGAGTCCGAATATGAATTTCTTTTTCTCGCCGGACAATTGGTTGGGCCGGAATCTGAGCCAAAACCGGAGAATTTGTTAAAAGTAAAAGTTTTTTTTAAATTTAATAAGATGTTCGATTTACGGGTAAGAAGACATGGTGAATTCGCATATGACAATCATCGCTCGGAATCCGGCTGAAACCGGCAAATTTGTTAAAAGTAAAAGTTTATTCTGAAGTTGATTAGAGGTTCGATGTAAGGGTAAGGAGACATGCTGAATTCATTTTTGAGCTTACATTTTTTGCCAGACAAGTAGTTTGTCCGGAATCCGGCCGAAACCTGGAGTTCGGCAGAAGTAAGGTAGGAAGGAGATACGACGTAGGCTATAGGGTAAACGGTATGCCTGAATCCATATTTGAATATTTGACAGCGCAAAACGGATATCTGAATTTATCTGAACTTGTTGAAATTCAGCTGGTGTATCCGGTTTGCGCTGTCAAATACGAACTTGACCTTCTCCGATTACTAGCACTGTCCTTAATCTGTTTGTAAATGTTAAAAGTAAAAATGTTTAAGAAGTCTGTTGAAGACCGAATATCTACAAGATCGAATTGTCGGGAACAAATATTAAAATTTTGGGATCCCATCGAAACCTTTGGTCGTGTTGCTACTGGGATTGATCTTGTCTGTAAAAAGATAATCTTATCTTTAATTGGGATTAATCTTATCTAGAGATAAGATTAATCCCAGTAGCAAATGCAGTTAACTTTATTTCTTACTCCGATAAACTTTTTACAGGGTACTGCCTTGTTTCTTCTTTGGACGGCTGCCCTTGCGCTTCCCACACTAATAATCTAAATCGTTTGCGTCTTTTTTTATGTGTTTTGTTTAGTTTCTTTCGCTTACTCCGCTTTTAAAAGTGACGGTCTACAAACCCCCTTTTCTAAGTGACACGAGTGTGGAACATTTTTCTTTCCTTTTTATAGGCTGAGACAGGCCTTTTTTAAGGCCGATTTCTCATAAATCTAACGGTTTTCATCCATTTTGGAAATTGGTTGGCTACTCCCTTCCTGGCGACCTGTACCACTCGTAAATAACACAATATTGCTTTGCCCTTTTACCAAAACTTTCGTTGAGGTGCTGAGCGGGTTATCTAATCTGCGGCAATTCCCGTAAAATGACATTCATTGTAAAGGCTTGGGACTTCCCCCCCCCCTCCCCGGAACTCAGGGGGGGTGTTCAGAAGTTTCGTCCGAACTTTGTGAATTGTGTCAACAATAAATCTATCCTCAAGACTTTGCTGAGAGGAAACAAATCGGGTCCGGACCGTAACTTCAGATTTACGACTTGGTGTTGGGGTGGGGGGGGGGGGGGGGGGCGGCTGATTTACGGCCTGGCGTTTCTTCGAATGTTTTAATGTTCGTCAGGACAGTGAGTGAAGAGCGTGCTGGAAGCATAAAGTCGATTAGTCAAATTTTTTTTTGCCAGATAGCGTACTAGTTTCCGGTAGTCGGGTAAGACGGTAGAATAAGCTGACGATAGTCAATCCAAACAACTAACAAAAATTGTCTAATAGTACAGGCAAACGGAGGCTTGACCCGAAACACATTACAACAGAAATGGTTTTTGCACCATCTTGTAGAGAAAACAAGAGCTGAAAGCTCATATGGCACTTGTAAGAACAGTTAGCATGTTTGTCAGATACGGTTTGCAGTTTTCAAGGCTGGATCTCTCTCCCGATATTCATTTCATCAGAAAATGGGCTTGATCTAGTAGATCTGAAATGGTTATACCACTCATTGACAACTGTATCTTCCTCCAACGATGATCGGATCGGGGGAGGGACTATATTTTCAAGCCAATCTAATAGAGTCCCTAACATGCCTGCAAAGTTTCACGGTCATAGCACATCTGGAAGTACCCTAACTCGTGATCATCGGAATTAGGGAAAACCCCCTCCAACTCCCCCCACTGTGACACGATCGGTCCTGTTTTGTCAATGATATTAATAATAATAATAATATATTTGCAAATTGAATGGCAGGCCGTTAAGCCACTACAATGTATCTGTGGCTTATGCTTGTTCTTCCCTCCAAGTCCCATCCCGATCTCTCGACTCTAAGCGCTTCAAGAGATTTCTCCCCCCGCCTTCAGCTCCTCCCGATGTTATCAGATCCGTTCCAGACTTGAAATTGATCATCTGAGTCACTTGTTCTTGACACTTGACAAGTTTCATGCACGTGTGATCACCTGTTCCAAAGTTATGCATGTCAATAGAATCTCCCCATGGTCATCGGATCGGGAAAAGAACTATTTTCAAGTTGACCAGGAAGAGTACCTAATATGTCTGCCAAGTTTCATGGTCCTAGTACATGTGGAAGTACCCCTCGAAGTACCCTAACTCGTGATCACCGGAAATCCGGGAAAACCCCTTCCAACCCTTCTACTGTGACATCCCGATCCATCGACCCTAAGCATTTCACGACATTTCCGGTCCCCCCCCCCTCTAATACCCCCTCTCTTCGGATTTGGTCCAGATTTGAAACTGAATATCTGAGACACTTGTTCTTCACAATTGTCAAGTTTTATGCATGTCCGATTATCCATTCCAGAGTTATGCATGGTTCTAGTTTCCGGATTCCCCTTCCCTCCACCACCCCCCGCGATAGCAGGATCGGGGAAGCGATTATTTCCATGTTAATCTGGTTGGTTCCCTCACATGCCTGCAAGTTTTATTGTGCTAGCTTATTTGGAAGCGTTTCACCAGATTTCCGGTTGCCCCTCGAGCTCCCCCCCCCCCCAGTGATCGGATCTGGTCCGGATTTGAAACTGAGCATCTGAAGCACTTGTTCTTGACATATGTCAAGTTTCTTGCATGTCTGATTACCCGTTCAAAAGTTAGGCATGCTACTACTTTCCGGATTTCCCATCCCTCCACTGCCCCCAAGATGGCCTGATCGGGGAAGTGATTATTTCCAAGTTAATCTGGTCGGTTTCCCAACACGCCTGCCAAGTTTCATCGTTCTAGCTTATGTGGAATGCCCCCCCTCAAGCCCCCCCCCCCAGTTATCGGCAATTGTTCTTGACATATGTCAAGTTTCGGATCCGGAATATGATTATATCCAAGTTAATCTGGTCGGTTCGCTGATATTCCTGCCAAACGTTTCACTAGATTTGTTTGACTTGGACTGACCATCTTTAAACCATGATTCTTCTCGCATTCGCTTCTCGATACATAGTCGCATAGCCCAGTGGTAGAACACTGGACTGGTAACCCAAAGGTTCCTGGTTCGATCCCGCCGTCGGCCAGCGTTTTGTTTTGCTCCCGTTTTACTTTTTGCTCCCTTTTTACTTTATAGTTTCCGGACTCCCGGATCCGGGGAAAGTTGGATTGGGGAAGTGATTATTTGTAAGTTGATCTGGTCGGGTCCCTGATATGCCTGTGAAGTTTCATCGTCCTAGCTTGTGTGGAAGTGCCCAAACTAGCAAAACCTGGACAGACCGACAGAACGACAGAACGACAGACAGACAGACCGACAGACCGACAGAAATTACGATCGCTATATGGCACTTGAGTATGCTCAAGTGCCATAAAAACCTGAACAACATATCCAAAATAGGAGATCCTTGCTCGATGCAAATAAGCGTTTCCAGGCTTTGAATGCCATTTTTCTTACGTGTTTTTTTTCTTTCAAATATATAATTTTCATGGTTGTCCGTTATTCTTGAACTGAAGTACTTTTCTAATGTAAAATGAGAAGCTGAAACCGAAAATGAAATCGGATTTGGCATATATGGCACCAGAAAGAAGGTAATGTCATTTCTTTTCAACCTACTTTGCAAAAAAGTACAAATTTGTGTCCTGGTCCGATTTTCTTGGGCGGAGTGCGATCCTGACGTTTTTTCTATACAAGATGGTTTAAAAATCATTTATTCAAACAATGTTTACAACGGATACTTCTACATATTTCGGCCCTTATTGGCAAGGGTCCTCGTCAGGCTGTCAATCCTCTGGTTCAACTTCGGGGAAGGAAACAAACCTGTAATAAATAACTGAAGCTTCTACCGACTATAAATATCTTATTAACTATCTTCAGTTACCACTATAATGAAAAAACTAGTCCTGAGATTTAATTTTTGACACGTGTCAAAAATCAAATCTCAGGACTAGTTTTTTCGCTTGTAAACTACGCGGCTTTTTGGGGTCCAAAACGTTAGCATATGAGTTCGTAATATTTGTCTGTCCGTCTCTTACTATGATAACTCTCACAGGGAATTAGATATTTTGTTGGAATTGGGTATAGTTGCGTTGGACCAAAGTATACGTGAAGTGAACGGGCAATCCAGTTTTCTGGAAACTTGATGACTCGTGGGAGCAGATTTGCTGCTTCTGTGTCCGACCGAAATCCGACAACTGAGTGGAACGTAGGTGTCAGAGTAACTTTGACTGAATGAATGAATGAATATGTTTATTTCCCATCTTTACATAAAATGTCACTGATGGAGTATACAAAAAGAGAAATAAAGAAAGTAGAACAATGAACAACGCACAAGATACAATTTTAACTTGGCAATACATAATTAAAAAAAAAAGAGAAAAATACACTATACACTATTATATATACACTATTTCTGTAACTATTGTTTAATTGCTGGATAGAGGCTGTTTAGAGGGTCGAGGGATTCCAGAAATCGAGCACGACGCTTTAGTACAGCCTCAATCGGATCTTTAATCCCCTGATTTCGTGTAACTCGTCGATTACGAGACCACAGCGGTAGCGCGAGCAGGAGTTTAGCATAATTGTAAAAAGTACTTCTAATAGTTCTAATATCAGATGTGTGGAAAAAGTTTCCAGAAAGGTGCTAGTGCAAGTGCATGCGGTAACTTTGTCATACGCCTCAGAAACCAAACGGGTTCAGGGGCCCTAGAAAGTGCTCGGATTCCACTGAAGCTTTCCCAAGATGTTTAGTTTATCCGCGTCCGAGAACAATGTTGCAAGGTTAATATTGTAATACCAGAAGGGGCCGAACAGACACTGATTCGGATAAAACTTGAAAGGTAAAAAATTTATGGGACCCAGACAAGTAGTTCGAGGCCCATACCGGACCTGTCGTCCGTGGGGTGAAGGGGGGGGGGGCTCAGGGATACCGTTCTGGTAGGCTTACTGGACGTTTTTCGGAAATGCTCCGTTCGAGTGACTTAGGGGACCAAATGGATTAAGCGATTGAGATAAACTTTCCATCGAAAAATGAAAACAACTGAAATCAGGATCTCGATCCGATCATCGGCTTGATTTCCCGACAAGGCTTTTGTCGGTATCACTGACGGCAATTTCCCGGTTTGATTTACAGCCAAATAACCCAACAAGGGCAGTTTACGGGTGGGAACAGAGGAATCACTCAAGATCAGCTCAAGGAAGCAGGTTTGCCAGTGTGGTTGGTGTACCGTCAAGGAACGGAAAGTAACGAAGAAGTGTTTGGCTACTCAATTTTCGGATTTAACGACGAGAATATTCCAGTCACCACATCAAAAAGTCACTGACGAACAGTTCAGAATTACTAAATTTAACGAAAAGATTTGTATCCATTGCGGATGTAAACAAACCGAACAAAAAAAGAATTTCCATTTTTCCGACAAGACTTTTCCCAGTCATCGTATCAAAAAATGAAAACAATTGAAATCAGGATCTTGATCCGATCATCGGCTTTATTTCCCGACAAGGCTTTTGTCGGTATCATCTCCGCACGGACAGAAAATTCTGATTTCCAGACAAGAAGCTTCCTGATTACCGACCGGTATCAGAAACGGTATGAGGAAAGTGTTTTATCAGAGCTCTTGCCGGTTTTTTCCGCGCATCGTCTCTGCACCGACAAACACTGCCGATTTCCGGACAAGAAGTTTACTGATTTACCTAAACAGCTCTTGTCGGTACTGAAAACGAATCCGTGCACCGACAGATGTTGCCGATTTCCCCTACGACAAGTTTCATGATTTACCGATTGAGCTTTCGTCGATATCAGAAACGAAATGAGGAAAGTGTTAGTCAGAGCTCTTATCAGTACCGAAAAACGAATTTTAGCACCGTCTCCGCACCGAGAAACGCTCCAGATTTTCCAGCAAGAAGTTTCCTGGCTTACCGACAGAGTCTTTGTCGGTATCAGAAACGGAATGCTAAAGCCTGCCAATCGCCAAACGCTGCCTACTTCCCAACATGAAGTTTCCTGTTTTACCGTCAGAGCTTTTGTCAGTATCAGAAACGGAATGATAAAAGCGTTTGTCGGTGACCGAAAAAACACTCCCGATTTACCGACAGGATTTTTTTTTATGGTCGGCAGCTGCCCCCCCCCCCCCCCCCAACGCCCCTCCCTAGTTTTGGCACTGTTCAGGAGCAAGCTCATGGGCAATAATGAAAATTTAAAATCCGTCTTTCCAATTAAATATTCTAAAATTATTTAGAAGTCATCCTGACACTTCAGGAATGATGGAACGGAACAAAATTTGAAATAGAAGCATAGAATAGTAACTTTTACAACTGCTTGCTACTATTAGCAAGACTGGATGCTATTGTAGCAACACAGGATGCTACTGGATACTATTGCCTAAGACTGGTCCAATCTGAGGCACATTAAATTATAATATTCTGTACTATTACATATTTAATATATTCAACTTTTCATACAACTATACAGGCTACAAATGTTTGATCGGGAAGACAAAACACAAAGAAATAAGAAAAAACGGATATGAATGGCAACTATTGCGTAATGTACTAAATAATGCTACCATTTGACTAAATGCAAAAAAAAAGATAGCAGAACTTCAGAACCCGAGGCCAATTTTCACTTTCACGATCCACTGAGCGAGTAGAAATATATACTTCGTGCAAGAAGACAGGGTGGGGAATGTGGTCCACCAGTCTCACGGCCGTTTTGAAAATCGAACACACCAGTCTCACTGTTTCGAACCACCAGTCTCATAAAAATGGCGCCGGGAACCAGCAGTCTCGGAAACGAGACCAACAGTCTCAAATTCAGACCAACAGTCTCATCTAATTTCCAATTTTTTAAAGTAAAAAAGTGTTTTCTTTGTTTTTCTCTGTCAGTCCCTTGAATTACGCGCTTGTGTCAGCACTACAGGTAGAGTGAAGCTTGGGCTTTCAATACATGTATTCATCTCTGCTATTGGCTTGGTACTTCTCAGTGAATAGGGCTCTGAAAAAGCAAACAAATTTTTTTTGTTTTGTTTTCTGTGTTGTTTAATAGAATTCTGCTACTCTGCCAACTACAACAGGTAAAGTGAAGCCTGGGCTTTCAAACGATATATGATTCACTGTTACTGGATTACCAAGTGTCACATTGGGTGGCCTTGAAAAAACTGTTTTCGTAAACAAATGTAATTTCTAGGCTGTCTATGCGATTTCTTGGAATTTTCTAACTTTGCGACCAGTTTTGTAGATTTAAGCATGAGTTTTCCACATATCCATGTATCTCTGATACTGGCTTAGTCAGTTTGTTGCTGGGTTCCTATGGTAAACTCATTAGCTGTTTTTTTTAACTGCCCTGCTTGATACTGTTGAATGTTTTGTCGCCTCACTGTTCAGTTCACCTGACTGACGGTATTAGTTTGTTCCATTCTTTTTCCATGCATTTTCCATGCTTAAAATACTATTCTGAGGCTGTCTCTACACAACTACAGTAAGAGGTTAAGTATCGCTCAATGGAACCTATTATCGCTCACCAGAGCTGCGTTTGATTTGCATTGACTGATAGCGTTCGATTTATCCAGTCGACTGAGATTTTGGACTAAAATTTGACTTTTGAGAACCGAGAATAAATGGTCATTCGTTCCATGGTTAAGCGGTTAAGCTACAGTAAGCGGTCAAGTAATGCTCAATGTGTACCTATCATCGCTCACCAGAGCTGGGTTCGATCCGCATTTCCAGACGACTGAAATCATCATTTCGCTGTTTCATTTGCTATTCTCAGTTGACTGATAGCGTTCAATTTATCCAGTCGACTGACATTGTCGACTAAAGGTGACTTTGACAACAGAGAACAAACGGTCATTTGATCCATGGATAACCGATTAAAGTAAGCGGTCAAGTATCGCTCAATGGAACATTTTATCTCTCACTAGAGCTGCATTTGATGTGCATTTCCAGTTAACTTAAATCGTCATTTTGCAGTTTTATTTCCTATTCTCAGCTGACTGATAGGTTCTATTTATCCAGTCGACTGACATTGTCCACTAAAAGTTGACTTTGGAAGACCGACAACAAATGGTCATTCGTTCCATGGATAACCGGTTAAGCAACAGTAAGTGGTCAAGTATCGCTCAATGGAACATTTTATCGCTCACCAGAGCTGTGTTTGATTTGCATTTCCAGTTGACTGAAATAATCTTTTTGCTGTTTTATTTGCTATTCTCAGTTAGCATTCAATTTATCCAGTCGACTGAGATTCTCTTTCTTGGGATTTTCTAACTTTACAACCAGTTTTGGTAGATTTAAGCATAGACTTTCCACAGATATGTGTATCTCTGATATTGGCTTAGTCAGTTTCTTGCTCATGGTGTCCTTTGATAAACTCATTAGCTGTGTTTTTTTAACTCACCTGCTAGACCCTGTTGAATCTTTTGTTGTCTCACTATTCAGTTCACCTGACTGCCTGGTCCGGTACTAGTTAGTTCCATGCTTAAAATACTATTTTGGGGCTGTCTCTACACAACTACAGTAAGCGGTCAAGTAACACTCAATGGAACCTATTATTGCTCACCAGAGCTGCGTTTGATTCACATTTCCAGTTGACTTAAGTTATTAATTTGCCGTTTTATTTGCTATTCTCAGTTGACTGATAGCGTTCAATTTATCCAATCTATTGAGATTGTCCACTAAAAGTTGACTTTGGACGACCGACAACAAATGGTCATTCGTTCCATGGATCACCGGTTAACCAACTGTAAGCGGTCAAGTATTGCTCAATGACACATTTTATCGCTCACTAGAGCTGCATTTGATTTGCATTTTCCAGTTAACTTAAATCGTCATTTTGCAGTTTTATTTCCTATTCTCAGCTGACTGATAGGTTCTATTTATCCAGTCGACTGACATTGTCCACTAAAAGTTGACTTTGGAAGACCGACAACAAATGGTCATTCGTTCCATGGATAACCGGTTAAGCAACAGTAAGTGGTCAAGTATCGCTCAATGGAACATTTTATCGCTCACCAGAGCTGTGTTTGATTTGCATTTCCAGTTGACTGAAATAATCTTTTTGCTGTTTTATTTGCTATTCTCAGTTAGCATTCAATTTATCCAGTCGACTGAGATTCTCTTTCTTGGGATTTTCTAACTTTACAACCAGTTTTGGTAGATTTAAGCATGGACTTTCCACAGATATGTGTATCTCTGATATTGGCTTAGTCAGTTTCTTGCTCATGGTGTCCTTTGATAAACTCATTAGCTGTGTTTTTTTAACTCACCTGCTAGACCCTGTTGAATCTTTTGTTGTCTCACTATTCAGTTCACCTGACTGCCTGGTCCGGTACTAGTTCGTTCCATGCTTAAAATACTATTTTGGGGGCTGTCTCTACACAACTACAGTAAGCGGTCAAGTAACACTCAATGGAACCTATTATTGCTCACCAGAGCTGCGTTTGATTCACATTTCCAGTTGACTTAAGTTATTAATTTGCCGTTTTATTTGCTATTCTCAGTTGACTGATAGCATTCAATTTATCCAATCTATTGAGATTGTCCACTAAAAGTTGACTTTGGACGACCGACAACAAATGGTCATTCGTTCCATGGATCACCGGTTAACCAACTGTAAGCGGTCAAGTATTGCTCAATGGAACATTTTATCGCTCACTAGAGCTGCATTTGATTTGCATTTCTAGTTAACTTAAATTGTCATTTTGCGGTTTTATTTCCTATTCTCAGTTGGCTGATAGGTTCTATTTATCCAGTCGACTGACATTGTCCACTAAAAGTTGACTTTGGACGACCGACAACAAATGGTCATTCGTTCCATGGATAACCGGTTAACCAACAGTAAGTGGTCAAGTATCGCTCAATGGAACATTTTATCGCTCACCAGAGCTGTGTTGATTTGCATTTCCAGTTGACTGAAATAATCTTTTTGCTGTTTTATTTGCTATTCTCAGTTAGCATTCAATTTATCCAGTCGACTCAGATTCTCTTTCTTGGGATTTTCTAACTTTACAACCAGTTTTGGTAGATTTAAGCATGGACTTTCCACAGATATGTGTACTCAATGGAACCTATTATCGCTCACCAGAGCTGCGTTTGATTTGCATTTCCAGTTGACTGAAATAATCTTTTTGCGGTTTTATTTGCTATTCACAGTTAGCATTAAATTTATCCAGTAGACTCAGGTTGTCGACAAAAAGTTGACTTTTGCCAATCGAGATAAAATGGTAATTCATTCCATGGTTAACCGGTTAACCTACAGTAAGCAGTCAAGTATCGCTCAATGGAACCTATTATCACTCACCAGAGCTGCATTCTATTCGCATTTCTAGCTAACTTAAATCATCATTTTGCTGTTATTGTTGTTCTCATTATTTGCTGTTCTCAGTTGATTCATGTTGTTCGATTTAGCTCTTGGCAAGGGTGTGGAAACTCAAGAAGGTAAGGGAACATCACTAAAACAATATGACAAAGCGACCTAATCATGTTCTATAACATTTAGACAATTACTAAAATTACCCTTTGCTTGTCTCCTTGATGATGCTGTACGTAGCAGCTTCAATTTGAGGGTCTCATGAAGAGACCTCTTACGTGGACCAATTTACAGTACTTCAACCTACAAACAATAGTATGTTTGTAACATACAATAGAATGTTCCTATAACAAGAGCAACATCTGTAGAGGAGATAGTACTTCAACAATTAGAAAAAGAGTGAGAGGAATATTCATGGAGGACTAGTAAAACATATGGTATGTGAAAAAAGAATCACCAAAAAGTTGACTTTTGACGATCGAGATAAAATGGTAATTCATTCCATGGTTAACCGGTTAACCTACAGTAAGCAGTCAAGTATCGCTCAATGGAACCTATTATCACTCACCAGAGCTGCATTCTATTCGCATTTCTAGCTAACTTAAATCATCATTTTACTCTGTTATTTGCTGTTCTCAGTTGATTCATATTGTTCGATTTAGCTCTTGGCAAGGGTGTGGAAAACTCAAGAAGGTAAGGGAACATCACTAAAAACAATATGACAAAGCGACCTAATCATGTTCTATAACATTTAGACAATTACTAAAATTACCCTTTGCTTGTCTCCTTGATGATGCTGTACGTAGCAGCTTCAATTTGAGGGTCTCATGAAGAGACCTCTTACGTGCACCAATCTATAGTACTTGAACATACAAACAATAGTATGTC